>JAPKLX010000107.1:180226-396465 GCA_026898415.1 Leonotis leonurus | reverse complement strand
AATGCAACTGTTATCAACAGTGAAATGAATTTCTGACTCAGTAAACAATAATATATAATGCACTTATATTAACATATCAATTCAGTCAAATATGTTTCAAATTACCATTTTTATTAACAACCAATTAATTATATGTCAAGGGTGCATTAAAAAATATGATGCACTAAATAATATTATACAATGCACTTAAACAACATCCTTGTTGTTTATGCATACCCATTTACGATCAAATACTATAAAATTTGGAATATGATTTAAGAACACAGAAAACAATGTTGGGTTGCCCATATTATCTATCAAACTACAATATTTTTAATAATTTCTAATTTACACATATGCAAATCAATTGTAGCTTATGTGCTACCCAGAAACAACCAAAGAAACTTATGTAGCCGATAAACAAAATTCAATTAAAGTGCTGCAGTTCAGATATTAACAAAGGAAAGGATGGAACCCAGAAACAAACACGCATTATGATTCAACCCACATTCAACAATAAAACTCAAATACCACAAATTTCTTATATAATATCAGTTCACACAAACAATAGAATTTACAAATCAACAGAAACCCTAGATATGTTAAGTTCAGTAGTGCAGTTGCACTCAATACTTAATGAAAACAAAAAATGAAGCACTCATATATTGCAATCATCAACTGTTAAAACATAAATATACATTTTCTTTAATATTATACATAAAAGCCCCAATTTTTATTCATCATAAACGTTATTCGCCCAGGTTCGAAGTATTTTTTTGCAATGCACTAACCTTCATCAGATATACTCAATCTTCCTCCATAAATACCAGTTTTCTTTGGTTGATCTTGCATTGAAACTTTCGTTGGTCTGGACGGTAATGAAATCTTCATCGTCGTCTTCTTGCACCATTCGTCGAACTGACCTCTTCTATTTTCTGGGTTGCATCGTTGGGAAGTGTGGAGGTGGAAGATTTCTTTTGCAGAAAGTAAGGATTCGGTGGTTGAATGTGGGATGGTAACTTCCCTTTTCAGTTTCGTAATCAATGGTGAGGGATGCATTTTTGAATTAAATGGTGTTAACCGCCATTTGTGTTGTTACTAAAATAACCCTGATGCATTGTTCCGAGCGATGCAGCGTATCATTTCATTAAATAATTATATTTACCCAATTTAATCTCATGCGTCCATTTGTGATAAATCAACGATCATGATCTATTCTTATTTTATATCTTATGAGCACTTTCTACCTGAAACTATCCCTATATATATATATATATAATGTTCCTAATTTTGAAGGTGAATACTCTTTATAATTTATTTTAATACTATGCAAAAATGATGAATTAGATATAGTGTCCCAATCTATTTTTACTATAAAATTTCAATGTTATCTAATATGTTTTCTTAATCTTATTTTCTTATATCTAAGTTTAATCTTTTATTTAGTACTAAAAACTTGTCCTATTTAATCAGGATTTATAATTGTTTTTTATATTTAATACTAATAATTATAATCAATTTGTATAATTGATAAATTCAACACTAACATATACTGACTCCGTCTCACTTATTTAGACACATTTCTTTATTTAGAAAATTTTAAAGCACAAACCATGTTCTTCAAAAGCTATTACAACTAATATATTAAAACAAATTTTTAAACAATAACTAATACATGAATTTGTACTAAAATTGAAAACAATTTTTAAGGATAACTTTGTAGTTGACTTCAAATTATTAATTAGTTGTTACATAAAATTATGTCAAATATTTATTAATACATAACAAAATTAAAATTTCACAACAAAATCTAACTACAAATAATAATGACTTCAAATATATATATTATGAATTTTTTATCAATATATACATATGTTTAAATAGTTATGTAATATCCTCTTATTTGTTCTTTTAATGTATTGTTATGAATTAATAAAAAATGACCCTTTATAATATAAGAAATAAATTGAATAAGGTAAAATAAATCGAAGTTATTATTTCAAATTGCTGATCACGGTTCTCAAATTTTGAAACTGTAACCGAATTGTCCTCAACATAGTCACAATTGAGAATAGGAGTATCGATTATGGTTCTAAAACCACCGAATAAAATTGAATTACAATATTTTTGATTTTTTTAAATATTTCTATACATAAATTATTTATAAATAAATAATCTCGTGCATAGCACGGGTGCAATACCTAGTTATGAGTATATAGTGTACCACTATTTTAGTTTAAATTTATACTTCACTGTTTGATTATTAATCCTTCTATTTCATTTGATTTATCCTCAATTCTTTTTTATTGAATTGCTCTGTATAGCATGTTTACTTGCCTAAAGCAATGTTTAAAAAAATCAGACCGGCTAGTACACCGATTTTGTAAATATTGTCAAGTCACTCGTTCAATCGATTGAACCGCTTCAAAAATACTGGATGACCCATAATATATACTCCATTTGTCCCAGTTCACTAGACGCATTTTCCTTATTGGGACGTCTCACTCAATTAGACTCATTTATATTTTTGGCAAGTTTTAAAGCACAAAATTCACTTATCAAAAGTTATTATAACTAAATATTGATATCCGAACCAAAAGTAAATGTGTTTAATGAAGTGGGACGAAGGGAGTATAATATTATATTTTAAAAATATGAATTTGAATAATTAAATAAATTGTATATAAAAGTCAAATCAAATTTCACAGATGTATATATTTCATGAACTATAAAAGTTGTTAGTTACTAATATGATTAACAAATATACATGTGCGACTAGATAATAATTTCATAAAGTTATGTGAAATAAAACATTGTATAAAGATCAAATAATAATTATGAATTTGTCTTATCTTCATTTTTTAAAATTATAAAAGATATGTAATAAACATGTAAATAATTTATTTATATGAAATGAAAATTTGTATATATGATTTTAATTATTTCAATATAATAATATATTAAATTTATTAGTTGGAGTTTAATGAATAATATACTCCAGTGGAATGGGATGGTAAAGCTATCACAAGGGGATTAATGCTTCCCATCTACCGAATGCTCATTGACTTTGTACAAAAAGTGTTTTTGGGCCACCAAGGAACTTTTGATGCCGTGACACCCATCAAGCTCAAAGTTCTTACTGCTATGCTTCTAAACCTCAACATCAACTGGGGTAGATCATTACTCAAACTCATTATTGACGAAGAAAAACACATTGACCTCCGGCAAAACACAAATGGAGACTGCATCCATCTCCATGTAAAACGCCCTCTCCGCCTGTCCACCAAAATAAGCACCATCATTGATGGAGTATTCAACAAGGATAAGTGGCATAAGGCCATGGAGTTTGATCAAGACTTGATTGTACCAAAGTCTCGACATCAGGTTGAGATGTCGCTGGGAATTGCAGCTCAAATCTTTGTAAAGGTCACAAATAACAGAATTAGGGAAGCTATGATTGCTGTTGGCAGGTCGAATGACGAGTGGGTCATGCCTGTCAAGAAACCAAGGACAGTGGGAGAAGCTGCAGCAGCACAGGCCGCTGTTGAACCATTAAAAAGAAAAGCAGCTGAGGGTGTACAGCCAGCTGCTGAGAAAAAGAAAAGAAAAGCTGTCAAGGAATCATCTCCCGCTGTGGAGAAAAAGAAGAAGGATGAAAAGAAGGCACCAAAGAAAATAGCTGTCCAAGAAAGAACCAAACCTACAGCTCGTAAATTATTGGATGAGCTGGAAGCTACCTCTATTGATGCACAGCCCACTGTCGATATAAATGAAGCCGATGTAGCTGTAAACCCACATGAACAGCCAGCCGATGATTTGACCGAACAGCTGATAGGTGCACACATAATTTTTGAACAAATGAGAGATGCTGCATCAGATGCTGTTATCAAGAGTTTGCCAGGAATCGAGCTTACTCTCACAGCCTTTGATATGGACAAACGATTCCAAGTCTATCTCGACATTCGAGATAGCAAATTTTATGTCTTGGAAGCAATTTTGTTGTTGTTCACCATAAGTGACCTCAAGGTGGAGGAGAACAAACTAATTTCCTATTTTGGTTTTCTTGATATACCAGACGCACGTCAATACTTCCGTACATATGTTTTGACAAAGATGAAGGAGGAAGCGGCTGTTCTAGAGATCGATCTTGCTTCATACTACTCCAATGAGCAAGAATTTTTCAACAATGCAGTCGATCTGACATCCGGAGATTTAGACGCAACTCTAAATTTTCTTGATCAATCTGTTGGTCAAATTTCTCCCACTATGAAGCAAGCCTCTACATCACAGCCCCCTGTCGTTGAGATGAACAAAGCTGAAATTGAAGTGGAACAGAGGGAGGAAGGGAAAGAAGATAAGGAAGAAAATATGGAAGAAGCTGAGACTCAACAGGTCGATGACGCTGTGACTAAAGTTGTACAGATGGAGGAAGATAAGGAAGGAAAAATGGAAGCTGTCATTGAAGAAATCTTTACACAGGCCACTGCACCAGCTGATTATCAGCATTTTTCTATGGACGACTTGCTTATGCAATCTATTGATCCAGTTTTGACAAAGGAGCAGATCAGCCAACTCATCCATGTTCGCATCAACGATCGATCTGCTGCCATGGCTAACTTTGTCAAAACTGCTGCTGAAACAGCGATTAGGACGACAGAGGCTAACTTCAAACGTGCTCACACTTCTCTATCCAGTGAACTGCACAAAGTCTTGGATAGTGATAGAGAAGTATTTGATGGATTCAAAAAGGAGACAGAGGCCAAATTAACTAACTTCCAAGGCGAAGTTGACAAATTTGAAGATAAGCTGATGAAGGCTGGCAAGAAGTTGGTTGAAGAAGTAAAGAAGCAGGTGGAGAAACAGCTGGAAGACATGGAAAATGAGTCAATCCCAGCTGTGATCGAAAAGAAAGTTCCAGCTGTACTTACCACTTCTCTACCTGCTGCTCTCACGCCATTGTTGAAAAAGGAGCTCGACGAGGCTGATTTTGCATCAGGAGATGAGATTTTCAAAATCAACAAATCACTGACTGATATGAAGGTCACAGACAGCAACCTGTCCTCTGATATCAAAAAGCTAGCCATCTCCTCAACCAAACAATTCAATGAAATCAACGCCAACATATTTACTCTTCTACACTACACGGAGGAGATGGACAAGAAGTTTCAAGATATGGCGGATGAAGTTGCCTCCCTTAAGCTCATCATCTCTAAGGAGTTTGATGATGTCGAAAAGGGGGAAGTACAGAAGAGACAGCCCGTTGTTCAACAAAAGAAAATGCCTGCTGCCGCTGCTACCAAAAGAAAACAACCAAGAAAGATGAATCCAAAACAAGCAGCAGAGGCTAGGCAGATACAAAAAGAAAACGAAGAGAAGGAGAGAAGAATGAAGGAGCAGGCAGATTCTCTCGCTGCAAAGAAAGGGAAGAAAGTGGCAACAGAGGATGATCTAACGGAAGAAATGTTTCTCGCCGGATATAAAGTAGAACAAGTAGAAAATCCTGACTTTCGTGAATTATTTGTTGCTGAAAAGGTGAAACAACAAAGGGAGGAAATAGAAAAGGATGAAACACCGGAAGAAGGTGAGGAGGAGCCCACAAATCCAGTGTTTAAATTCTTTGAAAAATATCAACTTAAGGATGCTCAAAATCTTACCTGGTTGCACGCAAAGAAAGCAGCGAAATGGAATCAACTGATTAAAGAGTTTGTAGTACAACACTACTATCTCATGGATGATAAATTTCAAGTAGGAGATGTTGACGAACTGTTCCACGCATTTCTCAAGCAACACAAAAATCAATCGTTCGTAGAATATCTCTTCAGACAATCTGCTCTAACCAATCAACATCTCACTGCTCAAAAGAAGACAACTATTCTTTATCCAAGGATCCAAGGAACAACAGAAGTGGATCACACTGCAATACTCAATCATATAAATCATTCTGCAAAAGCCATGGGATACCCGATTGACCTCAACAACAAAGACTACAGACGGGTATTCAATGACATATATGCCAGTTTTGGTGTTCCCTCGGAGTTGAGGAGGAGAGAGATGGTTGAAGCGAGGAGAGCTCGACTGGCAGAACAATCAAGAAAACAAACAGCAGATCAAAGCCAAGCTCCACAACAATGATGTTTATTTTTCTTTCACTTTGTTAGCAAAAATGGTTATACAATTGAATTATTTTAATTGCAGTTCATGATTAAACCGATCGAACTAGCTAGTCATTTTTGATTTTTAAAACAATGGCCTAAATTGATAACACATTTACTTATAATCAAAATAAACACAAATACTCACTTAATCACTTTTACACTATATATCTATCTAATCACTTTTAATTATATCTCTATCCAAAAGTTTCTTCTATGAGGGTGGAACTCCTCTCAATAAGCATAACACCTTTTTTTGATATTGTTATTAAGGAGTGTATAATGTTGGAATCGAGTTCCCCTAATTGTTTTTATCTTTTTCTTTGATGCACGTTGTCTATCTTCATCTTTCAGGTTAAAAGTGGTTGTGTCATCGATCGATCTGGTATGAAGATAGGGTGAGATCAAAACCAAGGTTGAAGAAGTAGATTGAGAGAAGAGAGTGGGTCGTGATTAGTACATATCGTGATTAAAACGGATCAAGATTGGAGTAGATCGTGAAGAGGAGACCGTCAATAGAGCAGTTCAAGTTAAGAGACATATCAAGGTTGAGATCGAGGTTAATGTACAGATCAAGTTGAGATGCAGATCGAGGTTGAGATACAGATCAAGGTAGCATGCAAAGCGGTGCTCAGCAGGCAAACTAGGTCAGCTGGCAGACCAACAAACCAAACCTCAAACCAGACCTCAGACCAGGTTAGCTGACAGGACAACAAGCAAGCCTCAAGTGTGTTAATAAGCGAACTAAAGTGATCATCTTAGCGAGCTTCCAAATGTTCTGATGAAGAGTGACCTAATAATTGAGTGACCTGATGGAAAGTGATCTGATGATAAAATTGTTCTGGTAAAAGTGTGATGGCAAGGTAACCTGATGAGCAATGAGCTGATACGCAAGCAGAACGTGAAGATGACCTGTGTCAACGATTTGCTTGATCGACCTGATAGTGACACGCTGTGTAAGTGACCTAATAGACTCAACCTACTTTGAATGACTCGTGACTAATGTGTTGAAATGTGTACAACTACTTTGCTACAATTTTGAAACTAAAGTACATGGAAGTTGAAAAATATACGGAGTAATCTTGGACATGCTACATGTGCCAAAATACTGAAATAGTAGGAGACAGTTACAACCCACATTTGTTTTAGTGAATATTTTTGCCTTCAGACATCTGTAAGATATATAATTTATATATCTTACAAAATTTATTTTCTGGGTTCATCGCGTTCTTCGCTATATATTGTTGGGAACCCCACAATCTTATTTTTGGTTTTGATGATGTCATTCGAAACAACAATTAGTTAAAACATGATTTCTTAAACTCGGTCCTTAATGTACTAGGACAACTAGAATTTCTGAAAAGAAGCAGATGGTACAAAAGATTACTATCTGTATTATTTGTTTCAATCTGTCCTAAGTATGTCATGACACAGCTTGATCTTATGTAAAGCAAGTGTTATTCTTTGAACAGATCGTGTTAACGATCTGTCCACAGATTAACAGCTCGCTGCTCTATAGTTTTGGTCTTTGATAATAGGTTCCATAATCAGTTTACTTTCACTAGATCAACATTGTAAAAGGAAGTTTGAAGTTTCAAACTAACTTATAGTGATCTATCTGTTAAGTCGTTGTAAAAAGTACAGATGGATAATAAAATACCATCTGTCTTTCTAGCTATTATTAGGTCGATACCTGGTCAAGAGGAACAACTAGAGATTATGAAGAACAACTAGAGATTATGAAGAACAGCGAGACATGTTGACAACAGATCGTTATCTAAACACGATCTGTTCACTCAAACTCCTCCAAAGGTCAAGATCAAGATTTATAAGATAAACTGGGATCAAACCAATTAACAAATTGTGGACAGCTCGTCTCCAAGGTATTGTAGGAAATAATATGCATCTGTCGAAAGACAACGAGCTGTTAAAATCCACACCATTGCTATGGTGGACTGCCGACGTACCTAAATTTGTCTCAAGTCAACCACTCAACGTATTGTCACATCAACGACATGCCTTAAGGAATGATGTACATTAAAATCAAATCTTCTGTATGGTGAATCATCTCCAGTATGGCAATACATTGGGAAATCTCGTGAATGGTGGTAACCACTCTCATTTGGCAGCGCGTGTCTCAACATTACTGACATGCATTTAATGCAGCCATTAATGCGTTGAAAAAGGATACCCTCTTCTCCAACGGATAGTTTCTTCAAAGAGGCTATAAATACCACCTTCACCTCCAGAAAGAAGTACGAGAATTCAAGCTATTATCCTGCTATCACTCTGCGAAAATCTTCAAGCTCTCATTGCTCAAAACACTTCCAACCTCAAAGAATTCTCTGTAGTGTTTACAGTCTTGAAGATTTATTTTCTGGAAATCTATTGTTTACAAAACCCAAGTTAGGATCTAGTTTTGATCCAGAAATTGTAAGATTTAGATTGTAGTTCTTCAATCTAAGAAGTGTAATCTCAAGTTGTTATCTAGTTTTGATAAAACTTGAGGCTCGTACTCAACGAGTAAAAAGAAAGGAGACATAGTAGATTTCGATCTAGTTTTGATCGAGCCGTGGACGTAGGGAAAGTTTATCCCGAACCACGTTAAATTACTTTATTATCATCTTCTTCATACTCTTGCACTTAAATCTTGGTTGATAAATTCTCCAAGAAAGAAAACGTTTTTCACATTAAAAAGAGCATTAACCACCATATTCCGCACACAACTTTAATAAATCTGCATCTATCATTCTTGATTATTGTTCTTCACGCATAAGGTATTATTTGAGTAAGACTAAATCTTCATGAATAGAAGACTTGTTTTACTACTCCAAGCTATCTTAGTTATTAAGTGTGCTTAAGCCTTATATTTAAGTTTTGAACAAGAAAACCGAAAAAGGTTGAATTGGTGTATCCCCCCCCCCCCCCCCCATACACCAATCTGGCTCTTTCGGGACCAACAAGTGGTATCAGAGCAGTGGTCCATACTGACCATTGTTTCTAATTCACAAGAGATTATCTCTGTGTGGTCATCTTGGATAGATCTTGAAAACGTTTTCACAGCATAGTGCATCTGCATTTATCTAATCATCTACCTCTAAGTCGTCATGGAAGGAAAAATGACTAGAGCTTGTGAAGATTTCTCAATTGCTGGATATGAGGATTTGAGCTTCAGACTGGAAATGTGTCTTCGAGCTCATCACATCAAGATGTGGTCCGTCATCACAAATGGACCAATCAAAATCATGAACAAACATTCAGCGGAGATAAAAGATGGAACCGGACCCACACCCACCGTTGAGTTAGTCGAAAAAGAAAAAGACATGGATGATTACACAACGGAGGAGAAGAAAGAAGCAAGTCTAGACGACTATGCAAAAGGACTGATTTCAAGCACAGTTAGAGGAATCTACTTGGCCAAAATCCGACGTCTTAAAACAGCTAAAGAGATGTGGGACGTTCTGCGAGAAATAAGCATGGGATCCGACATAATTCAAGAAAACAAGTTGTCCATAGCTTGCAACAAATACGAAGAATTTAAGATGAAGTAGGGAGAAACCATTACCCAAATGAAGAACAGGTTCACTGAAATCCTGATTGAGATCGATGCAATAGACAAAGACAAGTATACCCAATGCGAAAAGAATCTCAAAATCATTCGCGCTCTACCTGCCAGTTGGGAGATATATTCTACAATGCATCCCGTGATGCCAGAGTTCAACTCTCTTACTATTGATGCTCTATTTGATTTACTAACAGGAAATGAGTACGAAATCAATCGTATTCATGGCCATTCTTCTTCTAGCAAACCATCTCTTGCAGGAACAAAGGAAAAATAAACTCCATTTAAAGCAAAGCAAAAAAGAAAAGGAAGTGGAAAAGAAGTCCCCGCCTATCGTGATAGTAAAAGACTCACATAGTTCAGATGATGAAAACTACCCCACCAAGAACTACTTCGAGGAATACTCACTCATGGCTCAAAGATTCCAGAAGATGGAGCTAAGGGCAAACAGATACAAACGTCTATACAAGGACAACAATCGAAACTTCAAAGGAAGAGATCGATCAGGGGATCGACCCGATAAGAAAAGTGAAGTAAAACCTAACTCGTCATATGTTAAAGCTGACCTATCCGAATTCTCTTGTTTCAAGTGTGGCAGGAAAGGTCACTTTAAAACAGACTGCCCAGACATCTCCAAGGCTGAGAGAGAAGAGCTAAGGAACAAACGAGACAGAAAGCTTAGAGAACAACGAAAAGTTATGCTCGCTGAAGAACAAGCTACATCAAATACGCTTACCGACAGCTCATCCGAAAATGACGAAGCATTTATGGCTAACGAGCTGAACCTTGAGTGGGATGAATGCCATGACAACGGACTCGGCAACAATGAGGTAGAAATCGATCAAACTTCTTTTACTTCTAACTCACCTATATGTAGCCCGGGTGATAAGGAAGAGATAAAAGAAGAGGACGATCTGTCCATGGAAGATTTTTCAAAATTAATGGAAGATTATGCACGTTTAAACAAAATGTTTAAACACGCAATCAAAGAAAATGGAAAGATGACAAACACCATACAAGAAATGAAGAGAGTAAGTGCTTCATTCAACGAAAGAGAAAAGGCAATGCTTCTACAAATCAAGAACAAAAGTGAAGAAGTCTACGCTCTCACTGCTAAGATCTCAGACTTAATTGGAAGAGAATCTTCGGCCAACAATAAGGTGGATAATTTAAATGTGATGCTCAATTATTACATCCACAAAAAGTCAGACATAGTTCATCTCATCAATGAGATGCAAAAGAGATCATCAGATCGTGGAGGAATAGGGTTTAATGGAATTAACAAAGGACCTCCATCTGGGAATTTTGGTAAAGAGCAAGGTAAAGGAAAAGTGGTAAATCTCAAAAATCAAAATATAAGGCAACCACAAGCAGTGCTGATACGACAGCAGCCGAAACAGCAACAGCTTCATCAACAACAAAAGAACTCAACTTCTGGAGCTAGACCTCAACAAGCAAAACCACCTGCCCAAAACTATAATCAACCAAAAAGAGGTTATCAACAGCAGGCTACTCCTATCAAAGGAAAGCGTCCAACTGATCGACAAAGAACAACACCTGCTCCCAGACCTCAAACTGCTCAAACCTTGACAAATGCACACAAGAAGCCGATTGTATACATCGACTTCAGCGGGAGACAAATTCGAGCATCCAACAATGTCTCGATTATTAGACAAATTTGGGTTCCGAAAGGAACATTGTCCACTAACAACGCACCCTCAATCAGTAGGGTAGCTGAATGATTTATATTTGCAGGTTAGGAAATCGAGGAGAAGAAGAGATGCAGCTCGGGGCGCGGTATGGATACTAGACAACGGATGTTCCAAGCATATGACAAGCGATAAAGAGTTGTTATCTAACTACAAAGAAAGCAATGGACCAATTGTAACCTTTGGAGGTGACTCAAAAGGATATACAAGAGGATATGGCAATCTCCATGTTGGTAACACAATCATACAAAATGTGTCCTATGTTGAAGGCTTAAATCACAATCTATTCTCTATTAGTCAATTTTGTACTAATAATAAAAGAGTAGAATTTACCGCTAATAAATGTCTAGTAAAGAACTTGGAAGGAGAATAAATTCTTCTTACCGGAATTTTGTAGGACAGATTGTACATTGTACAATGGAATGAACAGACTGAAATATGTCTTGTAACTGCATCAAGTTCTTCCACCAGCTGGTTATGGCACAAACGCTTAAGCCACCTCAACTTCAAATCAATCAACAAGATGGTCAAAGATAAACTGGTCGAAGGTCTACCACATCAAAAATATGACAAAGACCATGTATGTGAAGCTTGCCAAGCGGGAAAACAAACAAGAGCATCTTTCCCAACCAAGGTAGCACACTCCACTATCAGAATATTAGAACTTCTACACCTAGACCTTTTTGGACCTGTATCTCCATTAAGTGTAAATGGTAGAAAGTATACATTAGTTATTATTGATGATTTCTCTAGATTTACTTGGGTTATTTTTATGTATAAGAAAAAGGAAACCCTTGAAAAGCTACCTGATCTTCTCAACAGATTATCAAATCAAAAAGAGAAATCAATCATCACAATTCGATCTGATCGTGGGACTGAATTCATCAATCAAATGATCGAAGCTTATTGCTCAAAGATGGGAATACAACATCAAACATCAGCAGCTCGTACGCCACAACAAAATGGAATTGTAGAAAGGCGCAACAGATCGTTAAAGGAAGCAGCTAGAACCATGCTAAACGAAATCAATCTTCCAAAGAAATTCTGGGCAGAAGCGATCAACACCACATGCTACACACAGAATCGATCTGTTGTCACCTTACGTCATGGCAAAACTCCATACGAGCTGTGGAATAATAGGAAGCCTCTTCTAACTTATTTTCGTTCTTTCAGATGTAAGTGTTACATTCACAATAATGAGAAAACTCAATTAAAGACATTTGATAGCAAAACTGATCAAGGAATATTTTTAGGATATTCTGACATTAGTAAGGCCTATCGTGTTTTTAATAAGCGAACTCTTGTTGTGGAAGTAACACCTCATGTTGTATTTGACGAATCTTCTTTTGAGGTGTCAGGCAGGAACAAATGATGATCAACCAAACACGAATTCATCTTCCTCCACTCTTAAGAACTCCGAAAGTCAATTAATTGATGATATTCTACTATGGAGTCCAAGAAAAGAGGGAGAAAAAGAAGATTGTCCACCTGCTAAAACTATATCCCAGCAAGGGGGAACAGATGCAGATGAAGGAGCATCACAGCCAGGGGGAACTTCACACGAAGAATGTTCACCACCATCTGTTGATGAACAACATACTCTATCTACTTCTCCTACAACGCAACAACCATCTGTTCAAGACTTGGTAAATGTATCAAGTATTAACTTAAACGCTGACAATCTCTATGTTGCCCCTATTACAGATCATCCAGAATTTGAGAATCCATCTGATGAAATAGAAATCGAAATATCTGAGGATGAAATGAAAAGGCGAAGAAAATGGATAGACAGCCATCCATCTGACCTCATTGTTGGAAACCCAACAGATAAAGTCAAAACAAGACGCATGCATGGAGAAAGTGCATTATTAAGCTGCTATCTTGCTCACACCGAACCAAAAGACATCGAAGAAGCCTTGCAAAGTGTAGATTGGATCAATGTCATGCAAGAAGAATTAAATGAATTCAAAAGAAATAATGTTTGGTACTTGGTGGATCGACCTAGAAATCAAGGTGTTATTGGAGTTAAATGGATATTCAAAAACAAGAGAGATGAGACTGGTGAGGTGGTAAGAAACAAGGTAAGGCTAGTCGCAAAAGGTTATTGCCAACAAGAAGGGATCGATTTTGATGAGACTTTTGCACCTGTTGCACGACTAGAAGCCATCAGACTATTTCTTGCCTTCGCCGCTTATCAACGCTTCAAAGTATTCCAAATGGATGTAAAAAGTGCGTTCCTTAATGGAATCCTGGAAGAAGAAGTTTATCTAGAGCAGCCACCAGGTTTTGAAGTAGAAAATGAAGGCAAGGTGTACAGACTGATAAAGGCTGTATATGGATTAAAACAAGCTCCTCGAGCTTGGTATGAAACGCTGTCCACCTTCCTGCTGGAGTCTGGATTCAAAAGAGGATCTGTTGATAAGACCCTATTCACTATCAAAGTGAAAGGCTATATCCTTTTAGTTCAAATTTATGTAGATGATATTATTCTTGGATCCAAATCTGAATTCCTTTGTAACAAATTTAGCAAGCTAATGCAGGACAAGTACAAGATGTCAATGATGGGAGAAATGAATTTCTTCTTAGGTCTACAAGTTAAACAATCTGCTGATGGGATTCTAATTAATCAATCCAAATACATCAACGATCTCATCACAAAATTTGGAGTTAAAGATAGTAAACCAGCAAAAATTCTTATGCCAACAAATGGACAGATTGGTCCTGATGTACTTGGGAAGACAACGGATATGAAACAGTATCGTGGTATTATCAGATCTCTTTTATATCTAACTGCTAGTCGACCTGATATTACTTTTGCTGTTGGTGTTTGTGCTAGGTATCAAGCAAGTCCAAGGGAATCCCACTTAGAAGCAGCCAAAAGAATTTTGCGTTATCTCAAAGGAACCATTGACATAGGTTTATGGTATCCTTGTGATGATAATTTTGTATTAACTGGGTACTCTGATTCTGACTATGCAGGTTGCAAGCTTGATAGAAAATCCACATCTGGGACTTGTCAATTTCTTGGAAGCAAGCTCATCTCGTGGTTCTCTAAAAAGCAAACTTCGGTTGCAACCTCAACAACAGAAGCAGAATACATGGCTGCAGGGAGCTGCACCGCACAAATCCTATGGCTCAAACAACAGCTCAAAGATTATGAAGTACAGATGGATGTAGTTACAATATTTTATGACAGCTCGAGCGCCATAGCAATAACACAAAATCCAGTACTTCATACTCGATGCAAACACGTGGATGTTCATCATCATTTTATCTGTGACCACGTGGAAAGAAAGCACATCAAAATAGAGAAAATGCATACTGATGTGCAGCGAGCTGATATATTAACAAAAGCATTAGCCGAGGACAGATTCAAAATGCTTTGTGGCAAGTTAGGTCTAATCAACCTAATCGAAAATGGTACAAGTGTAAACAACAGATAGTAAATGGTACAATACGATCTGTTGTTACATTATCCTTCATCCATCTCTTGAGTAATCATTTTATCTCGATTGATAATCTCCACAGCTAGATAACTCATCTTGACAGCTAGCTGTTCTAGGAAAACTTAAGAGACAGATTGAATGAACAATCTGGTGCATCAATCAAGGGGGAATATGAAAACATCCAAAATTCGCAACTCTAACAACTAGATGCTTAAGAAAGAGAGAAAAAGACAGTTTGAACCAACAACTAGATGTTACAATTACTCAACAACAAGAGATTATCGAAGAACAGATTGTTTTCACATCAAAACAATCTGTCTGGCATTTATTAAGGGGGAATTTAACTCTCGCTATTTATTTTGACATTTAATTCACTCCATTTATTTCTCCACTCTCTTATTATTTATTTCTAATGATTATCATTGAAAATCATTTATTTAGAACATACCAAGAGCCAAATGTGTCAGAAAATTGAGAAAAAAAATGGAAGGATCATCAAATGCAGCAGACCTCGATTTTCGTGCAACTGCAGATGTGACTTGTTGACGTCACGCCCTTTAGCATGTGAAGTTAAAACGATGGAATGAGCGGCAAAATCATTACTTCAGGGAGTAATCTCAACCGTTGATTTCAATTAATCTTACATCTTTTAATCCTACACGTTGATGTGTCTATATATATATGATAGTTTGAATGCTTCGTCTTCTACACTCTCATATATTTTCTCCCAAACCGCCATTGTTAAAGCTTGCAAAACTCAAATCTTTAACTCTGAAACCCTGCCCTAAAATCACACTTCTCACAATGACCAACTCCGAAGCTAGTTCCTCATCGTCGCATGCTGCTTCACCAATTCCCATTTCAAAAATGCTTCAACTGATTGAAGCAAGATTAACACCTGAACCCAGAGTTGTTCTTACTCATCACGGATATTCTCTCCTTGATGATCTCTTTTCAAAAATTGAAGCTTGTTCAGGTTGCTTAATTGTTTAGAAATGCATGAACTAGGGTTTAATACTCGTTCACATATGAATTTCTGCAAATGCCATGACAACTATTGATTATGTCCATTATTTCGCTATATGATGTTGCATAAACCATCATATTGTATATTTAACAAGCATAATTATTTATTTTTGATGGTATCAAAACTCATTGATTCACGTATTCTGAGACTTATGAGAAATGAAATCACAAATTCATAATTCAAGCATGATTTGGACTAAAACAAGTTTAATTCTGTGTTAATGACTGAGTTAAAATTCAACCATCTCGCTGTCTTATCTTGCTATATTCATTAACAGCGAGCTGTTAATCCTCTGATCGAAAACTCGATCTGTTCAATTCAACCAGTTTCAAACCTCGAGCTGTGCCCTATACTTAATAAAATTTTTGTTTCTAGGATTTCACAAGATAATTACCAAGGAGCCCAGATTCTATATGCCTCGCCAAGTGGCTCTCTTTTACTGCTCTTGGATGGAAGATGATAACGAAGAATATACAATAGAGTTACCCACTGGTAAAGACAAGAAGGAGCGAAAACGTGTGATAGACATGATCCTAAACACCTATGATCTCACAGATGAAGGAGATATGGTTGAGGATGTGTCTCATGAACAGATAGAGGAAGCCATCACCATGATGATAGGAGAACCAGTGGAATGGGATGGTAAAGCTATCACAAGGGGATTAATGCTTCCCATCTACCGAATGCTCCTTGACTTTGTACAAAAAGTGTTTTTGGGCCACCAAGGAACTTTTGATGCCGTGACACCCATCAAGCTCAAAGTTCTTACTGCTGTGCTTCTAAACCTCAACATCAACTGGGGTAGATCATTACTCAAACTCATTATTGACGAAGAAAAACACATTGACCTCCGGCAAAACACAAATGGAGACTGCATCCATCTCCATGTAAAACGCCCTCTCCGCCTGTCCACCAAAATAAGCACCATCATTGATGGAGTATTCAACAAGGATAAGTGGCATAAGGCCATGGAGTTTGATCAAAACTTGATTGTACCAAAGTCTTGACATCAGGTCGAGCTGTCGCTGGGAATTGCAGCTTAAATCTTTGTAAAGGTCACAAAATAAGCACCATCATTGATGGAGTATTCAACATTGATATTCTTAGCTAGTGCTTTCATTGAGCACTTGACAGGTGCTCTCGCTACACTTCACAAGTAAACTGCTACTCTTTATTGCTTTCAACCTTTTTTTATTCTCAATGTTAAAAGAAAATTAGATTGCGATAATAAATAAATAATGTATAGTGATAGCGTGTAGAAGAAGACGACAGCGACGGCGGTGTACTTGAGAGGGGCGACGAAGAGTGAAAGTTGAGATCATTGTTATTGAACACGAACTGAATTAATAGTGGTATAATTAAATTAGAAAATGAGATTCATATAGAAAGAACATAAAATACAAATAAAAGAGGTATTGATAAGAAAATAAGTATAAAATTTGAATCTACGTGTAATTGAGTCACTCATGAAACACCCAGAGAAAGATAGCTCAACATATCAATTCTATAGTTTTATAATATATATGTATTATTAATGCTTATTTTATAATATTCATATTTCTAATAATTATTTCTTTATCAATTTATACATAATAACAAATTATCAAATTATATATATAACATTTGATAAATAAAATGATGTCAAATTATTTTATAAAATGTTAATGCCCTCCGAATTAATTCATCGGATAACGAACTAGTTTATTACATAGCATGTTATAGCAATCGCGGACTGTTTATTTGATACCTTTATTAGATATGCAAGATCAGATATCACAACTTTATCTTGATTGTATCTCGTTGATATAGAATTTCTTCATTATATGCTTTCCGACTTCTGAAGGCGGTTGTAAGTTTAAATGCGATTAATTTTCTTTTCATATTAATACATGAGACAACCTTCAACTTAGTTAGGTAAGGCTTGATCCAGAAGAATATGAATAATTGCGGATCTGTAGTTTGTAAAGTTTTGAGGAGGTGATTGGTACGATGGAATGAAATAAGGTAGGAATGGAATGGAGGGTGGAATGGAATGAAGTGTGGAATGTAATGAAATTGTTAATCCATTCCTATGCTTGGTATGTATAAGGAATAAGAATGGAATGAAATGACAATTTATTTATTAATTTAATCCTTATAATTGATAACTACAAATAAAGTAAATAAATAAATTATATTTATATTGTAATGCGAAATCATAGTTTTAATATTCCAAGTAAATTTATTATTATCATTTATGTTAAAAAAAATTATCGAAATTCTCTATTTTTTCTTTATTTTTCAATTATTTTTATGGACCAAAATAATTCAAAAAAATATATATATTTCAATATAGGATATAAAACGTGGGGGTGAACATTCAGATACATGGTTCAATATTGTCTAAAAAATCAAACCAAACCAGATTAATAAAAATGGATCGAAAAAGATAGTTCAACCAAACAAAAAATTAACTAGACCAAACTAACAAAATTTATTTTGATTTAGTTCGATTTATCCAAATATTTTATTTCGTAACTTATTCCATTCAATTTTAAAATAATTAATTAAAAAAAATAATCATTCATTTATATCTTCAATAGTTATCATGTACTAAAAAATTAAAAATTATAATCACAATACTTAAATTATTAAAATATTCTCATATATCTTCAATAGTTTCAAATGATAATAAACATTATAAATTTATTGAATTTCATAGTTTGTAAATCTAGAAAAAATTAAAATAAAAATGAAGTGAATAAATTATCACATTTAATTTATTAAATAATTTTAAAATTTAAATTATATTATAAAATATAATAAAGATAATAAAATTATATATGATAAAATAATTTTATTTGATAAAAATAAATTATATTTTAATATTAAAAAATAATTCGATTTTTGTATATTCTTTTGATTTGGTTTTATCTAAATCCTATTCAAATCTAATTAGAATTTGATTTTGAAATAAAATCCAACCAATCAAATATTTGAGTTTGATTAATTTTGCTCACACCTACTAAAACGTGTATGCTATGTTATAACTAGGGGTGTAATCGAATCGAACTGAACCGAATACTGTCAGGCTCGAGTTCGGCTCGATTAAAAATTCGAAGGCTCGAGTTCGGTTCGAGTTTTGAAAATTAAACTTGAGTTCAGTTCGATAAATAAAAAACGAGCCCGAGTTCGGTTCGTAAATTATTCGATTTAATAGTAAATTCGAACCCGAGCTCGAACTCGACTCGAATTCGTTAAATATTCGAGTTCGAGTTTGTTAAAAAACTCGTTTATTAAATTATTTTGTTAATATTATATATTTTTATATTATTTTGATAAATTCGTGAACTAGTTCGTATATAAAGTTCGTGAAATATTTGAAGTTCGACTCGTTTTTAAAGTTCATGAACAAACTCGTTAACAAAGTTCGTGAACTAATCGAAGCTTGGTTCATTAAATTATATTCGAATATGTTCGCGAACTTTTCGAACCGAATACCTTTAGGCTCGAGTTCGGCTCGAAAAATTATTCGAGCTCGGTTTGAGGCTCGAGTTCGGTTCGTTTAGTAAATAAACAAATTCGAAACGAACTTTTATCGAGCAGAGTTCCGAATAGTTCGCGAATAGTTTGGTTCACTTACACCCCTAGTTATAACAATAAAAAATAAAATCATATAGCAATAAAATCTAAATTAGAATGAAAATTTTAAATTATAAAATAACTCATTTTGCATAGCAAATAAATAATATCAAAAAATTTAAAAATATATAATTTATATCATTTAATGAATCTTTCTAATAATATATATTTTTATTAAAAATAGTTTTTTAAATATTATAAAAAATTTAACATTTTTTTTGGTAGTGGAGAGGTGTGATGTATAGTAAAATTAACAAAATAATAAATATTTTAATTAATTTTGTCTTAATGAAAAATAGCAAAAAAAAAATATTAAATAATTAGTTTGGAGCCTAGGAATGACTAATACCTTTGATTAGAGAGGAATGACTAATACCTCTGCTAATGGAATGGTAATTCCAAACGGAATGTCGATTCCTAATCACAATACGAACCAAGCAAAGGAATGGAATGGAGGAAGGAATGGTCATTTCATTCCACCATCCATTCCATCATATCAATCACCTCCTGAGTCTTTTATTTTAGCTTTTCCAATTGAATTAGTGTAATCTCTAACTCCAATAATTGAACTTGTATTTAGTTCAAGTCAGTGGCGGAGCCACATGGGGACAAGGGAGCCCCCCAAATTTTTATTTTTTTTCTAGTTCTTAAATTTTTTTGAAAATTTGAATTTTTATGCTTCAGCCCCGCCGCTACGTTGCAGAGAACGAGTTTTCCTAATTGTCGGAAGCTTTCCCTTTGTCAGCCCCCTCCGTCTCGAGTCGAAATCAAGGTTTCGTATAAGGCTGCCATAGCCATTGTTGGAGACTTGACTTGAGTTGCAGCCATTGTTGGAGACATGGGCCCAAAAAATTCGGCTCGGGGGCTACCGCCCCCGAACTCCCGTTTAACTCAACCCCCCTTATGACAATTCCTGACTTCGCCACTGGTTCAAGTGAAGTGAGAGCTGTATATAGATGTGCTATTTGATCTTGTCTTGTCGAGTTCGATTTCCACCCCCAAACAGTTGTAATGAGTAACCGCCATTACACAAGTGAAGAAACCTAAGGTGCAAGAGAAAGAAATCTAACACTATTATAGAAGAAAATCAACCATTTATGGTTAGCAATGATTGGAAAATAGTGAAGAAAGACTCAAAATAGAAAAGAATGGTGAATTATTACAAGTAAGAGTGATAGTGGATTGCCTATTTTCACATTGTCACATCCTTTTCGCTCAAGAAAATTCATGCACTGCACTAACCATGTTCATTTCACATGGATGATGGCACACAACACACCCCTTTTTAATCCTAAATCTTAACCCACAATAAAGTGATGATGCCCAAACTGAAAAACGAATAATTAAAGGAGAGAAAGAAAAGCACACTTTAATTCCAAAAAGATTTCTAGAAGGAGAGATGGAGCTTTCTTTTTTCTCCCATCGTTTTCAAATTAAGGATTGAATTACTAGCGCTCATATTCTCGTTGTTGAATTTTAATATTATTTTTCTTAAGTAGTTATACATCTGTGCACGAATATGGTTTATGTTTTGACTCGTCATGAGTTTTAGTAATGTATTTTAATTTAATTTTAATGGGATGTGTAGTTAGTTTTTTATGAGTCTCAATTGATATATTGTTTTAAATTGGACTGTGTATAGCTACTGAAATTTGAGGCTCACATAATATATTATTTTGAATTTAGTTTTGAGTAGCGAGAGATTTAGCAAGAATCTCATTTTTTGGTAGTACAAAGGAGGAATTGGCTGAAAAATTTGATGGGGTCAAGACGCTATCGGGCCAAGGCGGCTGACTCAAGTGCCCCTAACCATGCGATATGGTCGCCTATTACACGGTTTACTAGCTCTGCCAGGGATGGGGTACGTACCCATCATTCATCGACAATCAAGAATTTTCGCCATCATCTATCATCATTAGAAATGTATTTATCAATGACGGATTTACTACTTGTGGACAACCGTCTTTTGTTTGCATCCTGTGCATTATTACATGGACGCTTAAGTCATTTCTTGAGGTGAGTTTTCAAATTGGGCTCAGGCTCGACTTGGGGCCTCCAAGTTTTCTGTCCGTGCTCTTGAGAGCTCCCAATCCGCCGGATTATATCATATGGTGCATGATTTGAAAATTTAAATGTAAATCGTTTTCGTGTACATCTCAAAATGACAAATCGTAAACTATTTTCGTGGACGGACGAAATATATATATATATATATATATTATATACCTGTAATATAATAATAATAGAATAATGTTGATTGATCTTATTCAAAACAATTGCAGTATGAAAATGAAAGAAAAGGATCACATGAAAAGTCTTGTACGGTTAGCAGCACCTCATTATTGAATTCACAAACAATTCAAATAAAACTTAAGGAGAGTGTGACTGTGCCGTGAGGGCACATCCTTCACTACACAAATAAAGCAGAGCTCATCATTAGTAAACCTTTGGGTTTAGCGAATTAACACGCTTTTAATCTTTAGCGTACACTCAACTAATACAATATTAAGCGTAAAACCTCTCTACATACTAAATCCCATAAACCCAAAAAGGGAAAACCGAAAACGTCCCTCCTTTTGATTAACTAATTAATTACAATTTAAAAAAAAAAAATCTCGATCAACTGGTCCTGATTCGGTGTTCCACGTCATCGCACGGCGGCGAGAGGTCGAGGTCGATCTCGATCAGATTCTCTTCCTCAACCTCGCAATTCCTCGTCTTCTGATCCAACCTGATCTCGATCAAACCCTCCCTATCGTCCTCCTCCTCCACCCACCGGAAGCACGCGCTCTCCGGCGACTCCCACCCGCGATCGGTCAGAAAGTCGCCCTCCGACGAGGCTTCACTGTCCGATTCCGGGTAGAACAACGAAAGCGACGCGTATCGCCGGATCGCGTTCACCTCTTCCTCTCGCTTCGCCTCCGAATCGTTTCCGCCGTCTACGGCGTCGTCTTCCCCTTCGTATTCCTCGTGTATAACCTCCAGAGGCGCTCGTAGGTCCCACTCCACGAACGATTCCGCGTAGAGATGACGCGGATCCTGCTTCGGGCCGGGTTCGTAGATCCAACAGCATTTGCCCGATTCGTGGCGAAATTCTTCGATTTGCTGCGGCGGTGATAGTTGATTAGAATTAAATTCAACGGAATCGGATTCCGGTTGGTTGATTGCGGATCTCTGGGCAGTGCCTAGCTTGAGAAGGTAGAGTAACAGAATTAAAGCGGAAGGTACGACGGGAGAGAGAAGGAAGCGGTCGAAGAAGGAGGGAAAGTAGAAGAGCACGAGAGCGTAGAGAGTGGCGATAACCGAAACGAGAGACTTCATGATTTTTCAGAAATATTGAGAAGAAAAAGAATGCGATGATATATATATGCGTGTGTGTGTGTGAAAATTAGAAAGAATTGTTGGTAGATTCAGATGTATGAATTATGATGAAGAGAGAACAGGGAACATGTACAGTTTGAGAATGATGTAGTTGTAAAGCCCATGCACCAATACGTGTGTCTGGAAGATTTGGAAAGAAAGTCAAAGGAGAGCTTGTCTTCGACTTACTATATACTCTAATAATTATTATGAATACGAGATTATAGATATGGCATATTGTAATATAATTTAAATAATAAATGGAGCTACTGATTTGAAAGGTCATTGATGGACTAAATTTCTACAACATAATTATAATTGAATGGTCATTGATGGACAAAATCTTGTTTTATATACCATGTGGTAATGCTATTTATTTTAAAAGGCAAAGAACTTCATTAACATTCAAGATCGGAAGATACAATATTTTGCAGCCAAGGTTAGTCTTCCTACCGGAACAACATTTTACTCCTTTCATCCCACTAAAAGTAGTTTGATTTAATTAAATTTGTAAAATTTTGTTGATCAAATCAAGTCACTTTTAGTGAGACAAAGAGTAGTCGAAATAACTTTAGCTAGTTAAATTATGTGCCACTTGATTAGCTTCACAACGCATGTGAGATAACGAAATTCATAACCTAAATGTACAAAGATATTTATATGAACCATGTAAAAGTTACATGATAAATCACAAATGACTATGTCATTTACGAAGGCCGATTTTGAGACTCTCAAATACATATTTATAATTTTTATTTTCAATATTATATTCCATTAATGACAAATATATCATCGATCCCATGGGAAATTGGTATCATTTGTTTCGATCACAATTTTAAAGTTGTTTTGATTCAAATATTTGTGTTGAGTAAAATCATAAGAGCACCCACATTGGTGGGGCTCAGGAGGTGGCCGGGCAGAGGCGGACAGGGGGACTCCAGAGTCTGCGACGCGAGACCCCCACTGCGGGAGGCAGCCTCGGGAGGTGGGACTCTGTGTGGAGAGACTAGCCTCGGCCTCAGGAGGCGGTGAAGACTTTGGTGCTGCGGGTGGGGGACTTCTGAGCCCCCACCATTTTTTGATTTTTTTTTATTTTCCTTTTTTTAATTTTAATACATGTCATATTTCAATCTCACATTTGCACACACTTTCGTTTTTTATTAATGTATTTAAATTAATATTTTTATTCAAGTTAATATGATTAAATCAAAAATATTAAATAAATTTATAATATAAATTAATAAATTTCATTTATAACAAATACGAAATACATAAATCATAAAATACAAATTAAGAAAAAATCCAAGTTAGGAAGTCTAACAAATTCTCTAAAATGCGTGGACCACACAAAAAGTTCTATTTAATTACATTAATGTGAGCGTGAGAGAGCCTCCCATTGTTTATGCTCTAAACTAGCTATAAATGAAAAGAAAATGACAAATAGAGTATGATTAATAGATACACATGATCAAGACTTGACTTATTAAATATAAATAAAAATTCGATCATAAGTGCAAAATTATTCAGCACGCACACCTATCATCACTTATGGACAAAAGTTGAGTGAGTATGTCCTGTATTGATTATTCAAGCGTCACTTGCATACTGCTCTTATCTATCCTTAAGAGTTTGATTAAGCCAAGATAGTCACTCTTAAACAAAGTTAAGATCTTCACTCGCGAACTAACCCAACAAACCCTCCTTACTCTTTGTTGGAATCGCTTTATATAATATATATATTTTATATATATTTATAGTGGTCAATAATGTTTGACCAAGTTTGAAGTGACGTGGCATTTAATTTTAAGGAAATTAAATGACCTAGGGTCGATCTACGTTTCGAGTAGATGATTGTGGTATATTTATTTTCTCTAAATCGATTCCCGGTGAGTGAGAAATAAAGGTTTAAAGTTAGTCACTTAAAGTATGGAGTTATGTGTTTAGGACTAAAGGTGAAGATAAACTCTTGTCCCACATTGGTTATAAAACCAACATTCATCATGTATATAAGGAGAGAAGAAACCTTATGGTTTGACAAGTTGGGTCAAGAACCACATGTGCCACCTTCTGGCGCGTGCCGGTCTGTTGTCCTGAGCTTATTTTTGCTAGTGGTTTGTCCCAGACCACATGTGCCATGATCTGGTCCATGTTCTGGTCCAGCAGAGGATCTGGTTCTGGCCCAGCAGATGGTGTTCTGGTCCAGCAGAGGTTCTGGTACAGTAGTGTTCTGGCCCAGCAGATGGTGTTCTAGTCCAGCAAAGGTTCTGGTTCAGGTCCAGCAGAAGATCTGGCCTAGTGTTATGGCCTGACCTGCTGCATGGTGTTCTGTCTGGTGGCTTGGCCTGTGTCATGGCCTGTCCCAGACAGCTTGTGCCATGGCCTGTGCCATGGTCTGCCCAACGATCTGTGACAGTGATCTGTCAAATGTATGTCCAAATTAGGTGCATTAATTATAATTAATTACCACTAATTTTTGTAACTTCCGTAACGTCCAGTGGCTTAATGTGAATTAATTGCCATGAATGGATTTTAATTACAATTAATTCCTGTAACTCCTCTTGAGTGGATTTGACTTTTATATAGGTGGTCTCCATGCATTTCACTTATACGACATACACGAGACATCATAATTCACAAGCTCATCTTGCTGCATCTTCTCTTCAAACATTTAGAAGAAGTTTTGTTTTGTCCTCAACCTTTTCCAGTTTGCCGGAGCTCGTTGGTTTGCGGTGCTGCCACCTCCGAGACGAAAGCCGTTTTATCTTTGGAGACATCTACGCCTTACCGAGAGCACTACCGGGGCGTAATATTGTCTTGCGGAAAGAGAATCTTTCCTCGATTCGGCTTCCAGATTTTTCCTTCGAATTTATTATGTTTTACTCCTTTGGAAAAGAATAAAACACTTACTGCAAATAATTGTTTTACTCCATATTATATTTTTTTAACAATCGCAAGACAATATTACCTTTTTATTTGGGAGGAATTTTCCCTTTATTTTTGTAATAAAGGAACAATACAGTAGCTCTTTGGAGGTTTGGAGATTTGAAGATTTGGAGATTTGGAAATTCCAGTAGGCAAACCTCACCTTTTGAAGTACAATAGCTGAACCATTTGGAGATTTTGAGAATACAGTAGGTGAATACAGAAGCCACTGATTTTCTTCACTATTTGAAGATGGCATCCTCTGCATCCACTAAGTCCAACACCGCAGCTGCCTTCACTTCCACCGTAGCTGCTGCTGCCACTGCCGCCACCACCGCCGCTGCTGCCGGAGGGTCTTCAACGATTCCAATCGTTGTCGACGCCACCACCAACACGCTGTTTACTGGGCTTGGAGCCGGTACGAACCATTCAGGGTTGAACGGTGGTTCCACTCATAGTGGCACCGTTGGTTCCACTTTTAGTGGTTCCGTTGGGTCCATTTTTGGATCTGGTGTTGAGCCCATGGGCTCAACACGTCAGGCTCTCTCTTGGGAGCGAATTCGGCACCGAGAATGATGCCTCCTGCCGAAAAGCCACCTAAGTTCAACGGTGCTGATTTCAAACGTTGGAAATAGAAAATGTTGTTCTATTTGACAACATTGGTTTTCGTTGGATTCCTCAAGGAGGACGAGCCGTCGACACCGAGTGCCGAGGAGACGAACTTCACTGTTCGGGCTGCCTATGACAATTGGCACACTGGAAATTACCTTTGTAAAAACTTCATTCTAAACTCTTTTGATGACAGTTTATACAATGTGTATTCCGTTGTGAAGACCTCCAAAGAAATGTGGGAGGCTCTTGAAAAGAAGTACCGTAGCGATGACGCGGGTACGAAGAAGTTTGTTGTAGCTAAATTTTTAGACTACAAGATGGTAGACTCTAGACCCATCATGGATCAAGTGCAAGAGTTTCAACTCATTGTGCATGATGTCCACGCCGAGGGGATAATTTTACCGGATGCATTCACGGTGGCGACCGTGATAGAGAAGCTACCTCCAAGTTGGAATGACTTCAAAAGCTATCTCAAACACAAGAGAAAGGAGATGACTCTTGAAGATCTCATCGTGAAGCTTCGCATCGAGTCGGATGTGCGAAAGCGTGATCCGAAGGTGAAAGGGCCGATGGACGCAAAGGCCAACTTGTTGGAGAGAGGCGGTCCCTCCAAGAAGCGTGCTCGCCTGAATGACAAGGGGCAAAGGGAAGAAAAAGCCAATCTGCAAGTTTGATGGCAATTGCTTCAACTGTGGTAGACCAGGCCACACATCAAGAGATTGTCGTGAGCCAAAGGGTTACAAGAAGAAGAAGCATGCTGCCCATATTTCCGAGAAGGAATTCGGAGATTGGGATGAAGACGATCTTGCCGCCGTAGTCACCGAGGAGGTCAACTTTGTGGACAACCAAGGTGGATGGTACATTGATACCGGCGCAACCGCTCATGTGTGTGCCGACAAGACTAAGTTCGTGACTTACAAGACTGTTGAGGGGAGGAAGCTCAACATGGGAAACCAAGCCTCGTCCGAGGTGGCCGAAGTTGGGGATGTGGTCCTCAAGATGACATCCGACATCCCAATAACCTTGAAGGAAGTTTTGCATGTCCCAGACATCCGCAAGAATTTAGTCTCGGGTTCAATACTAGTCAATAAGGGATTTAGATTAGTTTTTGAATATGATAAATTTGTATTGACTAAGTTTGGGAAATTCCTTGGTAAAGGTTATCTTACCGGGGGTCTTTTCAAACTTAATGTAATGGCCGTGCGCCACAAAAACTTGAATGATAATGGAAAATCTTCTACTTCCTCTTACTTAATTGAGTGCTCCGATTTATGGCATTATAGATTAGGACATGTAAATCTAAATGCTATAAAAAGATTAGTAAATTTGGATTTACTAAAGTTAAGTGAAGTCAATACTCAAAACAAATGTGAAATTTGTGTTGAGACAAAAAGGACTAAGTTACCGTTTCATTCGGTAGAAAGGAGTACAAAACTTCTAGAATTAATTCATACCGACGTGTGTGATTTAAAGCTTTTGCAAACTAGAGGTGGAAAGAAATACTTCATTACCTTCATAGATGATTGCACAAGGTATTGTTATCTTTATCTTCTAGGAAGTAAAGATGAGGCTACTGAAGCTTTTAAGAACTTCAAAACTGAAGCCGAAAATCAATTAAGCTATCAATTAAGATGGTTCGAAGTGATAGAGGTGGAGAATATGTAGCTCCGTTTGAGGAATTATGCAATGAAAGTGGTATAATTCATCAAATGATGACTCCTTATTCACCTCAATCTAACGGTGTTGCAGAACGCAAAAATCGAACACTTAAGGAGATGTTGAACGCTTTATTGATTAGTTCAGGGTTGCCCCAGAACATGTGGGGGGAAGTTGTCTTAACAGCCAACTATATTCTGAATAAGATTCCACTTAAAGGTAAGGATGTTACTCCTTATGAGTTGTGGAAAGGAAGAAAGCCCTCTTACAAATATCTTAAAGTGTGGGGGTGTTTGACAAAGGTTGAAGTGCCTCTACCCAAACAAGTTACAATTGGCCCTAAAATGGTAGATTGTATCTTCATTGGATATGCTCTTAACAGTAGTGCCTATCGATTTGTTATTCACAAATCGGAAGTTCCCAACATGGTGGTGGGAACAACTTTCGAATCAAGAAATGCTATATTTTTTGAGAATATATATCCTTGTAAAGATAAAGATATAATTGAAGTCAATTCTAGTAAAAAAATTGAAGAAGAGACCACGTCTTCTAAATCAATAGATGAAAATCTAAAATCGCGCAAGAGACAAATGTCTAATCTAGAGGTTAGAGTTAGGACTCAAAAGACTTTTGGTCCTGAATATGTATCGTTTTTGTTGAATGATGAGCCAACAATGATTAAAGCAGCTTTCTCTAGGTCCGACGCGGAGATATGGAGAGAAGCTGTACAAAGTGAGATTGACTCAATTATGCAAAACCGCACTTGGGTGTTGGTTGATTTACCTGAAGGTTGTAAGCCCTTAGGATGCAAGTGGATCCTTAAAAGAAAGTTTAAAGCCGATGGGTCAATTGATAAATATAAGGCTCGGTTAGTAGTCAAAGGCTTTAAACAAAGATATGTGTATGATTTTTTCGATACCTATTCACCAGTGACGAGAATTACTTCTATTATAGTACTTCTCGCGATTGCTGCTTTGCACAATCTCGAGATTCACCAAATTGATGTTAAAACTGCATTCTTGAATGGTGATCTCGAAGAAGAAATATATATGGAACAACCTGAGGGGTTTGTCGTACCTGGTAAAGAAAGGAAGGTATGCAAATTGGTGAAGTCTCTATATGGGTTGAAACAAGCGCCGTTACAATGGCACTTGAAATTTGACGACGTGATGTTGTCAAATGGTTTCAAAATAAATGAGTGTGACAAATGTGTTTACATTAAGAACACAAATAACGAGTATGTTATAGTGTGTCTTTATGTAGACGACATGTTAATCATGGGTAGTAATATCCGAGTGATTAACGATACTAAGTTCATGTTAAAAAGAAATTTTGACATGAAGGATATGGGGGTAGCTGACGTGATTCTTGGAATTAAAATTCTAAGAAGAGTAGACGGAATCAACTTATCACAATCTCATTATGTTGAGAAGGTTCTCAAAAAGTTTAATGCGTACGATAGTGTACCTATTAAAACCCCCTTAGAACTCAATATTCACTTAAGTAAAAATCGAGGTGATTTGGTTGCACAAGAAGACTATGCAAGGGTGATTGGATGCTTAATGTATATAACGAATTGCACTCGACCTGACATAGCATGTGCCGTGAATAAATTGAGTCGTTACACGAGCAATCCAAGCAAGGAACATTGGAAAGCTCTTGTGAGAGTATTGAGATACCTAAAGTACACTCAATATTATGGGCTAAAATTTGGGAGATACCCCCAGTAATTGAAGGGTACTGTGATGCGAACTGGATCTCGGACACAAAGGATTCGCTTTCTACAAGTGGATATGTGTTCACGATCGAGGGTGGAGCTGTTTCGTGGAGATCCACAAAACAAACATATATAGCCCGATCCACTATGGAATCTGAATTCATAGCTTTAGATAAAGTTGGTGAAGAAGCCGAGTGACTGAGAAATTTTCTCGAAGATATTTCATGTTGGTCGAAGCCAGTGCCTCCAGTGATGATTCACTATGATAGTCAAGCTGCTATCGGGAGGGCAAAGAGTGGCTTGTATAACGGTAAGTCTCGACATATTCGTCGACGACATAATACCGTAAGACATTTGATCACAACGGAGGTTATCACAGTCGACTATGTAAATTCGTTGGATAATCTAGCAGATCCGCTAACCAAAGGGTTAAATCGAGATCAAATGTTTAAATTGCTAGAGGGAATGGGTCTAAAATCCACAACATGAGGAGTTGTCATAGTGGTAACCCAACCATGATGATTGGAGATCCCAAGAACTTGGTTCAATGGGAAAACTAAGCTATGAGAACTTGTGAGGGAACACTCATTGATATATTTATTCCCTAGAAGAGCACAATTGAGTGTTGAGAACTTGCCTAGTGGTGAGGTTAAGTCTATGACTTTTAATGATTCTTTAGAGATTGAGTAGGGCAAGATACTCGAGACAGAATCACCTATATAAGTGTGAAGTGAGGGCCGCTTCTAAATAAACACTTATGAATCCAAAGGGGTGTCCAAGGCCCGAAATGGACACAAAACGTGAGAACGGAAAAGGTTTGAGGTGTTGAAGGTGTTGACATCATTGTCTCGGTACACGCCGTGGAGGAATAGTTCAAAGCATAACGCTACTAATCCGCCTGTGTATCTGATGGTGTTGGCTATGGAAGGTTCAAAGCCACAAACTACCTATCCTAATATTTAACACTTCGTGATGACAAAGTTTGTGTCTGCATCTGCATTTGGGTTATTTCCACTCATGTGGGGGATTGTAGGAATCGCTTTATATAATATATATATTTATAGTGGTCAATAATGTTTGACAAAGTTTTAAGTGACGTGACATTTAATTTTAAGGAAATTAAATGACCTAGGGTCGATATACGTTTCGAGTAGATGATTATGGTATATTTATTTTCTCTAAACCGATTCCCGGTGAGTGAGAAATAAAGGTTTAAAGTTAGTCACTTAAAGTATGGAGTTATGTGTTTAGGACTAAAGGTGAAGATAAACTCTTGTCCCACATTGGTTATAAAACCAACATTCATCATGTATATAAGGAGAGAAGCAACCTTATGGTTTGACAAGTTGGGTCAGGGACCATATGTGCCACCTTCTGGCGCGTGCCGGTCTGCTGTCCTGGGCTTATTTTTGCTAGTGGTCTGTCCCAGACCACATGTGCCATGATCTGGTCTGGTGATCTGGTCCATGTTCTGGTCTGGTGATCTGGTCCATGTTCTGGTCTGGTTCTGGTCCAGCAGAAGCGCGTGCCGGTCTGCTGTCCTGGGCTTATTTTTGCTAGTGGTCTGTCCCAGACCACATGTGCCATGATCTGGTCTGGTGATCTGGTCCATGTTCTGGTCTGGTGATCTGATCTGGTTCTGGTCCAGTAGAAGGATCTCATTCTAGCCCAGCAGATGGTGTTCTGGTCCAGCAGATGATCTGGTTCTGGTCCAGCAGTGTTCTGGCCCAGCAGATGGTGTTCTAGTCCAGCAGAGGTTCTGGTCCAGCAGTGTTCTGGCCCAGCAGATGGTGTTCTAGTCCAGCAGAGGTTCTGGTTCAGGTCCAGCAGAAGATCTGGCCTAGTGTTCTGGCCTGGCCTGCTGCATGGTGTTCTGTCTGGTGGTCTGGCCTGTGCCATGGCCTGTCCCAGACAGCTTGTGCCATGGCCTGTGCCATGGTCTGCCCAACGATCTGTGACAGTGATCTGTCCAGTTTTGTGAGATCGATCTGGTGATCGACAAACTTATGATGAATGTGGACAAATGTATGTCCAAATTAGGTGAATTAATTATAATTAATTACCACTAATTTGTGTAACTCCCGTAACGTCCAGTGGCTTAATGTGAATTAATTGCCATGAATTGATTTTAATTACAATTAATTCATTTAACTCCTCTTGAGTGGATTTGAGTTTTATATAGGTGGTCTCCATGCATTTCACTTACACGATATACACGAGACATCATCTTGCTGCATCTTCTCTTCAAACATTTAGAAGAAGTTTTGTTTTGTCCTCAACCTTTTCCAGTTTTCCGGAGCTCGTTGGTTCGCGGTGCTGCCACCTCCGAGACGAAAGCCGTTTTATCTTTGAAGACATCTACGCCTTACCGAGAGCACTACTGGGGCGTAATATTTTCTTGCGGAAAGATGATCTTTCCTCGACTCGGCTTCCAGATTTTTCCTTCGAATTTATTTTGTTTTACTCATTTGTAAAAGAATAAAATAGCTACTGCAAATAATTGTTTTACTCTTCCGAGATTATATTTTTCTAACACTCTTTTCTGATCAGGCAAAATTTTTTTTTATTCAAGAGAGACACAACTTGATTGTTGGTATCAGCGATAGCATTACAATCAGGGATTCATGAGAAAAAGAATTACAAAGAAGTAAGAATAGAAAGTGGGTGGGATTCAACCAAATGTTAAAGTCGGTTATTTGAAGGTCATTCAAATATCGTTTTCTCTATCTCCCAATTTTGCTTCTCGAATCGTCTTATTTGTCCTTCGTCAAATGACCCTTGTGATGCAAATCCACAACCCTCTAATCACTTTTTTTATTTGGGATAACACCAAGCTAACTACCAAAGCTTTGAAAATGTAAGTCAACTTCTTTATGAGAAACTCCCCGTTTATTTAGCCATGTAAGGATTCCATTCCACATTTCTACTCTGACTTTGGACAGGTCATGGTTTGCCTTTTCCATTTCCAGAAGTTAATTCATTAAGCAAATTCTTTTCTCTCACGAATAATTCTCTCCTCCCTCATATTTCTATTCCTACTTAAATGAAATAGCTTAGGAAATTTCCTGCTCAAAGGTTCACTCCCTGCCCATAATCCTTTCTCTCTCTCATAAAGTGATCTAATAACTCTACCCCAAAGATCCTCACTATGCCTGATAAACATCCATAACCATTTTCCAATCATTGCTACATTCTAATAACTCTAGTGACTAGTCCCCTTCTTTTTTCTCTCAACCAACTTTTAGAACTAGACACCACCATAATTAACAAATTACATTTTTCTAACTTACATGCATCAGCCTGAGCACACATCAATTATACACTCTGGTGGTAATTTTGCTAAAAAGAATTTCCAAGTCTATACCTTAAAAAAGAAGAACTAGAGAGTTAAGTAGTAAGAGGCCAATATAGAAGGGGAAAAAAGGATTAAAGTAAGTAGAGGCGGACAAGGAGGTACCCATGCTCGGTGTCCATAACGGTTTAGAAATGTTATGATGAACAAACAAAGATAACAATTTATTGTAAAACCGTAAAGAAAAATAAAAAGACGCACATGCATAACGGTTATAAAAACAAACCGTTATCTATTCTATGATATCTATGTCAATTTTTCTAGTAGTGAGTTCTAGAACTCTCCATCCTTCTGGGCGTTATCTTTTGTAGGATTGAGGAGTTTTACGCGGTTCGAATGACTACAAGTGTACAACCATCGTTTAACTGAGACATGATTTCTAACACATTTGGAGGTTTTATACACTTTATTTCCTTTTATTGTGATGAAATTGATTATTAATCTAACACATATTAATTATTGCATTCTAAAAACTGATGATATTTATTAAGATGTTGAATTTAAAAATATTATTGCATTTTATTGTTGTTTTTATATTGATTATTATTTATATTAGTAATATTGATATTTAATCATTCATTCAACAATTTGTTATTTATATCAAGACATTCAAGAACCAATCATTTATTTACGTTTTGTTTATGATTATGATTATATTTATATGCAAGTGTATTGACATACCATAAGTATTGATAATTTATAGTATATTACATATAACTCAGAAACAATCATGGTCTATGTCTCTCAGTACATTCTAGTGCACTTGAAACAAGATTTGAGAGATATTAAGAGAGCAAAAGACCAAGTTAACAAATGATTATATCTTTGCCAAAAAATTAGGAATTCGTTAATATCTATTTTTTTGGATAATGATGGTCATTTTGTAAAGTCTTTTTCAACTAATATTCGAATTTAAAGGTGCATTCAACATTGAAACAACTTTGGATAATGTTTGGTGTGCCTATATAAACATTCATTTCTTCTCGACGCATTTTATGGTTGTCCTCATGTTCCTCTTTGGTATGCCATGTGAGATCATACATCTCTTGCACCTCTGCATGCTCCATCATGCACTGCAATTGACTACAAGTTATTTGTTTGGACCCTAAGCTCTCATCTCCCTTAAGCTTAACCTTCTTGTTCTTCCATTTGAATTTCATCGACATATGCCGATAATCATGTATAACTTGCCCAAGTTCCTGGAGCCACGGAACTCCTAATACGACGTCCGGTCCTTGAATAACTAATATATACAGATCCACCATAAAATAGCCCCCTGTAGAATTAGTTGTACCATGGGACAATATCCTTGGCATGACATTGAATCCCCATTACCAATGTAGACACGAAATGGAGTGATTGATTTAATACTACACCCCAATTTCTCGGCAATTGTGGGACATATAAAGTTATGAGTGCTTCCACTGTCAATTAAGATATGCACCGGAGTATTCTTAGCTTTACCCCACATTCTTAAGGATCGAGGATTATTAGCACTAGATAGAGAATTCAAGGTTGAAATGTCACCGCTAATCACCTCCTCAATCTCAAGGGGTAGATCTTGGTCTGTTTCACCTTCCTCTCCCTCTTCCTTGCCAACTAGTGTAGGAATCGTGCCTTAAAAAATAAATATATACTTGTTATATATTTATTGTGGTCAAAGAAGTTTGACTAAGTTTTAAGTGACGAAGCATTTAATTCTAAGGAAATTAAATGACGTAAGATCAATCTACGTTCCGAGTAGATGATCATAGTATATTTATTTTCTCTAAACCGATTCCCGGTGAGTGAGAAATAAAGGTTTAAAGTTAGTCACTTGAAGCATGGAGTTATGTGTTTTGGGAACTAAGAGTGAAGAAAAACTCCTATCCCACATTGGTTATAAAACCAACTTTCATATTGTATATAGGGAGGTTAAGAACCTTATTGTTTGACAAAAGTTGGGTCAAAGACCAGATGGGTTGGGCTAGCACGCACCAGCCCGCTATACTTGGGCTTATTTTTGCTGGCGGTCTGTGCCGGACCATCTGTGCCATGATCTGGTCCAGGGAGTGATTTGGTCCAGGGAGTGATCTGGTCTAGGAGGTGATCTGGCCCAGAAGATCATCTGGCCCAACAGACCAGCAGGTGATCTGGCCCAGCAGATCAACAGATGATCTGGCCCAACAGACCAGCAGGTGATCTGGTCCAGCAGATGATCTGGCCCAGTGATCTGGTCCATGATCTGGCCCAGTGATCTGGTCCATGATCTGGCCCATGATCTGGTGCCATGGCCTGTGCCAGACAGCCTGTGCCAGACAGTCCATGCCATGGCCTGTCCCAGACAGCTTGTGTCATGGCCTGCGCCACGACCTGCCCAACGATCTGTCCCGATCGATCTGTCCCGGGACATGTTTTGCTATGATATCAATCTCCTTGAGTTGATCTTGTGATCAACCTATTGAGATCAATCTTGTAATTGATCTGTGGTGAATGTGGACATATATATGTCCAAATTAGGTGGTTTAATTATAATTAATTACCACTAATTTGTGTAACTCCTGTAACGTCCATTGACTTGAATTTGAATCAATTGTCATGAATGGACTTTAATTGTAATTAATTTGAATCAATTGTCATGAATGGACTTTAATTGTAATTAATTCCTATAACTCCTCTTGAGTCGGTGTGACCTATATAGATAGGTGTTTCTCATTCTTGAGATATACTTGAACTCACGCATACATACGCATATCATACCACTCTCTCAAGCATCTTGCTGCATCTTCACTTCAAGCATTTAGAAGAAGTTTTGTCCTCAACCTTTTCCAGTTCGTCGGAGCTCGTTGGTTCGCGGTGCTGCCACCTTCGAGACGAAAGCCGTTTTATCTTTGGAGACATCTACGCCTTACCGAGAGCACTACCGGGGCGTAATATTGTCTTGCGGAAAGAGGATCTTTCCTCGACTCAGCTTCCAGATTATTTCTCCGAATTTATTCTGTTTTTTCTCCTTTGTAAAAGAATAAAATAGCTACTGCAATTATATTTTTATTCTTCCCAAAACTATATATTCCAACAACTAGTAACATCACTTTACCTCCACAACGATGTGTCACACTCCACTTCTGATCGCAATTAAAGCATAGTCCTTGAGCTTGTTTCTCACGCATTATAGCTGGAGTCATTCGACGCACAATAGTGCCTGATTTCTCCGCCTGTTGAACCTTCCCCACTACTGAACTATGATTTATCCGTTCCCCCGCTATTAGAGGCTAACCCGCGGTAGGAAAAGATGAAGTAACCCCAGGCCGTGATGAATACCTCGCCGTTGGACGAGAGTCCGTGTGACGATCTTCATTCCTTGATTCAAATAATCTAGCCAAATTAAAAGCTTCTGCCAAGTTTGTCGGTCTTGATATCATTAAGTCTCGTTGTATATCTCGTCGCGGTCTGGCAATAAAAATCGAAAGCAAAATAGGTTCAGAAATCCCACTAACCTAATTCATCAGTGACTCAAATGTTGTTTGGTATTCTGCCATAGAAGTCTTTTGCATCAGCTTGGCTAATTTTCCAGTATAGTCCTCAAATTGAGATGGTCCAAAACGTTCCTTAACTTGTTGGAGAAAATCATCCCAAGTTGTTAATTTATGATTCGCCTTTAACCATTGGTACCAATCAGAAGCTTTTCCCTCCATATTGAATGCCGCTATTCTCAATCTTTGTGCTTCCTGTGTTTCATGAAAGTCAAAGTATTCTTGTATTCGGAAAGACCATCCATGAGGATCTGTTCCATCGAATCGGGGCAGCTCTAGTTTCATAGTATGGGGTCTGTAGTTGTTCCCCTGATGCTGAACAATAGGTATGTGATTACTCTGCTGTCCTGGGCCTCTTGTGTTTCCAGCTCGCCCTTGTGCCGCAATTTCACGTACGATTTTTCGAATTTCATCCATCGAATCCATAATCCCTTGATATTTCTGATTTTGTGTAACAGTTTGTTGGTCAAAATGCTCCTGTAATTGAGAAAAAGTCGTCGACCAATCTCCAACAGGTGGTTTGTTCCCTGCCATCTGTAGCAATCTGGTCACCGAGAGAGATTGCTTTGAAATCTCTCAATGAAAGCACCAATGATACGTCTTGCTTCAAGACGAATCGATCTCACGGATTTGAGCTCGTGAAGACTCCAATATTTGCAGCCGCAAAGTAGTAATATTCTAATTCAAAAATACTAAGCCAAAAACATACGATGTTTTATAGTTCACAATCAAGAAACCTATTAAACTAGGAAAACATATACTGATAAGGAAATATAATAAAACTTGAAAATAGAACAAATCAAAAAAATTTCTTAATCTCGTAGCCGAGTTGGAACTGTAGGAATCGTGTTTAATAAATATATATTTTATATATATTTATAGTGGTCAATAAAGATTGATCAAGATTGAAGTGACGTGGCATTTAATTTTGAGAAAATTAAATGACCTAGGATCGTTCTACGTTTCGAGTAGATGATCGTGGTATATTTATTTTCTCTAAACCGATTCCCGGTGAGTGAGAAATAAATGTTTAAAGTGAGTTACTTAAAGTATGGAGTTAAGTGTTTGAGACTAAGTATGAAGAAAAATATTTGTCCCACATTGGTTATAAAACCAATATTCATCATGAATATAAGGAGGTTAAGAAACCTATGGTTTGACAAGTTGGGTCAAAGACCATTTGGCACGCGCCAGCCTGCTATCCTGGGGCTATTTTTTGCTAGCGGGCTGTCCCGGACCATCTGTGCCACCATCTGCGCCAGCAGGTGGTTTGTGCCATCTGGGCCAGCAAATGGTGTGTGCCAGTAGGTGGTCTGTGGTCTGGGACAGCAGATGGTCTGTGCCACTGGACAGCTAGCTGTCCCAAAACGGCCTATGTCACTAAGTGTGCCAGCAGCAGATGGACTGTGCCAGCAGCTAGCTGTCCCAGAAAACGATCTACTGTGCCAGCAGATGGACAATGGACTGGGCCAGCAGCTAGCTGTCCCAGCCAGCTTGTGCCACTATCTGTGCCAGCAGGTGGACTGGGCCAACAACTAGCTGTCCCAGAAAATGACCTGTTGTGCTGCTGGGCAGCGACCTGCACAACGATCTGTCCCGAACGATATGCCCAACGATCTATTAGAATCAATTATGATTATGAGTGAGATTATGATGAATGTGGACAAAAGCATGTCCAGGTTAGGTGGGTTAATTATAATTAATTACCACCAACGTTTATAACTCCTGTAACGTCCAAATGGCTTAATTAGAATCAATTGCCATGAATGGACATTTATCTCAATTAATTCCTATAACTCCTCTTGAGTGGATTTGACCTTTATATAGGTGGTCTCCATGCATTTCACATACACGAGATATACGAGAGATACCCATTAGCATACACAAGCATCTTGCTGCATACTTTCTTCCAAAAGCATTTTAGAAGAAGATCTGTTCTTATCATTTTTCCAGTTCACCGGAGCTCATTGATTCGCGGTGCTGCCACCACCGAGACGAAAGTCGTTTTATCTTTGGAGACAATACGCCTTACCGAGAGCACTACCGGGGCGTAATATTATCTTGCTGAAAGAGGGCTCTTTCCTCGACTCGACTTCAACTATTTTATTCTATTATCTTTTGTAATAGAATAACTTTAGATATTTATTTTTAGAGCTACTGTAATATTCATTTTTCTTTCCAGAATATTATTTTATTTTTCTCTTCCCATTTATATACCAACAGGAACTTGCTGAATGCGAATTGGTTTCCTTATTACAATGGACTCTTCCCTCACTTGTTCATGCACTTTGGTCGTATCATAAAGGCTCTTTGATCTAATGTTCCATTTGTGAGTGTTTATTGGTTTGCGTGCTGGAAACAAGAGAGCCAAGAATATTGGGATAGAGGGAGTATATAATTGAAGCTTATGAGAGGGATATACAACATTAGCAGTTGATTTTGCATGTTTTAATTTGCTTTTAAATTTTGGATTAGAATTTTGGCAAAAACTCTAGCTTAATTCTGAGTTTCAAAATCTAAGTTCTCCCTTGTATATTTTCGATTCTGATTAGAGTGTGAGTTATGGGGTAAAAGCTTACTTTTTGAATATGAGTACATTATCATTCAAGCAATATGATTTTTAATGTCAAACTCATAACCACATGTGTTCTTTTTGTTTTCTAGTTTCATATATACTCATATATGTGTTCTTTTGGTTATGCTGGTTCATAAACTGATTCGATTTGAAACATTGGGTTTCGACACTGCGGTTGCTTCTGCGGCCTGGCTATGGGTGAGGATTTTGGGTTTTAAATCCCTCATTTGCTTTGAAATTTTATTTGAGTTTATGCCTCTATTTTTGTGTGAATAAATTAACTAGAATTGGTGTTTTAGCCTCTAAGTTTGATATTCTACTTTAAACTATCGATTTGTATATATTTAAGAGTCTACAGTTTGGTCTATAACCCAATCCGAACTTATTTTCTAAGCTATGTGTTTAGTTATTATTTGTCTCCAAGTTAAGGGGTTGTTTGACTGAGCTTATAAGCTATTTAGGAGCTTATAAGCTCTTTCAAAATGTTTGGCAAATTAAACTATTTAAGAGCTTATGAGTTGTAAAAATAAGCTTTTGGAGCTTATAAGCTGTTCAAAAAATAATTAGTTTTACCCCAACTTATTTTTCCATAAACTTATAAGCTGCAACAAAATTACATAAATAACATTTTATATCACTTTAAAAGAACTTATAAGCTCGTTTATCTAAACACATTGACATCTTAGAGCTTATAAGCTTCAACTTATAAACTCTTTAAAAATAAATTTAGCCAAATACCCTCTAAATCTCATGATCTAAAATCTGCATAATGTATACCTATGTTTGATGTTGGTGCCTGTCTTCCTAAATGTTCTTATAAATATGACCGAATATGCACTGAGTTTAAAGTCTCATATGTTCTGATGAAGAAACTCTACATAAGATTTGATATTCTGATTTATGTATGGAAAATTTTACTAAGTTTAAAGCTTCAATATAATTGGTGTCTTATAAGTTTAGAGTTTGTTAAACCTTGAACTTAAAACACTTAGAAGCTTTTTTAAAAAAACTTTACTACAGGATATGCTTGTTGGGTTATTTGCACATATTGAGTTCTAAAATGATGGTGGAGGAAAGAATCTACAATTACTCTAATTTCAGTTTTATGATTTTTGAAACAGTCTAAATATAAAAGAAGTTTTGATCTAAGTGCTTAAAGAACAAAGCTTAAGTATAAAATGCACATACCTTAAGGATTAACACCTCTGGCTCTTGAGATTATTTGAACACTCCTTGTTGTGTTTTGATTTGAGCAGAGTTTCTTCTTGGAGTTCTCTCAAATTCTAAGTGTTTTGGGAAGGTTGCTAAGTGTTGAAAGTTGTGTTTTGCTGCTTTGTCTAACTATACAAATAGACATATTTGCTAAGAATTCAAATATACATAATATGTTCTGATTTGAGTATGAGTTTGTCTCCCATGTTCTTGAGTGTTTCACTTTAAATCTTTGAAAATCTTACGGTCTCTTCCTACATGACCTAGGTTTGTCTATAACTTAAATATGTTTCTTGACTTTTGGGGCATATCTAATATTGGTTATTCTAGATGTTTCTAGCAATTTTGGGGTAGTAAGGTGGGAAGAGTGTAGCTGTTTGCTTTTGTTTCTCACCATCAACACCATCAAGAAGCCATCAAATCTCTTTTTTCTTTCTTTTCTTTTTATAAATCTGATTTCTCAAATCTTACTATGTGTAATTGCAAATCTGCCGAGCAGATTGTTATCTACTTTTACCTCCATAGTTTTATTCTGACTGCAGTGAAATTTATTGGTCTTAGTCATTTCTTTAATTATTTATATTATGTAATTAATTAGCTTTTATTAATATTAATCTGATTGTATTCAGCAACTTTGCATAGCATAATTATATCTTACTCACTATATTTTATAGAGTCTACGTGTAACTCGTACTATATATATATATATAAGTTTTGTTTATTATTTATTTACTTATGTAAATAAATTATACTTTACTATATCTTGTTTTATCCCTACAACATAATTAATTATATATAATCTTTTATAAAATATATAATTATCATCTCATTAAGGTATGATAATTTTTCAAACATTAGCCTTACTTTGCATAAGTTAGATCTAATTAACTTAGCAATTGATTATCTCATTGTCATTGAACTAAATCATAATATCTAAATCAAGTTTATTATTGATTTTATATATAATGGAATAATTGAAAAACGACTTCTTGAATCTATAATTTCAAGAACGAACTCACATGATACTTATCATGTCTTTTAATATCTAAATTGGACGAACAAGAGCTCTTATTATGGATTAACTAATCGATCTTTCGGAACTTTCAACAAAATTTTATTATTGCAGATTTTCGTTACTTAATATCTATTAAGAAAAGACTGGGGTATTACATGGTGTTACATGTTTACCAACTCTAAATATTTAAAATTCTCTTTCTTAAATGGGGAAATCGTTGAAGAGGTTTTTGTCGATCACCAGAGGGATTCAAAGTTAGAGACAAGGAGGAAAAAGTCTATCAATAAAGAAAGGCCTTATACAGCCCGAGACAAGCACCTCGTGCTTGGAACAACAAAATCAATTGATTTTTTTTTTGTAGAAAATGGCTTCCACCGTAGGAAAAATGTTGTAGCTGATTTTCTTGATGTGTGCTTATATGTGGACGGTTTAATCTACTTCGGCACTAATGTGTGCCTAGTTGAAAAATTTAAGAAAAGAATGATGGAGGAATTTGAAATGACCGACTTGGGTCTCATGAATTACTTTCTTGGTATTCAAGTTGAACGAAACCCGAGAAGAATTTTTGCCAAGAGAAGTACATCTATGTTTTGTTGAAGAAATTTAACATGAGTCGATGCAAGCTCATCTTCACTAGCTCCAATGATGCCAAATGAAAATTTACAAAATCATTATGATGCGGAAAAGGTGGACGTCTCACTTTATAGAATATTAATCGGATCCTTGATCTACCTCAACACAAGGCCTGACATTACACAGTATGTGAGTCTATTTTCCCGATTTATGAATGAACCAAGCAAAAGTCATTTTTCTGCAGCAAAAAGAATCATGCGGTACTTGAAAGGTACAAAGAATCAAGGTATTGAATTTAAGAAAGAAAAAAATTTAAATCTTGTTGGCTACACCGATAGTGATTGGGAGAGATCGCTAGATGATCGAAAAAGTACATGATCTGGATATATGTTCTGCCATGAAACTAATGCTATCTCATGGAGTTCAAGGAAATAAAAATTTGTAGCACAATCTTCTATCGAAGCAGAATACATCGTTGCCATCGAAGCTAGCTGCATGTGAATGCATTTGGCTAAGAAGATTATTGGAAGATCAAAAGTTCCAACAAGAGGGACCTACTTCGATTTTCTGTGATAATATGTCAACAATTGCTATGAAAAAAAATCCAGTCTTTCATGTGAAGTCCAAGCATATTGAGTTGCGACATCATTTTATCCTTGAGCTAGCTAGTGAAAGAATGAAAAATATGCATGAAGTTTATCCGCACAAATGATCATGATGCTTTGACAAAAACAGTTACCTCCGACAAATTTGAGAAGTTTAAGAAGCAACTCAGGATTGCAAATCAAGGAGGGGTGTTGAAAGGTTAATTTGCAATTCATTAAGGGTATGTTTGATATCCAAGTTACGATACTCATCTTAAGATAATTGAGTATCGTAACTTGGATATCAAACATAGCCTAAATGAAGAAGATACATTGAATTACATAGAGTTGAAGAGAGTTAGAGGTGATGCAGTCAAAAAAAATAATTTCCAAGTGAATTAATTAATGGATGATTGAATGTCTTTCTATATTCTTGTATTAGAGTTATTCATTGCACACTATATATATAGTGTTGCTCTTCTCTCTAATCACCATAAAAAAAATATTACAAAAACTAAATACAAAAAGAGTGAGATGTAGCTACTCCAAATTCTACCTAAATTACTTTCTGTGCAAAACTCACAACTAATCACCAAAAGCTTCCGCACCCAACACTTTTTGCTGCAGGCTGATACTTTCTAAATTCTAATTTAGAAAGAAAATAATAAAATAATAAGTTCATATAGAAATGATCATTCAGGTAATCCTAATTACAAAACAATAGAAGGCCGAGTGTATATTTTAATTAAAATTAGCTATATGCTTTGCTGATTTTGTATTTGTCAATTAATTAAGGCCGTTCCCGCACCGCCTTTTGTTTATATGTATAATTATTCGAAAGTGCCACAAAGTAGAACGTGTTTTTGGATAATTGCAAGATTTGAAGACTAATTATGTTGTAAGAAAACGTCGAACCAAACTTGGTCTCATTAAGAAATAATTATTGACTCAGTCAGCTTCCGGCCGAATATTTATATATCAGCAACTTAAGCAAACATTCATATATATATTTGAATTTGATGCCGCCACTGATTGTTTCAAAGATTCCTAGGATGCTAGTTAAGACAAATGCAGCTGCATGCATGCATCAAAATTTTCTATAAATAGGTTGATCATCGCCATTGGCATATATAGCTCAAGCTTACAGCAACGTACAATAACATTTATATATATATAGCTACACATCCAGTATCCTCTCTAAATTCAAGTTCTGCCATGGCCATACAAGCTCTCTTTTTCACCGTAATGGTTCTCACTTTCTGCTGCATTTCATTTGCATTTGAACCTAGCCCACTACAAGATTTCTGTGTTGCTGATCCTTCAAACTCAGGTACGTACAATCAAATTCAAGCTATATATATGATTCATGTCAGTTAAAATCTCTTTTAATCGATCACTTTAATTTCCAGCAAGAGTGAATGGATTGGCTTGCAAGAACCCTGCATCAGTTGAAGCTAGTGACTTCTCGTTGAGTGGGCTCCACATGCCGGGTGACACGAAGAACCCCTTAGGTGCTACAGTCACCCCGGTGACCGTAGCCCAAGTGCCCGGGCTCAACACCCTAGGCCTAGCGATGGCTCGGATTGATTATGCCCCAATGGGAGTCATCACTCCCCACTTCCACCCCAGAGCCTCCGAGATCTTGACTGTTCTCGAAGGCTCCCTCGAAGTCGGGTTTGTGGGCTCAAATCCCGAGAATAGGCTCATCACAAAGATTCTCCAGAAGGGTGATGTGTTTGTCTTCCCAATTGGGCTCTTGCATTACCAACGTAACGTTGGGAATGGATATGCAGTTTCTCTTTCTGGATTGAGCAGCCAGAATCCTGGAATTATAACCGTCACAAGTTCTGTTTTTGGGTCCAAACCAGATATTAGTAGTGATATTCTTGCCAAATCTTTTCAGGTGGATAAGACCATTGTGGAACAACTCCAAGGAAAGTTCTAGGATAAAATCTTGAAATCTTCATCTTATTTGAACCATTCTGTTAATTTATTGCCTTTTCAAATGTTGTTGAATTAGTTCAAAGTTTCAGATTTATAAGAGTTTGCATTCTCAATCTCTATGGATGTGCTTTCAATTATGGGACCTGCCAACTTTTTAGTTATTTCAGTAGTTGGGATCTCCTATTAATCTCAAAGACATGCAATGGCAATGTTCTCAATTATAACACATATTTTAGTATTATGTAACTAGTCCTGATAAAAGTTTGGAGCTTTAAAATTTTGTTTATGAAATAATCAACATTAACAATCAATAATTATCTAAAAATTGCAACTAAAATATAAACATGATTGTAAGCTTTTATTGATATAATAAATTAACTAAATTATATATGAATCACACGAGAATAAACTAATAAAGCTTTTAGTAATAATGGGGTTGGAAAGGGTTGGCGAGGAGGAAGGCATGGTGGTGGCAGATTATTTGTGCGAGGTTTAAGTTGCGAGATGGGGCCGCTTTGGGGGAGATATGTGGAGCAGGTTGAGCCTTAGAAAAGGTTGGTGGGGTTCTATTTTGGCTGCATTGGACGATGAGCAGGGCGGCTGGTTTACTGACGGAGTTAGGAAAAAGGTGGGGGACAGACATAATACATGGTTCTGGGGAGAGGATTGGTTGGGGGAAGGGGCACTTAAGGACAGGTTTCATAGACTTTTTTTGTTGTGTCGTAAAAAAAAGAGTAGGATTGCAGAGATGGGGAAATGGGTGGATGACAAATGGGTGTGGGATTGGGAATGGAGTAGAGAATTGAGGGAAAGGGATGCGTATGATTTTGGAGAGCTTTGTGCTGTCTTGAACAGGCACAATCTTACTGAAGGAAAGGAAGATAGGTGGTATTGGAGAGACGAGAAGAGAACATACTCGGTGAGAGAAGGTTAAGACTTCTTATATCGACGTGAATTTAGTAGGGTGGAGCGGGATGAAGGTGTGTTTGCCAAGTTGTGGAATTGCGGAGCTATTGCAAAGGCACAGACGTGTGCATGGAGGATTCTTCACAGGAAGATTCTGACACGTGTCGAGCTACAGAAAAGACATTGCTTGTCGGACTTGGTTACAACGGTTTGTCCATTGTCCAGGATTAATGAGGAGTCTGTGAAGCATATCTTGTTTAAGTGTACGCGGGTGACGGAAATTTGGTATGAATGCTTGAGGTGGTTGGGCATCGTGGCTGTTTTTCCAAGAAAGTCCTCTCGACACTTTTGGAGTTTCTCAGAGGTTTTCAAAGGGAAGAAGAAGAAACAGGTATGTGCGTGGGTTTGGTTGATTTGGAATGGCCGAAATGCGGTGGTTTTCAACGGGATGAATTGGGATGCAAGGAAGATTGTCGATGATCTAAAAATTCGATCTTGGTTCTGGCTCGGTTGCATTAGTCCTAGGTTTTTTGTTGATAATGATTTTCAATAATGGGTTTCTTACTGATGGTACTGTATTTGTTAATTTCCAGCTAGAAACATGTAAAATAAATAATTAATTTGTTCATGCATATTTAGCCTTATAGTCTGCCCAGAGCTGCGCCACCGGTTTCCCCAACAACTGCACAAAATAATCCTCAGAGAAGTATGCCTCATCTTCTTATTCAACTCTGCAACAAACCCTGATTTCAAGCCTTCGCAGTACTCCACAAACCTGGCCGTTAAATCATAGCCCTGGTCCCATCTGTCCCCCATCCCGGGCTTGGCGAACGCCGGCGGGTAGTAATTGGATGTGAGTATCATATAATCGGCGACGCCCTCGATGAGGCCCACCGGCGCCTGCCCCTCGCCATCCCACTGGAACACGTGCGTCATCTCGTGGTAGAGGAGGGAGGTGAACTCCCATTTGAGGTTCCCTTGGTACCCCTGCAAGTACAGGGAGCTCACCTCGATGGTCTCGCCGAGGGTGATGGCTTCGGCGCCGTCGTACTGCTTGATGAAGACGTTCACGGTGTCAACTTGCTTCCTGTCCGTTGCGTTGCGCTGCTGGAATGTGTTCCATATGAAGGCGTTGATTGTTTTCATTATTTGCTCTGTGTATGATAATTCACGGCGTCAGTTTTCGGAATGTATGGCAGGATTTGGAGGAGGAGGAAGAAGAGGAAGGGAAGCTGTGTTATTTTCATGGCTGCTGCTTTGGTATTCATGTTTATATGATTGCATGACAGATTTTCTTGTATTTATATGTAAATCTCAAAAGTGAATTAAATATATGAATTTATAAAATATTTTTTCATGTGCTTGTATAAATCTTAAAAGTGAATGAAATCTATGAATGTAGAATATTTTAACATGTGCTTATGCAATTAATCAATATATTTAATCAATAAAACAATCTAATATGCTCATATTATTTCACGTGATACAAATTATTTTCTATGTTCTAGTATATTTATAAAGAAGGAAATGCATGAGCGCAAGATTCATTAAGAATAAAATATTCTCCTGGGTATTCAAAACCCGATTTAAGGAGACGTCTATTATTTGATACTGAATTTATTATTATTGTTTAACCTAATAATTAATCTATTATTATAATTCATAAATATAAATAAAATTATAAACCCGAAGGCCATATATGAAAACCTAACGTCGGGTAATAAAATCCGGCCAGTTTCACCCCGAGACCTAAACCGATCAGGTTTTGTTAATTTCCTCCAGATTTTGCTAATTTTCAAAACTTGACCATCCTATAATTATTTAACAACATATTAATTAAATAAACGCTAAACGCGTACCCAACTTTAATTAAATAAGTAAATAATAATCAAATAAACAAATAATATGATAATCACATTCAATTTTATAATGCAACGTATATAATCATTATTATCATATATAAATCATGATTAACAATTAAAATTTTAATTCACAATAAAAAAAGCATTAACCCGATTGGTTCATACTCCGGTGAGCAACCGACCGGGTTTTCATGTTCTGGCGACATGGTTTTGTTTAAATCCAACCAGACTTTTTTTCATGTATAGCCATGATTTTGAAATTAAAAAAAATACGTATAAGCTTCCCCGATGCTCCGTCTAATTAGTGGAGTTACCTTACCAAAATGTTAATCATTAATTTATTCTCTGAAATCAATTAAGCTATTCAAATTAATATAAATATATTGTAATATGGTGTGTGCATTATCTTATTAGTACTATTAGTATTCTTTTTAGTACTACATAAACATTAAATAAGCAATGTGTATATACAAATTAAACAGTATATATATATCAAACAAGCAACGGAGCTACATATTTATGTATAACTTATTATAATACTAGATTATTATACTTAATTACATACATAATGCAATGTCTAACCAAAAATAAGCAATATGGACATATCCATTATTATAAGCAATGATTTTATGTATAAAGGCATGCATAGTTTGTCATTCATAAGCAATACGTGATGCATATGCTCTATAATAAATATTGTTTATTATTATATCGGTAGTAGGAGCGGATCCAGAATTTTCATGCACAATTTTTTAGAGTGGACTAATATTGTATTGAACCTTAACAATATATATACATATAACTGAAAATTTAAACTAGTCCAGTGCAGGTATAACATAGATCCGCCCTGCAGATTGCTAGCATATTTATGAATTATATTAATAAGATAACCTACCATATCTACTGCTCAAAATTATACGAGATGTATAATATCTCTTGACATTTTAATTTAACATTACATTGCTGAATATTAAAGTTGATAATGCTTCTTATTCTTGATTGTATATTGCATAAATGAAATAATATAAAAATAGTTAACGCATATAAATGAAAAAAAAAAAGATTTATAATAATAATAATAATAATAATATTATTATTATTATTATTATTATTATTATTATTATTATTATTATTATTATGCAGTAAAAACAAAATATAAAAGGGACAAATTACATGAATACATTATTATAATAAAAGAATTTAGAAGACTTGTAGAATTGAAAAAAGCAATAGACGGAAAAAATGAGTGTTGTGGATTGAGATTTGAGCTGTGCATGGTATGGAAGAAAGAAGTTAACGGTGTAGGAGAAGCTTCTTGCATGGGGTTATGAAGTGTCGTGAAGAAGCGTTTCAAATTTATTAGTTAGTTGTTATTATACAGTCAGTTTTACTTTTACACATGTAATGCATCTATAAATACATGTGTATCCTAGTTGGAATAATTAACTAGTTGTATTCTCTTTCTTCATGAATAATAAAATCTCTTTCTCTCTTTTCGTTTTCTTGGTATAGTTTGTTCTCTTCTTCTTCATGGAGTTCTGCAAAATTGTTGTTATAATATGGTATCAGAGCATGTAGGGTACTCACCCACGCGCTTCTGTATATCTCTTGTGCACGCTACTCTTTTGATTTTGTTTTTGTTGGTGTAATCGTTTGATACGATGGTTCGAAACAATAATCGTGAGGTAGCAAATTTTGGGGTAGATGATCCAAATAGTGTGTATTATATTCATTCAGGAGATAATCCAAGCGCTCTTATTGTGCATCAACAGCTCAATGACAGTAACTATGTGAATTGGTCGAGATGCATGGTAACATCTCAGCTAAGAACAAGCATAGTTCTGTTGATGGTACGTTGCCTAAACCTAGTGATGCTACTGATCCTCATCTGATTTCTTGGAATAGATGCAATAGCATGGTAGTTTCGTGGTTGAGAAACTCTATTTGTCTAGATATTGCTTCTAGTATTATGTGTTTGAATGTTGCTTCTCACATTTGGGATGATTTGAAGGATCGTTATTCACAAGGGGATTTGACACGAATTTTCCAGTTACGTCAGTCATTGATAAGTCATAAGCAGAGATCAATGGATGTAGGAGCTTATTGTAACAGCTTGAGAACTCTTTGGGATGAATTTAAGGAGTTTCAACCTGTTAGTTGGTGCAATTGTGATGATGGTTCTAGGAAGTGGAATGAGTATCAAACTCATGACTGTGCTATGTATTTTTTTTTACAAGGTTTAAATTCGAGTTTTATCCAACTTTGTACTTTGTTATTGTCATGTTCTCTTCTTCCTCCGGTTAGTAAGATTTTTCAATTGGCTGTGCAAGAGGAACGTCAAAGAAAGTTGGACACTGGTGTTAAGATGAGTCCTACTCCTGTGATGAGTGAGTCTCCAAGTCCTATTGCTAATGTTGTCTCTAGTTATGGTAGATGCAAGTTTGTTTGTACACACTATGGTAGAAACAATCATACTGTTGATAGATGCTTTGAATTGCATGAATTTCCTCCTGAATATAGTCGTGGAAGAGGAAAACCCTCATTCTCTCATGAAATAAGAAGTCAGTAGTCTATAAATATCGTGGATGAAACTGACTGTGTGGAACATAATCAAAAGGTATCTAATGGTGATTTTACTGATGATAATTGTATGAAAATGATTTCCTTCTTGCAGAGTAAGATGAGTTTGAAGGCTTCAGGTGCAACATCCACTTCTCAAAACCAAAAACAAACCCTAACTTTACCTCCAGCCTTCACTGGTAATCTTCTCTTACAAAATCCTTTTTTTGCTCTTGTAAATGTTCATTCCTAAGCCTAAATACTTGATAGTGGTGCCACACATCATGTTTGTTGCAATAGTTCCATGTTTGATTCATCTTCTATACCTGCTAACACTTCAGTTAGTTTGCCTAATGGGGGGTAGTGTTAAGGTTGATAAGATTGGTGATATCTCTTTGCATAAAAGTTTGATTCTTAAATTTGTCCTTCTCGTTTCTTCTTTCAAATACAACCTTCTTTTTGTTAGTGCTTTGATTTCTTCTTCTCATTGCACTGTTGTATTTGATAATTCTTCTTGTAAAATTCAAGAAGCTTTACGGGGGACAGTGATTGGGAGAGGTAGAAGATTTGGAAACTTGTATCTGTTGGATAGTTGTTGTGATGTTTCTGCAAATTCTCCCATTGTTCTAGCTAGTGTAGGTGCAGATGTATGACATGCTAGACTAGGACATCTATCAAATAAAAAGCTTAGTAGTTTATCTTCTACTTTGTCTTTAGTTGATGTTTCTTCTCGGATCTGTGATGTATGCCATTTGGCAAAACAAAGAAAATTTTCATTTCCAATTTCAGATTCTAATTCTTATAAGCCCTTAGATCTTATTGATTGTGATATATGGGGTCCCTATAAAATATAAAAAATACTCATGAAAGAAAGGTATACCGAAGTAAGATAAGGTATACCGAAAATAAGGTAAGGTATAAGTATGTAAAAATGTTATACCAAAAGTAAGGTATACGGAAGTAAGGTACCGAAAATTATGGTAAGGTAACAGTATGAGATTTTTCATACCGAAGGTAAAGGTAAGGTATAAGGTATGACGATTTTAGTAAGGTATATAGTACCGTGACATCCCTAGACAGGTCCAATGGGACATGTTATGATATTCTGTCAACGATGCATATGTTGATGAATAAATTAATTCTAAAATCATTATTTTAATATGTCTAATGATTTATATAATAAATGTGAGAAATGAGATGATATCTCGACAATCCAGTTTAATAAATCAAGAGTTTTGATTTTTTTTTTAAATTATTTCATATTCTCATTATAATGAAACATATTTATATTTAATTCAATTAATATTTTAATTTTAGATAGATAAATAAAATATATTATTTTCATTGTCGCACATAATTTATTTTTATATGAACTTGGTACGCTAACACACACATATATACATTTTTATTAATTATATTATAATTTTATAAAATATGTCAAATAATAAAATACCAGTAAATATAATTTTATAAATTAAACTAAAGAAAATTAATTTTATAACACAACACATAGTAGCCCTTAAAATTATTGCATTATCGTATAATAGTCCCTTAGCTGCCCCTAATTCTAAATTTAATTTCCGAAATTTATTAATTAACCAAATAAATAAAGGATCAATAGTTAAAATTATCTATTTTTATAATAAAAATATAAAAAATACTCATCTAAAAATAAAGAATAAAAAACTATTGATATTACATGAGTATTTTTTATATTTTATTTTTTATTTAATAAAATATTTTAAAGTTAGTCCATTAATAAAATTAATTAAAAGAATAAAAATATCTCATCTGGAATGAATAAAGTGGGTAAGGTTAGTTCTACAACTAAACGTTCATGGAGTCGGTTAATTGGTTCCCTATATTCATTCGTTCATGGAATCGGTTACTTTGTTCCCTATATTCATGCAAGTTGTTTCGAGTATATTATATATGTATGTAGAAGATACTCTACTTGGGAAAAGGGTTGCTGTTTCCTTTTGCGATAAGCGCGTGTCTATCAATGTTCAAGCATAAATTGTTCTACGTACTTAAGTTTATTGAGGTCGGATTCTGTAACTTTGTTCTCAGAGAGCTTTGGATGTTTTAAGATAAACGTGGCTGAAATTTAGGTTGGGCAAGTGAAGGGTACGGAATGGGGCAGGTGATGAGCTCTTTATGTGGAGAAGAATCTGCTCTCGAGAACTTGTATCGGGAAATTATGGTTAGCGATTTCTTTTTAATTATTCCTTTTGTTAGATTGTTATTGTTTACTATTGAATGAAACAAACAGGCTTGTATTGCGAAGCAATCCCGTTTTGCTTGCACTACACCGAAGAACACGGTGTCGGCGTTTAGTAGAGCGGAGAATTTGGATGAATGGGTTGAGATTGAAGCCCCAAATGCTCCAAAGCAATCGAGGAAGAGACTGAGTTCGACGGAACTGGCCGATGTCACAGTCAACCTGTTCCCCTCCGATGAAGCTTTATGATGATGATAACAATCATCTCGAAGCCAGTTTCTTTTTTGTCTTCAACTCTTTCATTTAATTTTAGTTATTAGGAGAAGAGGGTGGATTTAGAATTTAATGTTTAGAATAAGTTTTCTGGCTTTGTTCGTGTGTTAAATTTGTTTTAGAGCTTGAGTCCTCCATTCTGTTACAATATCAAATATGAAACCATAGCTAATCTACAGAAAAGAGATACTAGAATGTGGCGAACAAGATACGAGAAAAAGAGAATATATTAAAGGCCTTCAGATAGGTTGCCCGGCCCTCAGCAGAATTTGATGAGTTGCTTTGTCCTTAACAACACAACACAATAGTTATCATCAAACTCAATAACCACTTAATTTGTTGACTTTACTAAACTGACATATAATCAATAAATTCTTTCTGATTTGTGGAACATATACAATATTATTCAGCAACAAAGATGAACCAGAGGGTAAAGATAGGGATGTCATAATCATGATGGAGAGATATTATTTAATGTTATCACATGCATTAATGTTATAATCATAATTGCATAAATTATATTTATAATCTTTAAATATAAAAAATACACACATATATAAAATAGTTAAATAAATTGTAACTATATATCAAAACAAATAAACGGATAAGATTGAATCCTAACTAATTCATAAAGATAAGGTTAACATTTAAACCATAATCTATTGTAGTATATAATATTTGTTCATATTAGTTGCTGGAGTAGCGCTCCACCGCCCGCGGTGGGCACATCTTAATGCGCTCGCGGTTGATGTGACAATGCCACATCATTGACACATCATCATACGAGTCACTATATTTTTCGTTTTTTTATTAATTTTATTTTTATTATTATTATTTATTAAATAATATTAAACTATACCCTAACCAATAAACCCTAGTCGGAAAGTGATAATTAATAAAAAATATTTAAGTTTTAATATTTATCTACGTGGCATGCCACATCAACCGCGGGCGCATTAAGAAATGCCCACCACGGGCGGGTGAGCATTTTCGCTAGTTGCTGTGCTCGGTAATTAATATACGTAAGATTCCTTTTCCTTAGGCAATGATAGTAGATTAATTAGGGACATTATTTTTGTTTAAGTACGTCTATTCTGGCTAGCAGCAGGTATTATTAATGTCCACGAATAATGTCTCATGTTATATATATAAATAAGAATTTTTTGATAAAAGTTTATTAATTTTATATTTCAACAATTTATTTATTAAGGTATATTTTAATATTTATTTAATACAATATCATAAAAATTAAAAATTATAATAAGTTGTGTAATAAATGTAATATTAAATAACATTATCATAGTAGTTACAAAAACATTAAATTATGACCATAGCCGGTGGAGCTACTCTAATGTACAATAGTGGATTAGACTTTAGAATTATTAAAATATATGGAGTTATGCTTGTACCTATTTTATTTTATATGAAAACGACCACTCAGACGGTTTGGAAATATGGGACTACGCATTAAGTGGAATATGGGATCATGGTTTTTCAATTTGAATTTGATTTTATTAGGCAAATCTATATTTTTTTTTAACTAATATGTTTACTTGTGAGATATATGAAAATATTTAATTTATTAAAAATTTATAAATAAATGTATTTTAAAAAATTGTAATCGTTCGTAGGAATAAAATTTTAATCGATCCTAATCGATGATTTTAAAACAATCATCATAATCGACAATTTTGATTCCAAATTAAAACCGTGTTGGGAATAATTTAGCTATAATTTCAAATTTCAGAAATACAAGTTATTACGCTTTCTGCTCTCTGTTTCTTGATAAAACCACTGTAGTAAATCTTTAACACTGCTACAAATCTAGAATTTTATTATTTAGTTGGTAACTTACTATTTGTTGGGAAATATTATAAGTGTTTTGATTCAGATCCCAATACCTCCCCTGAAAGATGTTATAAGACCAGTACTGAATCTTAGTGTTTTCTGAAGAACTCACTTGTTAAGGAGTTCTACCTTTCAGGTACACTGAAAGATGCCCACACTGAAGATTCAAGTATCCCAATACTGAAGGACCTCTCTACTGAAGTCTCCACTGAAGTATTGAAGATTGAAGTTTGAAGCCAAAGTCTTGCTGCCACTGAAGTTCTATTACTGAAGTCTGCACTGAAGCTTATATTCTGAAGTTCACACTGAAGTCACAGTCTACAACGTAGGACTTTCCTTTTATGGCAAAGATCTCAGTTGGTGAACACAATCTTGCTGCAGACACCAAAAATGGCAAAAAGGACAAAGACTCAACGGGAAGATTTCAAATTAAAGCTTCATCTCCCAACGGCTATATTCTTGAGAGAAGCACTATAAATACCCCGCTGCTTCATCACTTCAAAAAGACCGGTTACTCTGCTTCTAAAATTCTCTATCGCTATTCTACTCTCTAACTTTCAGTAAAGAACAACTAGCTTTCAGTTTCTATATTCTAGTGTTCTAGAGCGATATATTCCTGTAACCGAAGAGTGATTAGACTTACCTAAGTCATCTGTAAAATCACTGTAAGAACTCATCCATTAACTTGGAAACCCTAGATTAACTTCGAGAACACGTGGACGTAGGAGTTTTTATCTCCGAACCACGCAAACCAAACCTCTGTCTCTCTCTCTACATTCAGTACTGCTTATTTATTTGATATCATAACCTGAATACTGATTAAGTGAAGAGAGAAAGATAACATTAAGTTTTCTGAAATCAAACGAGTAAGATTTAAATCCACCACATTCCGCACACTTAAGTTATTAGTCCATCAGTCAAACACCAAGTGTAGACTGAAGGATTGCTAACTGAAAGTACAACTCTACACTGAAGTACCTCCCTTCAGTACAGGAGCACAAAAGTTTTATAACTATCTAAACTGACTGGTGTATTCCCCCCCCCCCCCATACACTCAGTTAAACTCGTTTCGGGACCAACACTATTGATCTTATTTTATGCACCATTCAGTTAAAAGTTTTCAGTTAGCAACTCAACATTGGTTTTTTATAGTGAATCATTGAATATTCTAGTATGTAATCTATTTTGTTATAAACTGATTACTTAGCGTTGGTTCGAATTGATTCATATGCCCGTTGGTGCTATGGGGAAATGCATCGATTCCACTATACTCTTAAAATATTGATATTAATCATTCTTTAGATGACCTGATTTGTATTTTATTTTTATTTTGTTAATACTCACTAATATGATTCATGTGTGAATACAAACAGAGGTAAAAGCTCATGCTGCTTGAGAAAGAGAGGAGATTGGAATTGAGGTCGGTGATGAAGAATGAAATAAAATCTTTATAGACGTAATTGGAGGCGGCCCAGACCGTAAGAATAGGTTCTTTGGTGCTAGTGAAGACCTTGCACGTGTAGCTTTTTGCTTGATTGAGACCTCGAATAGGTCGTTTCAGCACAATCCAAATTATTTAGAATTGAAAGAGCGCTTACAGAAAGAGAGTGTGGATCGCATGTTGATGGTTGAAAAATTGGAGTCCCACGAAGCCCTCTTACAGAAGTTACTCGATCAGCATACTGCACCACCTCCTTGATCTTTTATTATGTATTGCATTTACGATACACTGGTAGTCTGATAGTGTAACTAACTTCTTTTTGGTACTTCCACATTTGTTTTTGATATACTTTATGGTTCGAATTGTGATTATATGTTGAATTTAAACATCATTTATATACTTTATTATTGGTATTTTGGTTGTTGAATATATTATCAATGTGATTTTATATAATGATTACAAATTTTGTAGCAATTTATATTGTCGTAAATAGGTATGAACAAAAATAGAACAAAAATCTCTTGAAATTTTGAAAATTTAGTAACGGAATTGTAACAGAATTTTCAATTTTTAAATGTGAGTGCAATATGGTAATTTTAAACAATTAGTAACGGAATTGCCATGAAATCATTCTGTTGCTAGATAACCACGGAATAATCCATTCAAATTCATTTTCAAAGTGCAAGTGCAAAATAGTAATTTTAAAATTTTAGTAACGGAATAGTTACAGAATAATTTCGTTGTTACCTAACAACAAAAAATTCTGTTACTATTCCGTTTCTAAATAGTTTCTTCACATTAACACAAACCATTTTAATAACAGAATTTCCATTACAATTACATTGTTAAATACTAATGGAATATATTTTGTTGCTAAAACTTTTAGCAACAATCTATATATATAACTATAAAATGTATCTGTTACAAATTCGTTACTAAATAAATTTAGTTACGTAATTTCTCATTTTAGTGATGAAATATTTCGACCCTAAATAAATTATTTTTTGTTGTGGTAATTTATGGTTATCAACCTCATTTTAATCGAAATATATTATCCGTCATTGACCGACTATTGGAATTTCAATTATTCAAATATTCAAACTAATTTAAAAATAAAAAATAAATATTGAAAGTTTTTGTCTACCTCGCGCTATGTTGAACGTGAAACAACATGTTACACAGAAACTCACACACACAAAGAACATAGGAGTTGATAACCCAGTTCGGTGCTCACCACCTACGTCTGGGGGTCACGCCCAATAATAGGATCAATCCACTATCAAGAACCTCGAGTTACAAAGGAATATTACTCTCTAAGAACTACCCACGCCTTAAGAACCCTCTTCACTTTCCAACGCTCTTTTCAAGTGTATTGAAGCTAATCTCTCCCTAGACTAGCCAACCCTTGAACCCGCAAGCCCTAGGATTATCCATTTGAGTTTATAGAACACTCAATTACAAAGATCACACGCCTCAACTCTCAAACTCACTCAATAGTTGAGGCAAAACACAACTACACATGTATGTATGTAAGATTACAATAACAAAGAGCTAAACAATAAAAAGTTCCTTGCGTACTCTTCACTCAATATGCTATCCCAATATATCTCTGGAGTGAGCGAATGGTCGTGAACTAAAGAGCCATCCTTATATAGGGTATCATCAAACCCTAGCGTCGTCGCTTGCCTTGTATGTCTCTTTCCTTGCGTAGAAGATCTTGCATGGTATCTAGGATATATTTCCTTGATCTTGAAAGGGAATAAATGTTGGTCCCGAAAGAGCAAGGTTTGGTGTATGGGGGGGGGAATACACCAAATACTAATTTTTCAGTTTACTTGACAATTTATATGAGAGCTCAAGCTATTCTGTATAAGAAATTGCTTGGAATGACTGACCAGATCGATAAACAGATCAGTATCTGGTTTAGTCCAAACAGATTACTCTCAAGGTGAAAACACTTAACAGATAATAAGAGTGATCTTATTACCTTTTGAGTGTAGAGTGAGTGCGGAATAATGGTGGATTAATGATTGCTCTTGTTTTGAAAACCTTAAGGAATTAATCAGATCGTTTAAACAGATTGATTGAGAATGCAGCTAATATGATAGTGCAGAAGGTTAGGATAATAAACAATAGATAATAAGAATGCAGAAAAGAAAAGCACACGATGTTTAACGTGGTTCGGGAAATCCCTACGTCCACGATCTGGTCAAACCTAGACCAGATTATCCACTACTAGGATACTCTGCTTCTTTATACTCGTGGAGAACGAGTCACAAGTATCAATCACAACTAGAGTGATACTTATGCACGAATGAAGGGTCGTGTCCCTTTACAACAGATTACCTCTACGTTACCACTAGAAAACTACTAGCTAGCAGGGTGATCTCCTTTCTCTCGACAAGACAGACTTGAATCGAGGTGGTTGGTGTGATGTAGAATCACAAGATGTTGAAGCTCTTAGTCTGGAATGCAGAAGACTTGAAGATTGATTGCAGTATAGCTCGCGTGTGTTCTCTTCTTGTTATTTTCCAGATTGTTTTTCTTCAACTATATAGGCTTTGAATTTATTAAATTCTAGCCGTTGTTGATTGGCGTGAGATAGATGGTATATTGCCAATCAATGGTTTCCATCATATCTGTTCTTGCCATATAGGAAAGGTTGACTCAATCTTTGATTTATGGAAATCAGATTGTTAACGGTCTCTTTCCTTATATGTTTTAATCGTAGATCAACTTTCCAAACCCTGTTGGATGGATCTTGATCTTGACGTGGCAAGTGTATATGATGTGTAGGATGATGTCAGCTAAAGGCTTGATGACTCAATTGCTCTGGTTCATCGCTGTAATCATCGATCTGGTCATCGATCTGGTCATCGATCTGGTCGCTGTCTGTTACAGCAGATCGATTCCTTTGAGCGTGAAATCTTGACCTTCATCCTATTCTAAGTTGAGAATGACTTCTATAGGAACATATCCTTTACATTATAAGTCATCTCCTAATCTGTTCCAAAACAGAAATCACTTAAACTATAGTGATCTGGTTTTTACACGAGGAACAGGTTAACATACAGACCAGCTAAGTGTGTTTCGAAAGACCATCATCAACACTAATCTTTAGGGTTCCCAACAATAAATCTTGAAATATCTTCTGCAGATGCCACACACGTCTTTCCAAACGACCATATTGCTCAACAAGGAAATTACCATAAATAGAAGATTCTGGTACAGCTGTCATATTCGACTTCAAGAGAGATAGATCTTGGGACATAAAACTGAAATTGTCTCACATAAATTTGTCAACTTCTCCATGCACTCACAAATATCAACTACTATCTCTATAAAGAACTTGCACATTTGGGATCAATGCAAGTTTTAATAAATAATTTAATGTGTTGTGGGTGACATGCGTTTCACACTATTTATCAAAATCTAAATTGGAATATTGTAGTAAGGGTTGAAAAAAATAGAAATCAATCTATATGTGTAAATTAGGATCTATTTTAATCCTTTAATTAACAAATAATTGATAATTTAATATAATTTTAAAGTATTTGCAAAAATTTTTGGATAAGAAAGGGTTGCATAATAAATTTAGATTATTTCATATCTTTTTTAAAATCTCGCAGATAATTTTTGTGGTTGATGTGTTAATATCACATAATTTTTATTATTTTTAATAATTTATATTATATCATACTATAATTAATAAACTCAAGTCAGAAAGTCAGAATTTATAATAAATTTAGAGAATCAATCTGGAAATATTTATATGTAGGAGAGAGAAATGAATAAAAATAAAGCTATCACATGTATTACTGTTATAATCATAATTGCATAATTATATTTATCACCTTTAAAATATAAAATAATATATATATATATATATAAATTAGTTAAATAAATTGTTAACTCTATATCAAAACATAAGAATTGATAAGATTGAATCATAATTAACAATTAAAGATAAAGTTAACATGTGTAAACCATCATCTGTTGTAGTATATAAAATTTGTTCATATGAGTTGTGCTCAGGTAACTGTATATATCCGTTGCCCTTGATGTGTGCCCATATCATAGCGTAATTATTGAACGAATTTCAAGTGTTTTATGTTTGAATAATTGTACTGGTAAGATTCATTTTCCTTAGGCAATGATAGTAGAGTAGGGACATTAATTAAGTACATATGTTCTATCAAAATAATTCTCGCAAGCAGCAGATATTGTTAATGTGGATAATGTCTCATGCAATATATATAAATAAGAATTTTTAGATAAAAGTTTATTAATTTTATTTGTCGACTAAAATTTATTTATTAAGGTATATTTTAATATTTATTTAATATAATATAATAAAAATAATAAAAAGTAAAAATTATAATAACTCGTGTAATAATGTATTACATAATATTATCATACTAGTTATGGACACGTTAAATTGTGAGTATAGTCGGTGGAGCAATTCTAATGTACAATAGTGGATTAGACTTTAGTGTTGTTAAAATATATAGAGTTGTACTTGTATCTATTTTGTTTTATATAAAAATGATGACTTAGGCAGTTTGAAAATATGGGACTACGCATTAAGTGGAATATGGGATCATCGTTTTCCGATTTGAATTTGATTTTATTAGGTAAATCTATATTTTATATATTTTTTAAAACTAATATGTGTACTTGGGATATAAGGAAATATTTTATTTATTCAGAATATATAGATAAATGTATTTAAAAAATTGTAATAGTTGGAATCAAATTTTAATCAATCATAATTGATGTAATTAAAATAATAATTATGATCGACAATTTTGATTCCAAATCATGACTGTGTAGGGAACAATTAAGTTATTAATTTTTGAAACCATAATCAACGATGCAGAACAATAACTTCGATTTATTTTACACAATTCAATTTATTTCTTATTTTACGAAGAGTAATCATTTTTATAATTCATAATCATACATTAAAACTTATGAATATATTTATATTAAAATAAACTAAAAATTAAAATTTTATTTTGAATTTGAATTTGTATTTGGAAATTAATGACACTGGTTTTATATAATAATATAATAATATATTATTTTTATTTTGTAATCATTACAATTTCAAAATTAACAAATAAAAAGATATTTAAAATCTCAAAAGTTAAATGATGATATACATTAGTATGTAATCATAATAACTAGAATTTTAAAATTTATAAATATATCAATATTATTTTTTTGGACAATTCATAATCATAATTGTAACCGTTCTACACCGTTCGGTTCCAAACCGTGAAATGTGATAACAATGGTTTGGTTCTTATTTTGAATTTTCAAGAACATGAATCGGTTATGTAATTTAATAAATTTTATTTAGTTTGAAAAATAATAATTTATTTGGTATAGTAAAATTAGACATAACCGTTTTTATGGGTGTATTATGATTTTCAATAGTTTGAGAAAAATTTTGATTGATAATGATCTACATAAAATTGATATCATATATATAGCTAATGAGTAAGGTTCAAATATCATATATATACCTAAATTAAGGTTAAGACATAGTCAACCAATACTAATCGTGTTTCCAAGATTCAATTCAATAAAATTTTGAATAAATAAAGAGATGAATTAAAATTGTTGGCAAGGCTGTAAGTTGAATTTATTGAGTCAATAATGAGTTACAGAATATAAATCATGAGTCTATAAATATAGGCATATGTAACTCATATCCAAGTGCATTTATTTTGTGTTGTTTCCTATGCCTAAATGATTTGTATAAGAGGGAGATTTGATGCTGTTTATGAAAACAACAAAAAAGGCAATAAAACACTTTTATATCTCCAATTGTTTCTATCATATCTTTTTTTCTTACGATTGGTATCAGAGCGAGTATTGTAAGAAAAAGAGAGATAGAGAATGGCCAGCAACATAGTTCCCTCCATACCCCATTTCAATGGTGGAAATTTTGATTATTGGAGCAATCTAATGAAGCTATGTCTTGAATCTCAAGACCTATAGAGCGTCGTCGATAAAGGCGTAAATCCACCAGAAGATTAAGCTCAATTGTCTGAGGCTCAACAAAATCTCTTGAGGAGCACGAGACAAAAAGATGGGAAAGCTCTTTTCCAAATCTATCAAGCAATTGAGATACATGTTTATGAGAGGATCTCAAAAGCAAAAAAGTTATCATGAAGCCTGGAGAATTCTTGAATCCACTTATTGCGGCCAGGAGCAGGTCAAGAAGGTGCGTTTGCAATCCTTGCGAGCTGAATTTGAGAAGTTGGAGATGAACAATAATGAGAAAATATCTGAATAGTTTACAAGAATCACCTCTCTTGTAAAGCAAATGGCATCAAATAGTGAATTGATGGAAACTCAAAGAATCATTGAAAAAGTACTTCGTAGCCTACCAACAAAATTTGATCATGTGGTAGTTTCCATTGAAGAATCGCAGTATATTTCTTCAATTGCTTGGAGAGCCTACAAGGAAGGTTGGAAGCTCATGAAGCTATGATTATTTTGAGAAATCATCAAAACACTTCACTGGATCAAGCATTGAAATCTCAATTCAATTATTAATTTAAAATTCTATAAAATAAAACTAACTATTTTTTTCTCTTTTTACAAATTCTATTTTGTTTCTAAAAAATATTTTATTTCAGTAGTAAAAATATATGCAATATGAATCTTGAATTAAAGGGCATAACAAGAGCTTTAATTTGATTTATGATATGTAAAAAATAATTTCTTTAATTTGATTTATGATATGTAAAAAATAATTTTAGAATTAACAAGTTATGACACTTTAAATGAATAAAAAGAAATATACAAAAATATAGTTATATTTTTTATTCTTCTTTTCGCATAATATCAATAATTAATTTTTTTAATTAAATTTATGATATTATACTATTTATTAAATTACTAATTTTATAAAATAACATATATAATTAATGGATAAATATATATATATATAGGGTATAGGGAATGGATCAAATGAGAATGGCTATTTAGGTGAGAAATGAATCTATACCTCTCATTTCATTAGATGAATGGTGATGATTTATTCTAAATCAAATCTTATAGATATAAATGGCATCTTACTTAAACATAATAAAAAGGTTATTAAAGTCATTGTAAACTATTTTGTAACCCCCCATGAACTCAATTTCCTTAAATGATCTCAATAACTTAGGAAAGAATCTTAACATGCTTTCTTTTTTTTAAACTACATTATTAAATAATCATTATAATTATATTTAGTCTTTATATCAATATATTATATTTTTGTAAATAATACAATTTTCTTAATTAAGTATAATTTGTTTAATTTAATATTTTTTATTTACATCAATATTTCTAATGTATATTTCTTTTTCTAATTTTTATTAATCTAAACATTACATTTGTCATGCATGCATGAATTCATAAGAAATGTGTCTGAACTTTTTTCAATTTATTAACACACTCAATAAAGTTTAGATTTTTTCATATGAGGACTCAATTAGAGTATATTGCTCATTTAATATAACTTAATTCTTTTTGTAATTTTTTCATTATCAAATGCATATGCTTCAATTTATTTCATCATATGTATCACAATATTATAAGATTGTATTGACAAATGTATCAACTTAGTGCATGGTATGCATTAGCTACATGAACAATTAATATATTTTGTATTTTATGCATTATAAAATATTATTTAATGCATTAAATGTGTAACACAAATTGTCAATTCGCGTTAATGTGTCAAATATATTATTGCGTTAATTCACATAATTAAGAACAAATGATTCAATATTGAATTATAATATATGTATGAGTGAAAACAAATGATGCATTGAACAATTTATATTAAACAGTATATGAATGTTATAAAATCGATAACGTCAATTTTTATTAAACTGTATATGAATGTAAATAAATTCATGTTTGAATCTAGTTATTAATGTCAAATAAATATGCATTGGTAATTAATTATAAAAATGATGCATCAAAAGCAACATTTATTTGCATCAAAAGAAAAAATTATATGCATAAACAAATTGTATCACGTTATATAACTATAATATGTATAAAAGAGAACAAACGATGCATTGAAAAAGTTACAATTATGCAAGAACCATCATTTTTCTAAATAAAATATAATATCATTATTATGCAAAATATATATACATATATTGAAGATGGGAAGAGATCAAATGAGAATTGATACTTGTATAGGAATTAAAAATCAATTTGGGTCATTGATCTTTGTATAATCAATGGTGCGGATTTATTGTGCATTAATTTATGCATATAATGCATTGGAATTATGATGCATTGGTTAATGAATAAAAATGCATTATTATGTTATGCATTAAGATAACACGTGTAATGCATCAAAATAATAGACAATATGCATAGGTTTTAGTTCCTATTCTCACCGAATTCTACCCTATTGAAAATTATATGCATTATATAAACATACTATATGCATAATTTTTATATCTCTCCATTAATAAAAAACATGTTAATAATGTAGCAATAAAGTGAATATTAAATGCACAAGTTTATTATTAAAATATGTTGATTTTATGTAATAACATTTCAAAATATTCATATTTATCAATTTACTTTTATGCATTACCAATAAATAATTATACTTAATAAAAAAAAGAGAGAGTGAGGCACGATTAAACTATATAAAATATATATAAACATTAAAATATGAAATAATTACATAAACATAATATAATAGAATTATATTAGTTTCTACAAAAATTGATTAACAAAATCAAAATGAGAAACCTACAAATTGATGCATAAAAAAACTTACTTTCTCTCCCTACATATCTTCAATCTCGATTTGGTATATGACAAGAAATCTGGAGATATGATTATATGGTAAGTATTTCTACCTTTTCTACACTTTCTATCAATTAATTGTGATTAATAATGTCTATATATTTTTTTAGTCAATCTAATCTCATCCATTGAAATCATTAATATATACGGTCTATAATTATTCTTATTTCTCATATAAATACTCATTCCCACCAGAACCACCCCCTACATATATATATATATATATATATATATATATATATATATATATATGCGCGTGTGTGTTTTAAATTAATATATGAGAAACAATATTTATAATAATCAAAAAGAATCTAACTCACTTATCTATCTAAAATTAATTATTAAGATTAATTTAATTAAATAAAAATATTTTCATTATGATAGGAACGTGAAAATTATATGTTTATATAAACAAGTTATTTTGAAAAAATATTTGTACAAATTTTCATTTATTAAAATGAATAGTTGATATATATTTTCAAATTTTTCACTTAATTTTTTTCTTTTGAATCAAAATGTAAATAATATTATTATAAATTGTAACATAAGATCTTTAATTTATCTAGATTATTAATAAAATGTTAAAATAATATTTTTAATTTATTGTCGATTTTTTTAATAGTTTATTTATAAACATATTTTAATTTAATTGTGATTTGTAATTTAAAATATTAAAAATCTTTAAATTTTTCAAAAAAATTAATTAAAATATTAAAAATTTAATCTTAAATTATTAAAATTAAAATATTTTAATTCATTTAAAAATATTTATTGTACAAGAAATTATTAGAAGAATTAGTTTTATTAAATTGAAAAAAAATATATACATTTCATGGAGGAGTAAAAACCAACCCATCTAGAAGCCCATAAAAGACCAAATTAAGTCTTATATTTATTGGTTTGAAAATTTTCCGATAAGTTTAAACGGTTTTCAAAACCTTAGAAAGTCTGATCTGACAATTTTGACAACTCTAATCGTGTCAAGGCACATATGAAATAAATTATAATTATTTTTTCTCGTGCATCGCACGGCACGCACGTACTAGTTAATAGATTGAGGATGCGTGTTAAGTGTGAAATACCATTTATTAATTTGGTAAATAAATTTTCTCTTTTTATTGTTCTTGTTTTGTCTATACAAAAAAGATTACCCGCTCGGGGCGTGCGGGCTTAACACGCCTGTGAAGGATGTGATATGACCATATTTCAATAAAAAATTATTAACTCTCACTTATTGTTTAGACATGATGGATTATGGTATAATTTGATATTATTCAAAACAAAAAAAAATAAATAATAAAGTAATAAAAACCAAAATTTTATAGTGACTCGAATGTTGATGTGATATTACCACATCGGTCATGGTCACGTTAAATTATGCACACCGTGGACGATTGGACATTTTTTGTTGATATTACCAGATATGAATATGCACGGAAGTTTAATGGAATTAGTGAATTATGAGAATTATATTTATAGATATGTTGCTTCTATTTCAACCTTTTGAGATTGATTTGGTTCATTAGAAACAAGTTTTTTAGACTTCTATAATCATGACTGAGTCACTTCAACATAGACATGAAATATGACTTTCATTCTATAGAAAAATAAGTTTATACTTGGTCGTAATAAATTATCTAGATTTACTAATTTAAGAAGTGGCAACGCAGCAGCAGGAACATCCACGGCAACGAGACAGTGGCAGCGAGCAACAAGAACAGCAAATCATCAACGACAAGACATCCTTATCAACACTGACACCACAGCAACAAACCATAGCCACACAATGACCGCAAAACGCAGCAACTCCGGTGCAACGTAACAGCAGTATTCAGGTGAAAACTCCAAGAACACAGCAGTGAATTCAAGACAGCAGCATCACACAGAGGGCACAATTATTAAACACTAACAGAGACAAAACAGCAACATGGAAGATAAAACGACAACAACATCAACATAGATCCTGACCAAAAGAGCAACCGAATCAGAATCTAGATTGGTGGAGTGTGATAATCAAGAATGTCAACACTAGGTATTGGGAGCTTTGTCCGCGTGAGGAGACTTCTTTTTCATAACCTTCGACACCCAACGCTCACAAGGAGGGGACGTGTGGTATGCTACAATTTGTGTGCACTTACAACTAATTCCTTTACTCTCTGAACCAAATTTGCTAAAAATCCTCTCTACAATCCCACTAACTCTATTATCTTTTTCTCTCTCCAAATCTTTTGTGTGTGTGTATATATATTAATTCAAAATATGTTTATACAGATTAGAGATAGAATATAGTATATATATATATATATATATATGTATGTATCAAATCATCATCGTAGATATATATTAATCTAATCAGATTATAAACAAGTCTGGAATACTGGACTCAATTGTCATCCTTTAATTCTTTATTAATATTTTGTGATTAAAAAATAAATTGTTGTGATGATCATTGGATATATAGTTAAAAGGGAAAAAGGGAACGAGGATGGGAAGTGGGCCGAAAAAATATAGGATTGCAATTTGTGTTTCATGCATATGTTTGATTGAGTTATTTTTATTATTTCATTGTTATTTTTTACGTGTTTTATATATTTTAAACGAGGCACACATAACTCAGCTACTCAACGTAACATGCAACTCATAACTCAACTACTCAACATGCAACTCGTTCAAGACAATCCACAAGTACAATGAAGCCAGCCCCAGATTCTTCAACGGAAAGAGTTGAAGACAAAAAGAAACTGGCTTAATTTGTAGATGATTATGATCATCATCATAAATCATCATCGAAAGGGAAGAGGTTGACTGTGATATCGGTCAGTTCCTCCACACTCAATCTCTTCCTCAGAACCCTAGATTGCTTTGGAGCATTTTGGACTTCAATCTCAACCAATTTATCCAAATTCTCTGCTGTTCGAAACTCCAGTACCGTCTTCTTCGGTGTAGTGTAATCAAAATAGGATTCCTTCGCAGTCAAAGTCTGTTTGTTTCAATCAACATCACAGAAATCAGCAACTCCCACGATGTATTTTGAAATATGATAAAGCTTATATATATGCTGAAAGTTTACCGCTTCTCTAATGGCTTTGGAAACAAAAAACAGACTCTTCAAATCATCATGCTCCACGCCACATACTATCATAACCTCCATAACACAGTATACGGCACCCTTGTTAGCAAAATCACTTTCATTCAATAGTAAACAATCACAATCGAACAAAAGGAATAACTAAAAAGCAATCACTAACCAGAATTTCCTCAGGCAAGTCATCGAGGCAACTCATCACCTGCTCCATTCCGTACCCTTCACTTGCCCTACCTAAATTCCACAACTTAAATTATCTCAGAACACTTAAGTTACAGAATCCGACCTCAATAAACGTGAGTATGTAGAACAATTTATGGTTGAACAACTAGAAGTAACCCTAGTTAATAGACGGTGAATGCAGATTGATTTAACCGTTTATGTTTATCCAAGAAGGATTTCTATAGATAATAGAATATTTATCTGTGATTAGGACTCTCCACTTTATTTGCGATTATCACTGACTAGTACTCCCTGGGCTGACATGTGGAATGACACTAATGTATAAACCAACATTTATATTCACTAATTGAGAATATAAGATATATAATTTAAAAAAAAGTAAGTAAAGAAAAAAAATTGAGAAAATTATATTTTTGATTTATAAAAATAATTAATTATTACAATTTAATAATTTACCTCTTAGCAAATTAAATAAATAAATTCTATTTTAATATTATATAAACAAAATATTAATTCAATTAATATATTTTTATGATATACAATATATAAGCATAATTTATTCAATATTTAAATTATTATATAAATTAATATATATACTAATTATATTACAATTTGGTTTGGTTTTTATTTTTTAGAACCAAATTGAAACCTAACAAACCTATTTATTATCTTACTCACTATTATTATGTGGTTAATCCCTAACAAACCTATTTATTATCATTCGCAACAAATTATTTGATTTGTTACTTATGGATCAATCATATATTGATCTTATCGCATATGGTAACTTACTGTTCTACTATTGATATATTTTAACAATTTAAATATTTTCTCTCTGCAGATTCATTATACTTATTCTATTCTCCTATTTCATTATTTTACACAATCAATAGATTGAATTAAAGATTAAACTACAACACGTTATTTGTACAAGTCTTTAACCAAATTGAACATGGTAAGTTTCTCTAAGAAAGAACTTGTCTTTCTTACAAGGTACTATTGTTTTATAGATTTTATAATTTTAATACAACCACTAAAATCTGCAATTTAGGATCGATTTTATAATTATAATTGGTGTGATTATTTCATTAGGATTGAAATTTGAATTCGATCTCTCAACAATTTAGATTTAGAATTTTGGTTCTTTATATCACCGACAATTTTAACGAGATTTTTAACAAGATTAGAGTGTAATTTAATATTATTCAATAATAAATAATAAACGCACGAAAATTGTGGTTACGGCTCATATGTTGATGTGGCAAGTGGGCATGTTAAGTTGTGCCCAATGTGGGCTAGGAGTGAGAATCAGGATGGTATCGTGTACCCGTATCAAAGTCTCGGTCTCGAAAAATTTCAATTTTGTGGTCTCAGTCGTGATCAGAATTTCTGGAGTCCTGAACGTCTAAATGGAAGAAAAAAAATGAAGTCTCATTCCAGTCTCAAATTCAAATTTCCCGAAATGTCACGAAAGTCCCGAACAAGACAAAATAATCTCGAATTTATAAAATTAAAATTATTTTTTTAATTTGAAATATGATACTCCCTCTGTCCCACTTATAATGGCACAATTCCCTTTTTTGTTTGTCTCAAAAATGGGTTGATATTAGTCTAAATGTTTAGGGTCTAATCTTGTTAACTTAATTTATAATCAAATATTTAAAATATTTAATTTATATAAATTTTAAAAATAGATTAAAATATTTATTATTAGATACATAAAACCTTTTGCATTAAATTTCATGCCCGAAAAAAAATGTGTCCTAATAAGTGGGACGGAGGGATTATTTGATTTATAATTTAAAAACTAAATTTATAAATAAAAAATAAATTTACCATTAAAAAAATTAATTTAAAATTTAAATTGAAATTAATTTCAAAGAATTAGTAGTTCCGATCGAGATTCAGGACCCCCAAGTCCCGAAAATTTTCAAATATCAAGTCATGGTCCCAATCCCAAAAAATTTAAGACTCTGGTCTAGACTTGAAATTCCTGAAATACCGGTCTCAAATTCTCACCTCAAACGTGGGTCGTGGATTTTCCTATTTTTTAGTATTATATTAAAATATGCATATAGACTAAAATTTAATGCAATTTATATTTCTTATACATTAATAACAATAATATTATTTATATTATTTTATATTTAAAATTTAAATATTAAATATTTAAATATACGAGTCGGGTTTGAACAAGCTTAAGTATGTTAGGTCTAAATATTAGCTCAAGTCTGTCCATCGGATTAAAGACTTATGCTCAAGCTCGATCTATGACGTCATCAAATCGGACTTAAACAATCCATTGTCGTCAATTTTGGACGAGTCGGGAAAAATTACCATCCCTACTCCGACTAGTGAATATGGCGAGCATGAAAGCTAGTCATTGTGAGGGGACACATGTCAGGATACGAGTGGCTTCCGGCTAGAGAAAACAACATAGGATGGTTTGACTTTTGAGTCATATAGTGCTGCTCTCAGGTGCTAAAACGTGGAACTATAAACGGTTGTGATTGAAATTTTGCTACGTTTGAGAATTCAATTCGATTAATTTCTCTCAATAATTTAAATTTGGAATTTCGATTCTTTTATGTCATTGGCAATTTTAACGAAATTTCAAACGTCGACATATATTTTATTTTGCAAAATCCGTATTCAATATGAAGCATTATAATCTCTATATATATATATTGGATGCCTATAATGAAAATGGACCTACTTGTGTTAATTAAAAATAAATTTGAACCATCTTCATCCAATTGATATAATTAAATTATATAATAATCAATAAACTCTAGTCAGATATAATAACAAATTTTGGATTTTCAGGAATAAAATATTTTAAATAAGATATATACCAAAATTACCTTTTTAATCTATACAATTGATCTAAATAATTTAACAGTCAAGATTTATATATATAACAGAAAACATTTAATTTCAAATCAATGCAAATTAATTTCAATGGTAATTTTGTAAATAATTTTAATTTCTATGTCATTATTTATTAGATAACTAAATATATTAATTATTAATTTACAATTTTATAAAAATAAAAAGTAACTACTTTTTTCTCTTTATACAAATTCTATTTTGTTTGTTAAAATTTTTATTTCATTAGTAAAAATATATGAAATATGTATCTTGAATTAAAGGGCACAAACAAGACCTTAATTTGATACTATTTGATATGTAAAATATAATTTTAACATTAATTATGACACTTTAAATGATTAAAAATAAATACTTATGAATATAATTATATTTTTTATTTTTCTTTTATAGGTAATTAATTTTCTTAAATTTTATTTATAAAATTATATTTATTAAAGTACTAATAGATAAATTTATAATTTTATGAAATACTCCCTCCGTCCACGATCTTTCTTCCCAAGTTTCCTTATTGGGACGTCCACCAAGTTTCTTCCCACTTCCTTTCTATTTTTGGCAACTCTCTACTCCACTCACAACTCAACACATCATCAATAATGTGGGCCCCTTATTCCACTCACTACTCTATACACTTTACACATCATCAATAAAGTGGACCCTATTCTCCACTAACTATACAACATTCAATACATTTTACATTTTATCAATAAGTCAACATAATTTCTTAAAACCCGTGCCGGGTCAATGTGGGAAGATCATTCATGGACAGAGGTAGTAATATATATATATTTAATAAAAATTTGTATGTATATATGGAGAAAGTGCGTGAAAAGTTTACCACTTCTCTAATGGCTTTTCTCCACATAAAATCTTGTTTGTTTCAATCAACATCACACAAATCAGAAACTCCCATAGTGAATTTTGAAATATGATAAAGCTTTTATATATATGTATATATATATATGCAGAAAGTGCGTGTAAAGTTTACCGCTTCTCTAATGGCTTTTTCTACACATATATAAAATCATTTTTCTCTCAAATGAAGTGCTCGTCACCTACTCCATTTTGTACCCTTCACTTGCCTCTACCGGAATTCCAGAACTTAAAGTTATCTCAGAACACTTAAGTTACAGAATCAGACCTCAATAAATTAACTTAAGTACACAGAACAATTTATGCTTGAACAAGTAGGAACTAACCCTAGTTAATACACAGTAAATGTAGATTGATTATTGAAGAAGGATTTCTATATATAATAGAACCTTTACACGCACTCAACTTTTTAGGACTCTCCACTTTATTTGCCTGTATCATTCACTGTCTATACATCAATCGAATAAAAAGGGAACACATCCTATTTTGAGGGGCCACGTCGGATTGTTTTCAGTTATATAGTACTCCCTGGGCTGACACGTGGAACATGATGAACAGCTGTGATTAGATAAGGGAGCGGAGGTAAAAAGTTGACTAGTTTGTAACGTGGACGGCTTGCTTTTGTTTTTATTGTTCTCTGCTACTTTTATTTATGGCGTAAAAATTAAAATATTTATTTTAATGAATAAAAAATATATATTTAAAACTAAAAGATATATAATATCTACTTAAAAAAGATAAAAATATATATATATTAATATGAAAAAATTAATTATATGTCTATATATTTTATATTACAAATAATTTCAATTTATAAGAATACATGAAAAAATTTATGATGTTATCATATAATGTGGATATTTTTTTATCTTTTATTTTAAATGAGTATTTTTTATATTTCTTTTATGAAAGTGAATAATTTTAATTATTAATATTTTATTTATTTAGTTAATAGGTAACTAATGGATTAAGAAAAGTAAATTTACAATTAGAGGCTACTATGTGTGTGAATAGAAAATAAAAGGCTATTGTCTAAATATTTCAAAAATATTATTTTCCTAATAAAAAACAATTGACTGAGTATATAGTTACCTTACCCACTATTATTATGTGATTAATTCCTAACAATTAAACCTATTTTTCATAAAACAAATGTAAAAATATTTTAATTAGATTAATAATCACAAAATATACAATATTTAATCTTTTTTACTTTTATATTTTTCATATATCATACATCTATTATTAATCATAGATTTTTAATTTTAATAATATATTTATTTTAATTTTATATGATTTAATAATTAATAAAATAAACTAAATTTTTTCATAATTATTTATTAAAAAAAAGTGATAATAACAACATATTTAGTATTAATAGTAGAAAAAGAAAAAAAATAAAAAAAAATAAAAAAATATTATACCTATAAATAGTTCATGTCTTTAATCAGAAATGGTGGACACAAGAAATCTAGAAAAAAAAAAGAATTAACGCACCAATATTTCTTTAGAGATTCGGATATTTATTCAACACTCGATTAGAATCTATATATATTCTTAGTGTTGTATTAGAGAGAAATCACCATATTCTGGGGATAAACCCTAGAATTGAACTATACTTTTGTTTTAGAGACTTCACGCTTATATTATTTTCTAGTTTCTTCCATAGCTATAAAAGCTTCAAGCTCTTTAATAGAGGAGCAAGGAGGAAGAGGTTTATTTAAACATATCTCGTACTCAGTGAGTTTAAATAAGAGAATTGTAATCTCGTACTCAACGAGTATAAATAAGCGAGAGTGACTCGTACTCAAGGAGGATAAAGAATTGAGGGATCTAAGGTTAAGCAATTAATCGATCTAGTTTTGATCAACCGTGGACAGAGGGAGTTTTTCAAACCACGTTAAATATTGTGTATCATTTATATTATGTGTTACATTATTTGATTTTATGCTTATCATTTCCGCAGCGAGCAAATATTGCAAACTATGTGATAGGATGCAACCCCGCTAACAGGCCCAAGCGAGGCCCAATATAATTGGACTTAACTGGACCTCGGCCAGTTAATACGACCTGGACAAGCTCGGCCCACTGAAAGGCCCAGGAGTCACCCCGGCCACTTCGGCCCAAAAGCCCAGAAGCTAGGTCGTCCCACGATCTCTGACGTGGCCCCCCACGATCTCGGAGCACTCAACCCCGGCCATAACCGTAACTTGTTGCCTATAAATAGTGCTTCTAAGCTAGATTGAAGGGGCGAATTCTTTTCTTTTCTCTTTTAAGAACTCAAGAACATTAATACAAAGGATCTTTTTTCCCGTGGAGGTAAATCTAATAAAAGATCGAACCACGTAACTCTGTGCTTATTTTGTCCCACATCATTCCATCATATAAAACACTCTAAAAATTGCCGATCGAACACTATGCATCTTGAATCAATCTCTTAAAGAACATATGGTAATAAACGAAATATTTTCTAAGTATAAGAGCAACTAACATCACTAGCTTCCGCACACGATCTGTGTAAACACAGCGTCACTGTTGAGTGCACGGATCATCACGCATGTGATTTAAGAGTCTATTTGAGCAGATAACTCGCTCTGCATCAGAGGAGTTAACTTGCTACCTACGTAGTTGACCTGTCCAAGACAGAGTCACTATATCTCGACATGTTGTTCAAACATTCACGCAAAAAGTTGGAGTGTGGTATGCCTCCCCCCCCCCCACCCCCACCCCCCCAATACACCACACATGTTCTTCCCGTGACCTAAACACATATCTCACACGAAATTATTGAAAAAGATTAATAAATCATATTTAGAAAATAATTAACAATTATTTCTGCAACAATCAAAATAAATGTTATTCTAGTTAATTAGAAATAACTAATACCAAAAGTAATGTAAGGAATGACTAATCTCATATAGGCATTGCAATTTAGCTCGGCCAGCCCGATGACATCATGGGTCGGGCTTGGGCCTAAATTAAATTTTAAATAATATAAATACAAGTATTGTTTTTTAATATATAATCCATTCGTCCCACTAAACTTGATACAATTTCCTTATTTGGACATCCCACTAAACTTGGCACATTCCTAAAATAGTAAAAGTTATCTCTTTAAAAAGGTGTGGGCCCTATCACATTTATCACTCTTACACTATTTTCTACACTCTCCTTAATAACCGTGCCCAAAAGTTTTGTGTCATGCTTATTGGGACGGAGGGAGTAATAAATAGAAATTAATATAAATATATAAATGTTTTAAAATTATGTAATTATATATTTAATATGTTAAAATATATATATATATATATATATATATAAATGAAAAAAATTGGGCTTATCCCGAGCCCACACAACACGCATGGACATGAGCTTGGGCTTGAATTTCAGGCTCAATCGGTTCATGGGCCGGGCTTGAGCCAATCCGTAAAACCATGGGTCAGGCATGTGCAGAGGAAAGCTCGACATAGCCCGATCAATTGCAATCCCTAATATCATGCTAATCAGTTTATTGATTATAGAGAAATGATCTTCCTAATTATCATTTTATATCAGTAATAAGATAAGAAAAAATCAAGAATGTCATTTCATTCCTGGACCATTCATACAAACTAGTCATACTCTAAGGTTGTGTTCTCTTTAACGGATAAATTTATCCCTCCAAAATGAGGGTTAAGATTATAATCACCATTTAAATTCCTCATTTTGTATCCCTCCATTAATCTATCTAAATTATAATTTTACAATTTATTATCTCCTCATTTCATTATAAGGAGGAAAAATAATATTATCTTTCTTAGCGGCGATGAATGAGAAATAAATGATGAAATTATAATTTAGGTAGAAGAAAAGGATAAAAAAAAAAAACTTAAAGGATGATTATATCTGGAACCCTCATTTTAGAGGAATAAATTTATCCATAAAAAAGAATACATCCTAAGTGTAACACATATGGAAATAAATACAGGTTTAAGTGTTTCACAATGTTAAGACTTTTTTTAGAATGAAAATATTCTTGAATTGAATTATTTGGATCTTTTTATATTCATGTAACCTCATCTCTGTGGACGATTTGAACTATTTATAGATCGTACCGATTCCTGGAGCCATTGTGATGGCTCTTTGAAAATAGATATGTTTAAGTTGTCTCTATTGTCATTTTGGGTGTGTGCAAAATGGGGGTGTGTTGAAGTTGGGTTGCAATGGAATTGAATTGAATTGTATATTATCAAACTTAAGTTCAGCTAGCTCGTTTAAAATTTTGAAGGTTTGAGTTCGGTTCGGGCTTTGCAAAATGGGCTCGAATTCGGTGCGATAAATCAAATGCGAGCTCAAGCTCGGTTGGAATTTGATTTGTTCATTATTTGGTTTAATATTTTTATATTGATTAAACAACTTTTTGAATTAAATCATATATAAAATTTTAGAATTATTCAAAGTTTGGCTCGTTTTTTAAGTTTGTGAACATGCTTTTTAAGATAATTCGCAAACTATTTGAAACTCGATTCTTAAATATTATATTCAAACACGTTCGTGAACCTTTCAAATCGAACACTATTGGGCAATTTGTTCTGACATCATTTCCTTATAGTCAATGTTATAAAAGTCGCTAGGCGCTAGTCGGGTGGTGGAGGGGGGACTAGCGCCTAGGTGGATCGAATTATAATGCTTATTTTCATATTTTTACATCATAGTCTATAATACAAAATATATAAATATACATATTTGTAATTTCATTGTGTAATTCAAAATAAAAGGTTAATAGTATATAATATGTTAAGTAAAATATAATATCCTAAAGTGAACTCCATATTATAATTTAATTAGATTAAATTATTCAAAATAAGTCCAAATATATTTGTAATCTAATCTTCAAAGTATGAGTTTTGATTTTATTTGGTTTGTCTTAATAAAGGAGGAGGCTCTAGAATATGGAATAGAATAGACGATGATGTTTTGTTGATTTTGTGTGCCATACAATATGTTAATGGGCCAAAAATTAATTTGTGGGTTATATCTATATAGCGGTGTTTGCCACATTTTATCTTTGTTTTTGTTTATGCATTTTCGTTCGTCTAGCCCGCCGATTAGGCCCGTACAGCTCACCCAACTAGGTCGCCTTGCCCACCTAGCCCGCCCAACCCACCCGACTAGGCCGCCTAGCCAAAATCGCCTAACATGCAATTGAATAGGCAATGCTCTGCCTAGGCCGATTTTTAGAACACTGCTTATAGCAGGTGCTCGCTACTATACTCGAGTCCAAAAGTTCGAGTCTCAAATACAGGATCTATTATTAATTTTTCATATAATTAATGAATCTAATAAACAGAAAATTCATTTCTAAACAATAAATAATTTTCAAACACATACAAATAATATATGATGATGGGTATTCAAAACCAGATTCCAAACTTTATATTATTAAATTAATTTTCTATATATTATTATTTAATAATTTTTTTAATAATTTAATTATGTGAAATAAATTAATAATATAAATAAAAAAATTAATTTTTAAAAAAAAGTAGAAACAAATATTAAATTGATAATTCTCAAATAAACATAGAAATTACAATCACTAAAACACAAAAATCAAAATAAACAACTGATTACCGAATAATAATATGAAAATTACACGTTTAATTATTGTTTTATACATTTTTGGTCTCGTTTCTCTCGTGTTTTGGATTAGTATTTATCGATCAAGTTGATGCTTGGGTCCTTTTTATGTTACATTGTAGGTGAAGATCGATATAAAGGAGTTAAGAAGGCTTGAGAAGAGAAACGAGACGAAATGTTGAAGAAAAGGCGTGGAAAAGTCAGAACGTGGGGCTAGCGGTCGCTACCCCCTAGCGAGCGCTGGGCAGTGCCACGAAGAGAGGACAGAACTGGGGGCTAGCGGTCGCTAGCCCCCTAGCGAGCGCTGGGTGCAGGCAGAACTGGGGGCCAGCGGTCGCTAACCCCCCAGCGATCGCTGGCCACCCTCACATTACCCCAAACAGAACGTTGGGGTAGCGAGCGCTACCCCCTAGCGCCCGCTACCCCTCTTCAATCCTTGGAAAAACAGAACTTGGGGGTAGCGAACGCTACCCCCTAGCGAGCGCTAGCCAGGCGGATTGTTTCTTCCCCTATTTAAACCTCCTCCGCGATGCAGAACAGACACACTCTTCTACCAGTTTTACTTCACGTTTTTATTTTCTAGTCTAGGGTTTAGACCAGGAGAGAAAACACTCTAGTTTAGTTTTCCTTTAATTGTTCTTTCCTTTCAATTTCGTTGTGGATTCGTTCGTGATTCAAACCCGAAGTTCTTAATGCATTATTTTTCCTTTCAATCAGTGAGTTCTTTAATTGTTTTCTTTATCGCTTTATGATTTATTTCCTTTCTGCCTTATTATTGTTTAATTTTCAATTCAATAATTTATATCTTTCAATCATGTTATTCAATCAAGTCAAGGCATGTTTAGATTCAGTCTCTTTAATTCTTCGTTCTTATATTTAGAATTTAATTGCTTTCTTAATTCTTGCCTAGATAATTCGTATTTTAAATTCTTTATTTTAATTCGCCTAGATAGAATCCAAAACCCCTCTTTTTAATTGCTTTCTGTTCTGCATCATAAATAAAGCCCTGCTTAGCCTTTCTTGATAATACGACTTAGGATCAACTTACCTTTATACAACGAATTCGTACTCTTGCGAACTAGTTTATTTAATAAACTGTAAGTATATTGGCTGGAAAAATTCCTCGTGCCCAATACTGAATCCCTTTATCGGACAGTGGGTCTGGACTCAACAACGCCACGTACTACAGTTTACAAATAAGTTGGGAACAAATTTTTATCATCACCAAACTTTTGCCATGTGTACTCGATCAGATCGTTTTGAAGACTGTTGTAAGCTTTTCTATCACAGAGTTGTGTCATATTCGTCATATATTTCTTCAAACTTGCAATCCTTTCTGGAGAGATAATTGCAATAGGTTGGTGATCTTCGGAGATAGGAGATTGAGTGGAATTTTGTGGAAATTGTGAATTCAAACCAGTATTTAAATTTTGGAATTCTTCAAAGTTTTGGATATTGTCAAGGTTAGGATAATAACCTTGAGAGGAGATGAAATCTTGGTAATTTGAGTAGGGATTATTGGGATCCATTGAAAAGATGAACACAAAAAATAGATATGAGATGTTAATGAAAGGAGAATAAGAAATGATTTCTAAATTGTGAATAATTATGCCAATATTGGTCTCTATATATTTATAGAGGAGAAAATAATAAAAATTTTGATATAATTTATATATTTTTTAAATATATTATACAAAAGTTAAATTAATTTTACGATAATATTATGATAAAATATACAAGAACCAATCACACAATGACACGTGTAATATAGATAAAATAAAAAATAAATAAAAGGGTGGGGGGCGAAGGTCTGTGGACGCCTTCATTCCTACCCACCACTATCACCCATTTCTATTTCTTTCTTTTTTTAATTAGATAAATGGGCGGCTGGCCCACTTGTGGGCGTTGATAAACAACGTCTTAGGTTAGTATTGAGAGGTACTTTAGGATTTTTTGGATATTTTTCGCACAAAAGTTTCAAATGAAGTATTTTCATAAATAACCCTAAAATTATTATAAATAACCCTAAAATTATAAAAGGAATATTTTTCATAAATAACCCTAAAATTATTATTTATATATTTTATCTTAATTGTCCCATTTTTTCACATAATTTTAATGTTGTAAAGATTATATTTGTTTTAATTTTCCCGCACACCTTTTTGTATTTTTTTTTTAACTAGATAGATTAGTAGTAGAGTTGTATGAATAAATTATGTTTAAACAAATTACTAAATATAATTGATAATTAGATGTGTTTAATTAAAGAGTGATTTAGGCACAAATATTGAAATTAAATGGACATATAAGGTAGGGGTGTGCAAGAATCAGACTGAATCAAAAAAATTGATCAAACTGATATAGGTTTTGGTTCATTTCGGTTTGATTTTTAATTCAATTTGTAAATCCTATATCGGATAGGTTCCAGTTGGATTTGCGATTTATGGTATGTAGTCCGGTTTGTAACCGAATCGACTGAAACACAATAATACAAATAAAATAATTATATTTATATTTTAGTAAAAGCATAATCCCTCTGTCTCACTAATTTAGACACAATTTAACCAAAATTATGAGAACTTTATAGTCAAAGTGTGTCTAAATTAGTGGGTTCGAGGGAGTATAATTATATAATACCTCCCGTCTCTTTATATTGGGACCAAAGGAAGTAATATATTTTAGATCTAAAAATTTAAAATATAAATATATTTTTTATGAGGATGGATAATATAAATTATTTATAACTTAAAAATCATTAAAAAAATCATTATAATTCGGTTCAAAACAAAATCGATCAATTTTCGGTTCGATTTATATTTTTTGATTAATAATTTTCCACTTCAATCTGATTTTGATTCATGAAAATTTAATTTGTGGGATAGATGCATACTCAGGCCCAATTAGATTATGTTGAACAGGACTCCAAAAAATAAGAGACTCAAATTCTTATTCATCTTAACATGCCCAAATCTTTATTCTTTTTTTCAAAAAAATTTATTCATCTCAACAGGCAAATTTCTATCCATCTCAACAGTCATAATATATTATTATTTTTAAGTTATATTTTAATAAAATTTATGTACCTAATTTTATAACTAACACAGGCTCTTGGTATTGATTGAGTCGGGCCTGTGCATGCCCCTAGTATGAACGGAGGGACCGAGGGAGGAATCATCTACTAATAAAAGCTCAAGAGTTGAAGAATTACATAAATGATCGACTTTCATAACAAAAGAAAATTATATTATTGGAAAAGAAAAGGCAAAGAAAGGCAAAAGGGTTTTTGAGTGAATATTAGAGTAAGAAAATCAAATAGCTCTCAAATGTTGAGGCATTATTGTGTTCTTATCTGCTCGATAGTTATACATTTCGATTCTTGCATTTGACAGAATTCCCCAACGAAGATTTTCTGGATTGTAGTTTGAAGAGAAGTGATGAGTCCTCGCTTTCACCAGAATTAATCTGTTTAAATTAGTAGCATTCTTGAGAAAGAATCTAGCCATGCACATTGGCTGCTCCTTCATTGTAAACCCTTTGATCTTCACATGTTTCAAGTATGGGAATGTTGCCTGCTCTCGTCCATTCATATAACTCTTCCCATAATTGTCCCAATAAATGCTGCTGCCCAGAGAATCTTTTCCCAGCTGCACAACACACAATTTCACTCATTATAATTTCATACTACTGAGTCTGTGTGTGTGTATATATATATAACAATTCAAAAGAACAGTATATAAAAGTGTATATATACATACATCAATGAAGAGTCTCTCAATTCTTGGGCACTTGTCGATGAAAAGGGCTACATCGGAAGGATTCAAGAAGCTTTCTGGTGCTATGAGCAAGTGAAATTCCTTCAAATTTCCAAGTGTGAATTCCATTTTCTTGTATTCATTATTCTCAAATCTAGCACATAGTCCCTGCAAAAGTTAATCATATCCCAATAAATTTTAGCAGAAATATAATGTTAATATATGTTTGATATACTACTAATATTATTTTGTTGATATATAATTATCCTAAAATTTGAAAACCTTCCTTTTTTACATATATCCGAATGTTCCATGTTACCGTTAATGGGACAGCAACTAGTTACCAATAATTACTATTATAACATTAATAAAAGCACAATCACTAGAAAATTGAATTTATTGCCTCAAGAAAAATATTAAGAAAATTAAATAGGTGGAGACACAAATTTAAGGGAAAAATCGTTCATCGCACCTGAGAAATACTAGTTAGAAAACCCTAACATCAATCTCTATCTTGTTGTTTCAAAAAAAGATCTTTATCTTGTAAGAACGTAATTAACCAACTAAGAGAATGCATTAATTAGAAATGAAAGTGAATGAATGAATGAATTACCTCAAGAAAAACACTAGTAACAGTAAGAACCTCCACCAGAGCAAGCCTCTCCACCACTTCATACCTACGCGAGAGGCGTTGGAAGCCTCTTGGGTGAGCAATTTCAAGAACCACATCACTCAATCTCTTCACATCGTCACAGCAGAATCTCAACTCCATCATCTTCCCATGGTAATGGAACTTCCAAAGCAAAGGCGCCGACTTCACCTCAATCAAATGCACGTCGAAGCAATCCTTCAACACCAAACACTCCAGCCTCCTTGCAAACACCTTCACTACATAAACCAAGCTGCAACGCACCAGCTGCAGAGCCCTCAGGCACTCACAGTTGCAGAAAATCGACTCCGTCATTATCGGCGGCGTCATCACGTTCTGCAGCGTCAGTTCCCTCAAATGGCGAAGGCCCTTCGAGTGCAAGGGCAAGTAGAGCTCACAGTTGACTAGCTTCAACACTTTGAGGCTCTCCACGTTTATTAAGTCGTAGTTGAGAGTGATCTTGTCGTCTGCTTGGGTTAGGTCAAGCTCCAGCTCTTTTATACCCAAGCGAATGGCCTTGCCAACCCAGAAACTTATGTGGTTGTTGTCATCGCTGGCATCCAAGTGCAGCTTGAACCTCTCTGCACATGTGGTTTGGTGATTGTTGAAGAAGTTTTCGATGATGTCTATATACTCATCACTCGAAAGATTCCTCGCCATGTCCGCGTCGAAGGAGAGGTCCCTGCAGAATTTCCAGGAGTTTCTGAACCTCTTAGAGAGGATGGAGAGGCTGCAGAGTTTCTTGAATGGAAGAAATGAGAAGATCTTCTCGACAACGTCTTCAGGCATGTAGTTTTGCCTGGTTTTCTTACTGAGAGGGTTTTGGTGAGCCATTGCTCTATCTAATGGGAAAAGAGTAGTGTGTTTGGATAATGCAAAATAGTGATGAATTGAGGGAGTCTTATAAACTTTTTTTCAAGAGTAAAGTTGGTGGAATGGAAGAGGAGAGACAAAATTGTGTAGATCTTGATTATCTAAAGGTAACATTTTCCAGCTAGACAAAACATTTTCAAGCAAAGGGGCTCAATTTGAACAGGGGTTCTTGCAGATCTTTAGTATCAAAAATTTATTGTGATTTTCCCTATATTGTGAGAATTGTATTGTCATCTCATTAGCATTAGCTAAGGCCATCTGTGATCTGGCTGTGTATAAAATTGAATTTTGAAAAGCATAGGTTGGGATAATAGAATCAACACAATATAACCTAAAATGGAATGTTGGTAAATTAAATGCATCTGTATATTATTATATCATCTAAATCTCTGGTGGTTGGGAGTACAAATAGAAGGAAATCTGCCACAAATAAATAGAACAATACAGCGTTGGGTAAGAAAATCCACCGAGTGAACAACATATTTATATTTAATTTGAAAATCTGTATATGCTTTTTTTGGTTCTGATTAAAAGGACATTCTAAAGTAGGAGGAAATTTTTAATTATGTCCTTTCTTGAGAATTGTATTAATACAATGTTGAATGTGTAATTTCTTATTCAGAATTGCATCATGAGAAAACATAATCTGTATGCAGAAAATGGTCAACACATTAATACAAATTATCTCCTGTCATCCTTCTTTCTGTTTCTCACTTATAATAGACTAATAGTACCAAAATCTAAAAGAAATACACTAAGTTGGGAAATTCGTAATAAATTCACAATTATCATCGATGGAAATAACATTAAATTGTGCAGCGTTCAGTAAGAATTCAAATATAGGATAGCAACAAATATTGGTGTATTTGCTTCACTTGTTTCCCTTTTTGAATTTCAAATGAAGACTTCCGTAAACAATATTTTGATTATAAACCATATGTTACCGTAAAATTATGAAGTAACGACATGCTTCGATTGGTCAAACCAAAGAGATCAATTTGAAGCATCAGCAGCACCTTCAACAGCATCGTCGCCTCCAGAAGAGTAAAAACTCCATACCGACATACAGTTTTCATCGCCTGAACATAACAAACCATAGAAATAATGTCAATTTATATGTGAAAACGGTAACCAAATCACTCGTAAATTGAGCATAAAGAAGTGAATGCATTGAAATATGACGGTCTGGAAATGTAGAATATAAAAATAAGACAATACAGTTCAAATTTTAGCTTAATTCCTAAAACTGATTGCAGATGGAAGCATAAGTAATTCAAGGCAAAATCAAAGGAAGATAATACATAGTCGAACATGGGGATCGAGCTATTACCACTCAAACAGGTATCCTCTTCAGAGTCATCAATACCAACATATCGCCGGTGCCCTGATGAAGTGGCTGCAATTGGTAGAAAGGGGTGGAAACCAAATCCATTCACAGTATCTGAAGAAAGGAGAGAGATTGAACACATTTTGTTAATACAAAATAAAATATAATTTTGTGAAGCAGACAGGAAAAGAGGATGATAAGCAAACCTAGTGCGGCTCGAAAACTTGATACCCACTCTCCTGTCTGAAGATCATAAATGTGTACCAGGCCATCCTTTAAAAGAGGGTTTGGGCAAAATTAGGAACTTAGCTGTCTTGAATTAAATGCCTCAAAAGATTACGTGGAAGCTAAAAGGTACCTGACCACCAGTTCCGAGATATCGACCGAGAGGCTCAATATCGAATTGTATTCTCTGATTGGTGCCTTCAGATGATCGATAGAGTCTAATGACACGTGGAAGAGAAGTTAGTAACAATTGGATCATACTTTTAACATTGTCCACCCTACGAGATATATATATATAGAGAGAGAGAGAGAGAAAAGTTATGCTAAACGACACTACTTAGGCGACTGTGAGCGACTACTTCTCCACGTCACATTTGTAACTTCTTTTGTTTTTTTAATTATATTTTATACTTCTTTCATCCTATTTTTATGGATCTCTTACATTCTCTCTCCTCATGCTATCTACAAATATGTTTCCTTCGTCTGTAACTAACTTTACACACAGATCAATAATGGAGATCACTTAAACAATTCATCAAGAAAGTAATCAAAATGGAGACGAGAGCAACGGTGTGTGAGGAGAGGTAAGAAAGATGAGAGAGAAAACAAATAGGAGAAGAACGAAGATTGATTGAGAAGGGTAAGGAGAGATGGAAGAAATTCTTGGATGAGGTTAAATCTTTGCATAAAAGTTTGCTGATGAAAACGCATAGAGGAGACAGAAACAAAAGAGTTTAAAAGGAAAACATGTTGAATTGCAGAAGAGATATTAGGGACATAGAAAAGATGGTGTATCTTGAGTGCAGGAGAACATGGTTGAGGATTTGTTTGGAAAGAGGATATGGTGATGAAGTAAAAAGTGGAAAAAAAAATTGATGACGTGTTGTGTCGCTCAAACTAGTCGCCTATATTAATACATCAGCATATCATTTCATGTGTTGGACTAGCGGTAGGAGGTTAATGCCCGAGGCTATAGGTCTCAGGTTTGAGTCCTTCATGGGTCGATGTAATTTAAATTTAATATAATGAGAATTTAGAAAAAAAAAACAAGAATTCAAGTTCACTCCAACAGCTTAACTTCACAATATTAATGATTCATTTAGCTGTTTCTGCATTCGAACATCCAATAATAAAATTTAAGTCTCAGAGAGCAGTCACAAAACCTACTTGTAGACAATATCAACAGATTTGCGAATATCCCAGCATAGTATATATGGATCCTGCAAGATATTTGAAAAGAATCCATCAAAGACTCGTATAATTCGCATTATCAAGCTGTAATAACAGGAGGGGCCGTTATCTACCTTCCGTCCCCCAGAGTACAAATAGTTTCCATCCTTAGAAAATTGAACCTGGCAGATACATACTAAGAATGATTAACAACTTCTTGAAACTCGAGTAGACATCAGCCCACAGAAGGTGACTCTCCCAACTTACTTGTGTAACCCCACCTTCTTGTCCATGCAGCACATATAGAAGCTCCATATTGTCTTCTCTGTATATGGCAGTAGTCTGGTTGTAAGAACCCGCAGCCAGCATTCCAGAATTAGTGGGGGAGAAAGCAATAGAAGATATAATACCTGACCATAAGAAGAAGTTCAGATAGCGTTTAAAAGTTGGTACAATGTGTTCAAAAGTACATTCATCTAGTGATTAGATCTTATCACCAGATTGTCCTTCTTTGTTTCCTAAAGTAGTTGAGTGCTGTTTAAAATCTCTCCCTGGGCGATGAACATCGAAAATTCTGATAGCTTTATTATATCCAGCAAATATCCTGAATCGGAAGCATAAAAGTCTCTTTAAAATATAAAGTAGTTACATTTGTAAGAAAATTATCGGAAGTTACTGAAAATATGTAAGTCTTATAGAAGTATTTAAGTTACTGAAATGACAGGACATAAAATTCAGGAACATAAACATTACACCTATCAGAATGAGCCTAAAGGATGAAATAGGTAATTATTTACGTTTGCTGAATATGCCTAGTGCAAATTTAAAATGGAAATAAGAGTGAAAAATTGCTCATCAACTAAAGATGATTAAATCAGCGGTGTCCTTGAAAAAGGTATTTTAAATTAAAATCCTACACCAACTGCATGTTATGCCTAAGACATTGACCTATTAAATATATCTAGATATAGTCTACTTAAAATATTTCATGAACAATTATGAAAGTAAAATAAATTATTGACGAAGATTTTGGTAATGAAGTTTATACCATGCATCCCATTTTCTAATAGCAAAATAATGTCAAATGAATCCTGATAATAGAGGAATGGAAGTTTCAAAAAGTTATGAAGCATAATTAGCTAATCTCTAGGTACCAAAAATTTGCATCCAATCCTATTGAAGAAGAGAAACAATCAAACAATATATATAAAAAAATACTAATATGAACATCAAAATCAAGCAAGTAAAGGATCTCAATGCCAATGCCACTGCAAATGATTGAATATGCTTACTTGTTTCCATCAGGGTTGAAGCCAACTGAAAATGCTGCAGTAATCTCATCAACTTGGTCATAAGCACGATATGTGCAGCGAAGCTGAAATTTCCAGTTCAAAACTACTTGTTATTCTACCATAAACAATACACAAAGAAGCATGAAAGAATAAATAACCACCAGACAGAACCTGTCCGGAATTAGCATCCCAAAGATGAATAGGATGGTCCCGTGTAGATGAAGCGAATACACATAGATCTGGATCTGGAACACCAAACTGGAAATATAGTAATTGGCGCTTTCAAAACTACAATATAATGGAAGAACAAAATAAGGTCACGAAGATGTACTTGAGGCAGACATGTGCGGGTACCAGCAAAAGTCGTATGCAGATTCTCCTTCATTCACAACAACATTTGGTCCATACGAATCTGCACAAAAGCTGAATGCATTAGAAGTGTTAAGGTAAGCCCAGAAAAATTAATAATATTAATAAAAATATAAAATCATTGCACTAAAAGAAGGATCTTAATAAATAAACATCCTCTAATTTGAGTAGTTCCAATGTGCTGACTGACAAATAAATTCATTTCCCGTACATCAAAAAGACTTCCAATATAATGATTTTATATACTGTTAACTATAGGAGATGTACCTTACCAGGCACTTTCATTAGTTGAATAAAGGTAAATACACAATGTTGTGTTGTGATCAGAAGATGGTCGAGCTAATAACTTCTCATAAAAGAACCAGTTATTCCAACAAGACTGGTTCGTAGTAAAGATAAGAAAATTATACTCAAAATTCTTAAAAAATAAAAACAGCATTACGTAAGAAAATAAAAGTAAGCTACCAGAATCGGGCATGTGTGTAGGAGCATCAGCACCGCCAACGTCATCATAAGGCCTAATAAAAAGAAGAAAAAAATGATGAAGAAAGAATGATGGAAAAAGGAAATACAAAGTAGCGTTCCGAAACACAAACAGAAAGATTATTAGTCAAAAGGCTTACAAGCTGAAAACTCGGAGAGAATTGTCATCACTACACGTCAGGAAGCATGAACCGTCCGGCGACCTACCAATAGAAGCCATTAGTGACTGAGAGAGAGATCATAAAAAGCAAGGACTTCTTCAATATAAACACAGGTAGAGAATTTTGGAAAGGAAAATCACCATTTGACGCCTTTGAGAAAATTGTTAGGGCTCGATTCGTTAGTTCTGAACTGCTGGAAGAAATGGTAGGTTCTGTAAGGTGGGACGCCGTACTGAACCGCCGGCCAGCTGCTGACGCCGTCTTCGGCGGCGGAGTCCGGAATAGGTAGCATCTGCTCCGCCGCTTCGGCGGCTATTAATCCTTCGCCTTCGGCGAACTCCAAATTAGAAGGCGTCTGCTCCGCCGCTTGGTCAGCCATCAATCCTCCGCCAACGCAAAACTGACACCGCCGTTGAAGAAAAGATGATGAATAGTTGTCTGGAGATTTCTAGCCTAAAACCTTGATAATAACACGAGCTTTTAATTTTCCTTTTAGCAATGGTGTCATGGGATGGAGGGAAATTTCTAAGGTTCTTAATTTACTATATTTTATTTAAATGCCCTTTTTGACGTCGATTATCTAAATATTTTTACTATTCATCCCCAATATAAATCAAAATTCAGGTTCTCGAATGTATTTCAAATCGAAATTACTCAACTCAATTAAAATTATAAGTATTTTTGAGTGATTTGATTTATCAAAAAATTTCAATTATTATACTGTATAGGTGTAGATACCAAATTCCTAATCAATGTTTGCATATCATCTTCTTATTATGTCACATAAACTATTACAGATTATAACTAATGATATATTAATTTGTTTTTTGTAATGCTCGAATTATGTTATGCAAAAACAATACTCCCTCCCCAACTAGCTTTACTCGTATTTATTTTCGGACCGTCCCAAGCAGGGACGGATCCAAGATTTGCATTTGGAGTGGGCTGAAAAATAAAATTTTTCTTAACACTATATTTTATACATGCATAAAAATTTTGGGATGGGCTAAAATTATATTGGACCTTAAAAATATACATATATAACACTAAAAATTTTGGACTTACACCGGGCTGAAGCCCGGTGCAAGCAAAAGGTAGATCCGCGCCTGGTCCCAAGTAACTTGAGTCATTTACTTTTTATGACATCTTTCATCTTTATTACACACAAATTCAAATAATATATATTCACATCATAACTTTATACTTTAAACACACACTCCTTAACTCTTTAATTCTCATGTCGAAAAGAAATGTCCCAAGCTAGTTGGGACGGAGGAAATAGATAAGATTACACTCGCAAAATTGTTATCGACCATAAGTTCTTTACTCTTAGGATAACTTATTACCTCAAAAAAATCAAAAGCAAAAACTTATTACATTATTTTGAAGAAATAACTCTCTTTTTCCCAAGCCAAGAAATATTAGCTGCTGTGCATCAAAAAGATACTAACAAGCAAATATTTCCTTCCAACACAAATTCACAGCCCCCAATAAAAATGAGTTCCTTTTAACCATTCTTTCAGTTCCCACTATTCGGCCTTCTGATAAATTGATCAATAGAGTCATAACATGACTCTGAATTTCAACCAGTATTCCAATAAACTAAGAGTGCATGAAATATGGATCATCCCTGTACTTGGAATACAGGGGAAGTTGAAGCGCATTCTCAGCAATTTCTCCATCCTCGTGGATCTTCGCTACCAGGCTCTCGAGCGACACAAAGTTAGCCTATACAATACAAATCCAACCACAACTGCTGCTTTTAAAAGAACCGTCCTTTTTTTTATGCAAAACAACGATCAAAGTGTAATCCTACAACATACCTCAGGCCGTATATAGCCGACAATAGCAAGACGCAGTTCTTCGCCATAGAAGTCTTCTCCAAAATCATGTAGCAGCCATGGCTCCTGTAATGATCTCGTATGATAAGAAGAATGAAGGGAACAGGCAAAAGCAGATAGTCATGAAGGAAAGAAAGCATGACGCACAATTGTCTTCTCGGTGTTGTTAAAGTATGGGTTCCAACCTATACTCATCACCATCTTGTAAACACCTCGTTTCGCTAATCCAGCCCACCCAAAATAAACACCTGAAGGATGTTCAGAGAGGAGATTCGAGTGACCTTCAGCTGATAAATTAGCTGGAAAAAGGACACAAGACAAAGATTTCAAAACTTCTTCCATAAGAATATAAAAATAACAAGAATGGTTGATTCTGCTGTTTATTGGAAATTTTAAAATCAAGAAACCTGTAGGTATCCCAAGCACCTTGGAACCACGGCCGAAGCCCTTGATGACAGGTCCACCGATATACCATGGTTCTATTGGTAAAGTTTTTTCTATCCCTGCACCAATAGCTTAATCAATTTGTAGGAAATAGAATATGTAACAGAACAATCAAACTAGGGAAAGAATAGCTTACAGTCTTCAAATGCGGGTAAGCCCCACTTTTCAGGCTGAAGATCTAGGAGAGAATTAATCACCTCATCTGCCGAGGTGAAAAGGTGGGATTGCTTAGGAAGTGATGGAATAGCAACCACTTCCATTCCAGCTGCCTTAGCAGCAGCAACACCTGGCCTAGAATAATACATGAATTTGTAGTATTTAGTTACATTATAGTCAGTAGTCATGCAAGACTGATTTATACATGTCCAGGGAATTCCCAAACTAGAAATGCTAAATAAATAAAAATAAAGGAAAGTCGACTACAAAGTCTTTGCCTTCAGTACCACAGGGAGCTTAGGCTTGATCCTTAAACCTTCGTCTAATTTCTTTTCTAGCTAGCGAGCATATGTTTTCCCATGGAAATATAAATTTCTCAATATTTAGAAGAAAATGTCCCGTATGAGGTAGGAAACTCTCAAGTACGGTTCTAAGGGAAGGAATTAATCCACCTATTCCAACCGGGGAGAACAGGCCATTCACCAGGGCAATTCTGAAATTTCCGAGGCTTGGTTTGATCACAAGTACCCTAGTTTCATAATTCTAACTGGTAAAAATATTATCCGCTTACTTCATTGCAATGTGATTCGTTAATACTTACAGTGAATCTTCAAACACAAGACAACTGGTCTTATCCGCCTTTAGCCTCCCAGCAGCTTCAAGATATCTGCAGCAGTGAACCACGAAACAGAGTATGAGCATGATTAATCCTTTTGACAGTCCAGAAGTATTCGTAGTAGTAAGATAAACTCAGTCTAAATCAATCTTACATCTCAGGAGACGGCTTCGCATGAGTGACTTCATCACCACCTATAATGACAGAGAATGATTCTTTCCAGCCTACAGGAATTTATTGCCAGAGGAAGCATAAATGAAAATCATACGCATGTGATGTGGATGCAGCAAAATAGTTTTTACAAAGAAAATAAATTCTTTAACTGAAATTTGACATCCAGGTACCTTGGTGATAAGAAATCTTGGTCTCAACATTTTCCTTTGAAGAATTTGAAGCCAAGCCCATTAACACACCATGACTCCTTAAATGGTTAATTAACCTGTAGGCACCAGGTTGAGCCTTGATGCTGCACCATCTAACATAAAAGTTCAAAAAACAATTAGTAGAATGATAAAAATCTGATGTTCATGTAGTCCTCACCAAGAAAGAAGACACACTTTCCCATTAACAATACTAAAACATCCTTTAATAATTTTTACTTCTTTCATGGGTGTAGATCTTGTATATTGGAGGGGAGACGAAATAAAAGAGATATAACCTGTGCCAATAACCTAAGGTAAACAATCTCCATAGACAAAGATAACACGAATCACTAAAATCAATCTATCATGTTCTTCTTCTTGAACCTTAATTTTGTAAAAAAAAAGTACTCAGAAAACATGGAAACAAAGCTTGTTTTGACACAAAATACCCAAGAAAACCCATCTTGAAAAAAGACACTTACTAGAGCAAGATGCCCCATGAGTTTCTAAAAGAAGCCTTGAAAAATGGCACATGTTATGTTAATGAGATGAAAGAAGGGAAACGAAAAAACATAAATGACCCAAATGCAGTAAAATTAGTACTACATAAAATTGAAACTACAATGTCCAGACTGCTAGCCAAGTCAGAAGATGCAAGATCTTAATAAATGAACAAATTCATCAATAAAACAAAGAATAGAAGAACTAGAGACAGGCAAGTAATATTACTTTTGAGAGAAAATTGGAGAAAGCTCTGATAAAAGTTCATCTGAAGTTATGGGAAGTTCATAATCTTTGACAATAGCAATTGCAGCTTCATAAGGTGTCTTTCCTACAGTTGTATGAGCTCTTTTTCCATCCCATTGCTTCCCATACTTGACCAAGTAAGTTTTCAAAACATCGTGCACAATGGCATCTGACATAGATAAACTTCACATCAAATTGGAGGAAGCAACATATGTCAACATGTCTTTATGAAATATTTTAAGCTGTATAAAGTTCTTCATACATTAAATAGACTTTTCATACTAGAAGTTAACATAAAGCAAGGATAGTTAATCATGTGTGAAGAACCGCAGATGTGATATTGTGTGCTCACACGCTAAGCAGTAGTTAGCCTTCTTGGAGACAACCTTCTAATTCACCAAATGACTTTCGGAAAAATTACTTTTTTCCATTCAGATCAATTCATCAACAGAAACAGAACCTAACCTGTATTAAGAAGCGTTCCGTCCAAATCAAGAATGACACATGAGACGAGCTTTCTCAAGGAACCTGTCATTGACATAGCTTGAACAAAAAACAACCAAAGCGAAGTTATGATTCATCAACCGTGAAGAATAAACCTGTTCAGAGAACAAGTATAGCTACCCAGTGCAATACCCCACCCTTTAACTGTAGATTTTGATGACGTTAAAATCAAATTTAGGATCTTCATATCCCTTTAGGATTATAAAACTCTGATGTTGAGTTTTATCTACATTTTGAGATGTTGTACTTCAATGGACACAATAAGATGATTTATGGAATCAAGCCAACATAGAAGTCTACCTATAATTAGATTTATTTTGCAAGGTGAAACTATAAATAGTATCACAATAGAAGGCTTAATAGAATCATTATATTTATATTATGAACTTAGAACAAGAATAGTTAAACCTTAATGTTTTATCGGCCCAAAATTTTTCAGCTCGATGCAAAGCATAGCTCAATTATCACCAGTGGATCATATCAAAGGTATTGATAACAGAACTTGGGAATAGGAATTAAATTTCTGAAACCAAATACCACAACAATAAAGCTTCCTCTGCCTATTATAAATCAACAAAACTTTTAATAATCTTTGAATCTTATGTCTAATTATGAATAGGAGGAAGTGAAATAAAGGATTTAAAATAAATAAAGAAATTTAGGAGCATAAAGGTAGGAAATGATGGCCGAGAGTGGTTTTCACCTGCAATCGAGGCTGTTGCTCCGGGCGGCGGTGAGAAGGACGGTGTGGGAGCCGCCGTTAGAGTTTGACGGCGACGGCGACGGCGATATCGTCGAGGTAGGCGGCGGTGACATGCAGTCACCGATAAGGAGTAAGGAAAGGATGTGGCGGAGCTCAGCCGTCGATAGTGTTAAAAATGAAGAATACCAATTAGAGTAGTTTTGGTGTAGTTGCCATGTTTTTGTACTGTTTAAAAGTGTTAGTTTAATATTGTGTTTTATATATGCTTGTATTCACTTTGTCCACAACATAAGATATTTTTTCTTATCACAAAAGTTAAAATACACGGATAAATAAATATTTCAAATTAAAAAGCAAAAATTATTCATACGAAGAAATTGTTCACATATTTATATATTTTATTTCACAAAATAATTTGAATAATATGAACATACGATGAAATTAATTATCATGTAAAGTAAATATTTTTATCTTTTTATTTTTAAATATTATTTATCTTAGTATAGTTTTCTTCTTAAATTTTCAATATTATTTATCGATCGATTTCTTTTTCTGATTTATCATTATTTTGGTTGAAATGTTTATTGTTTGCTTAAATTTATGTTAATTTCAAACCGTCTCTCTTTTATCAAATATCGTTCGTTTAAAAAATGATTATTATATTAAATTTAAATTATAAGATCGCGTCACGAACATCGCCTGTTCGTGGACGGTATTCTTATCTTTTGTTTTTATCAATAATTTTTCTTGTTTCTCTCTAATTATTCGGTTGAAGTCATATCTCTAGATTTCTCAATCATGTGTCCATTAGTTGGTATAACGAGTTGTGATGGATTTCAATGTGACTAATTCTATTGTTTGGTCTAATCTTGCATGTTATATATGTTTGTTATTGTAGTATGTTTGATGCCTTATTTGGATTTTGACTTTAAGTTTTGGAACTAAAGTTTCTATACTGAGTGTCAACACTAAAGTCAAGTCTGATTGGATGTTGACTAAGGTTATAGATTGATGGATATGAATGCTACACTAATAATCACAACAATGATGAGCCAAAATCTGAGTTAGATTAGCAAGTAATCTAAATGTACAGTAAAACCTTTATAAATTAATATCCTTGAGACTATGGAATTTTATTAATTTAGAGAGATATTAATATATCGATAAATTAATAATTTATTAATTAAAAGATAGACTTTTTAAATTCAGCAAATTTGGTACATGTATTGAAAATAAATGAATTTATTATGTTTCAATTAATTATATTCATGTATCAACAACCAATTTATTGTGTATCTACTTTAATATATTCATGCAATTAACAATTACATACATGTATCGATTCATTGTCAATTAAATATATTCATGCATCATAAAGGAAATATATACTATATAAATCTCGATATGGAAATAAAATAATTCATCACACCCAAGTCTCAACTATGTCTTCTCATCTAAAAGGCATCACAAAATCATCCATGAATGATCAAATGCGTAAAGCATTATGTGAGTATAAGAGAGATCATTCCACATGCACTCAAAAAGATTTACAAGAGTGGGTTGAAGAAAAATATCGTTTGAAAGTTAGTCAAGGTACAATATCAAACACTCTCAAGAGATCATCAGAGTACCTTTCCGCCAACTTTGAGAAGGGTGGGGATATTAAGCGACACAAATCGGCGAAATATCCAGATATGGAGAAGGTTCTTTATGAATGGTTTCTTCAGTACCAAGATCGAGTCAACATGACCGGAGAGCTTATTTTGGAGAAAGCAAAGGAGACAATGAAGCTTTTGTATCCTCAACACCCTCCTGAACATCAATTTTCTCAAGGTTGGCTTGAAAAATTCAAGGTTAGACATGGTATTAAATCATTCCGTCGTTTTGGAGAAAGTGGTTCGGTTGACATGCAGGACGTGGAAATGAAACTGGAGGCCATAAGGGAGAAAATAAACCAATTTCCCATGAAGGATGTTTTTAATTTGGATGAAACAGATCTGTTTTACAGGTTACAAGCTGATCACTCTCTTGCAACCAAGCAACTTGAGGGAAGAAAGCAAGACAAAGAGAGGCTTACAGTTGTTATTTGTTGCAACGAGGATGGTTCAGAAAAAATTCCTTTGTGGATTATTGAAAAATATGCAAAGCCTTGTTGCTTCAAAAACATCAACATGAGCAACATCAATTGTCATTATCCTGCCAACAAGAGGGCATGGATGACTAGTGTGCTTTTTGAAGAATATGTTCGGTGGTTTGATCACAAAATGAATGGTAGAAGAATCTTGTTGATGGTTGACAATTGTCTAGTCCATCCAAAAAACATTGAAGGGTTATAGAATGTTGAGCTATTCTTTTTGCCACCTAACATGACATCAAAGATTCAACCATGTGATGATGTAGGAATAATTAGAGCTTTCAAGATGCACTACCGTAGGAGATTATACAAAAATCTATTGGAAGGTCATGAGTTGGGGCTACCTAATCCTGAAAAGATTAATGTTTTAGATGCCATCAATTTTGCAGTATCCGCTTGGACAATCCTCAAGTGTCAATAGCAAATTGCTTTAGGCATTGCAAAATCCGTTCAAATGAAGAAATCTCACTCGACTCAAGTGAGACAAATTTTGAAGAAAGTCTACATGAGCTTGAGAATATGATCAAGGATGTTGGTTATCGCAATAAAATGGACATCATCAAACTGGTGGACTATTCGGGCGAAAATGATGAATGTGCAATGGTTCAAAATTTAGAGGAAATTGTTGCTGATATTATTGAAAATCCTACTAATGACGAGGCTGAAGATGACTCAGTACCGCTGGAACCAGTCACGAGAAATGAGGCTTTGAGCGCGACAACAACTCTTCACAATTTTTTGTTGCAGCTAGAGAACTCGACACCGGAACTCTTGGCAGCCTTTAAAAAAGTTAAGGATGAAATCCAATTAGATTTGAATTTTAAGAAAAATCAAGTAACAATTGATTCATATTTTAGCAAATTACCATAATATTTATAATTTTTGTAATATTTATGAATTATTAATTTAGAGTTTTGATGGGACCTAATATTTATAAAGGGATTTTCCGAAAACTTATTATTTTATTATCTTATCGAAATTGATGATTTTTTACAAAGCCCAAGTCGGGACCGGAAGATTTTATTATTTTAGAGAGGTTATTAATTTATCGAGTATTAATTTATAGAGGTTTTACTGTATATTGAATGAAGTTGTTTTAACTGTTCGCAAACGTAATGATTATTTTGTTACGAAATATTCTTGACCGGTGCAACAGAAGAGAGATAGGGACAAACTTTTGTCTGTATTGTATGTATAGTTGTAATTTCAATTCAATTAATAATTTTTGCTCAAAAATTATAGAGAGATTTGTAGAGAGCATATTCTTCTTGTAGAGCAATAAATTATAAATTCTCAGTATTAGGTTATTGTAGTGTCTCTTGTAATCTATGTTATCAAATAAATCTTTAATTTCTTGTTTTCGTTAATATAGATAATATTGATCTAACCACGAAAATCTTGTGTCGCCTATTGTTCAATTTCTCATTCCAAATTTATTTAATTTATTTTGCAAGCTAGTGTGTTATTAGGTTTTCTAGGTTTTTGCATTTATCTAATGGAGATTATAAAACGTTGTATATTCTCTGTTTGTGTTTGTTAAATGCTAAAGATCGGTGTTGATCATATCTCTATCTTTTCTATTCTCCATTTGTCATTAATATTTTTCTGTTTCTTAGTGTTGCAATTATATAGTGTTGTTATCAGATACTCTTTTTGTTCACAAAATTTCTCTACTTTTTATCATTTTTATATGTTCACGGAACTTCTTTACATTTAAAATATATTAGTTTATGCACCCGTGCGATGTACGGTAAGACTCGCATAATAAGAGTTAAAAATATTCAAAATAATTTTAATTTATATCATATGATAATAAAATAGTATCCGCAAAATTACAATTGAATTGTTAAATGAATAAAATAATCCTCTTCCGTATAGGCTTCGTAAAAGTCCAAGTTAAAGAGTACTCACTATGTCCCACTATTGTTGGTCACATTGTTTCACAATTAGAAAAAAGAGTCAAAAATATTGGGACGAAGGAAGTAATATTTTCCACAATTTTAATGGAACACGATTGTTAAAATTAAATATAAAGAATCTATCATGCACTAGTATAATCATATAAATAAAAAAAATATATAAATTTATTTGATTTACCATTAATTAATTAATGGTCTACATATAATTAATCTTATATATATATATAAATACATAGACATTTTAATTATAATTATATAAATAATATAATACAAAAATAAAATTATTAACTGTTTAAATATATATATATATATTAAATAGGAAAAAAGTGAAAAAGAAGATATAAAATACATGATATGTATATATATAAAATTCATTTTCCAATTCAATAATTATACCATAACTTTTAAATAATAAATTTATTGTTTTTATATTATATGTCAAATTAAAGCTCTTGTCGAGAGCTTTAATTTAAGATACATATTGTAAATATTTTAACGAACGAAATAATATAATTTTAGAAAGAGAAAGATTATAGGAGAGATAAAATAAATAATTATTTAATTTAAAGTTTTTGAAAAAATTAAATGCTAACGTGTTTTGAAAATAACAAACATTATGAACAGAAATTAGGGGGAAAAATTGACGCTATTAGTTATAAACCTTATTTTTATATATTAATAGATTATTTTAAAAAAAAACTATAACTATACTCAAACTAAACTTTTTACATACTCTCCTCAAACACTCAACTACACTCATTATACACTCTCTCACATAAATTTCATGAATGATGGAATAAACATTAAAACTTTCACTATAGTTCAATTCCACATGTGAGAAGAGTCTACATTAAGCTTGTCTTCAAATTTCGGTTGAATTTGTTTTGAGCCTATCATGCCAATATTAATTGGAACATTAATTATTTGTAATTGGGCCAAGTTGTCAGTATATTAATTGAAGTGAAGATTGGGCCTCTAAATGTAATGACAGAAGTAGAGTATGAGTTTATTTATTTGAAAAGGTACCCTAGTTATTAATGGGCTAAAATAAAGGAATTACTAGATCGTATGCTCAGTTAATAAAATAATAAGCTCTTTTAACACATAATAATAAGGCTAGGCATATGTAGCTTTCTGGTTAGCTAGACCATGTTTAATCAATACCCATAAGTTCAGTTGATTGGTAAAAAATTTAGATTTAATAATTAAATTAGTGTATCTCAATCACGAATGTCTAAGGGTGAAATCTGGGCGAATATTATGCGCCCGATCCGAAACCGTATCCGAACGAAAATTAATTTGGGATGAAAAATTAGTATCCGGTCGAATTCGGATCTGAATCCGAAAATTTAAATTCTGATCCATATCCGAAATTTCTCATATTTTGTCGGATATTATCCGCACAACAAATCTAAATATCCGAATTTTTTAAATATATTTTATTTATATTATATATATATACGTAACAATCCAATTTTAATTTACTTGCTAAATGTTATTTTAAAATCGTAACTCTTAGATATATTTAACAATCCAATTTTAATTTACTTGTTTTAATATAGTATAAGTCGCACTCTTAGATATATTTAATTTATTATATTAATAATTTACTAATTAAATCGTAACTTACATATTAAGCATGAAAAAATAATAATATAACGAAAGAGCGGAGTTTATTTTTTTAATAGATACAGTTCTTATAATTTGTATTAGTTCTTCTATGAAATATTATGTTAACAATTTTTGTATGAAATATATTATCTAATTATATTTATTTGAATCCAACCCGGATCAGTACCATATCCGTCCCGTGTTCGTATCCTGAATAATCCGAATCCGACTCCGAATTCGAGAAAAAAATATAAGTCAGGATATGGAATAAGCCGTATCCAATCCGTATCCGATCCGTTTTCACCCCTACGAATGACTAATTTAAATTGATGAATCTATGTGGTATCAATACATAACTTTTAAAGTTTAAAGTTAATCAAGTTATAATTAAAAAAATATTGATTCTTGGTCTCTAATAAAGGAATCAACATGTTAAGTCTTGCATTGAAGTATTCAAATGAACCATAATCGCCAGAATTGAATTGTAATTTAAATGTAATATGCAGTTTCGAAAATTGCTACTGTACTCAAATTACTAACCATAACAATGTTGATGACGGCTCGATAACAGTTCCAAAAGATCAAAATCATGAAGCGACAATTCGAAAGTGTAGTCAGCGATTTGAAACCTAATTCAATTTATGTCTTATATTATAAAGAGTTTTTTTTATAATTTATAAAAAATATATTAACAATAAAATAAAATTAAAATTTGAAAGCATTGACACTTTGTAGTTTCAAATTATTTTTATTTTGAAATCACTATAATTTTAAAATAAAAAATGAAAGATATTGAAAACCTCAAAATTAAATGAGGTTATACATTAATACATAATCAAAATAATTAAGATTTAAATTTTTTTTCAAATATATTAAAATTGATTTTTTGGAGATATTTAATTTGAATCTATGATTAATTAATAGTTTGTGATATGAAGTTTGGTTCCATGTTGCAATTGTGATGCCAAGTTTACAAAATGACAAATCTTTCATCAATATTAGCCAGCGTTTCAACTTATGGGCACAAGTACTTATCTTCGGTTATGGAAAGCTAATTTGAATTAAACCAATACTCATCATGATGTTGAAAAACAAATTTCGACTGAGAAGCATATTTGAATCAACGTTTGTATCAAATGAAGATAAAGTTTGATGCACTTTTTTATATTTATAAAGAACAGAAGAATGTAGCTGAGAGTGCAGCTGAAAACAAGAGAAATAAGTTTGAAGATGCTACTAGAAAGGAAAAGAAAGATATCGTTGATGTGCATCAGAAAGGAGTAAGGAGTTAGTTGTGTTTGTTAAGAGTAAAGCTAGTTTTTTTCATGATTGTTCTAGAGTGATCTGAGGTGGATTAAGTAATCATCCAGAATATGCCATATGTACTCTATATATAGAAATGAGCTGTATAATGGCTGATTATCAAAAATAATAAATAAAATTCTTCCATCATCCTTTTCACTACACTTTCTCTCTGTTTACATCTTACAAATCTCAATATGGTATTAGAGCAATTTTTTTTGCGTTCCGCTACTTCTCTGAAGCTTTGATTCAAAGCTTGATTTTCTTCTTCAAATATGGTGCGGCAGAATGGGAAAGAAGTTGCAGTCCTCAATGAGGAGACATCCAGTCCACTTTATCTTCATTCCAATGATAGTCCAGGAGCAACTCTCGTTGCTGAATTGCTCACCAACTCTAACTACAACAGCTGGAGTAGGTCCATGACTACTGCTTTAATGGCGAAGAACAAGCTAGGAATGGTGGACGGATCTATTGAAAAACCACCTATCACATATCCTAGTTATGCTAATTGGATGAGGTGTAACAGTATGGTCATCTCATGGATCAGAAATTCCACCACTCCATCCATCAGATCCAGTATTCTATATATAGATCATGCGGCACAAATTTGGAGTGACTTGCGTGATCGTTTCTCTGAAGGAAATAATGCCAGGATTTTCCAGCTAAAATAGCAATTATTCACAGTTAATCAAGGAGCTTCTGATGTTAACACCTACTTTACAAATCTTCGAATTGTTTGGGATGAGTTCATGAGCTATGAACCAGTGACGTGGTGTGATTGTGGCGGCTGTAGGTGTCGAAGCGCTCAAAAGTGGAGAGATCACCAACAAAGAGATTTCACCATGAAATTTCTTATTGGCTTAAATGAATCCTTTGGAGTTCTAAGATCTCAAGTCATGCAGCTGGATCCTTTGCCTCCAATCTCAAAAGTGTTTGCACTTTCCATACAAGAGGAGAGGCAACGTACTATTGGTGGATCATTATCATTACTCTCAAATTCTGCCACAACAAATCACAGTGAGACATCAAGTGTTACCACAAATGCCATTCACAATTCAAATTACAAAGGAACTAAAGATAAGCTTCTCTGCACGCACTGTGGAAGAACTAATCATACAGTGGATAAATGCTTTCAATTGCATGGTTATCCACCTGGCTTTGGTAGAGGAAGAGGTCGAGCTACCAACCACACCGGCTACTCTGGAGAAAACAAGCAACAATTGGTAAATCATATCTCTAAAACTCCAAGTGTTGCTAATAATGGTGAATCTTCTGTGCAGATTAACAATGATCATTGTCAGCAGTTGATAGCTATGTTACAGTCCAAACTCCAAACCAATGTCAAATCTGATCCACCTGATACATTAACTACAGATTCTTTGGCCTCTTTCAGCGGTATTTGTACTATATCTCCCTTTGTTGCTCATATACTTGATTCTTCTTCATCCTGGTTGATAGATACTGGAGCTACACATCATGTTTGTTGCTCATTGGATTGTTTTGTTGAATCAAATCCTCTTTCTAATGCTTATGTTACATTACCAAATAAACAAGCAGTTCCTATCCTTAGAATAGGTTCTGTGCAAGTTACCCCTACTCTTCTTCTCACGTCTGTTTTCTTTGTGCCATCTTTCAACTATAATCTTCTATCTGTGAGCTCTTTGACCTCTGCACAAAATTGTAAGGTCTTGTTCAATTCATATTCCTGTTTGTTCCAGGATGCTATAACGGGGAAGCAGATTGGGATGGGTAAACGCATAGGAAACTTATACGTGTTGAGTGCTGAAGACAATTTTCCTTCCATAAATGCTGTTGTGACTGCTGACTTGTGGCACAATAGACTTGGTCATCCCTCTGTGAAGAAGCTACAAATGTTATCTGACATAATACATTGTAGATCTTCTTGTAATCAGCTGTGTGAAATTTGTCCCTTAGCAAAACAAAGAAAACTTCCATTTCCTATTTCTGAATCTCATTCTACTGCTGCTTTTGACCTTCTTCATTGTGATGTATGGGGTCCGTTTAATCCTTGTACTGTCCAAGGTGATAGATATTTCCTCACCATTGTTGATGATTGTACTCGCTTTGTGTGGACATTCCTTTTTGCCAATAAATCTGAAGTGATAACCATTCTTACTCACTTTTTTAATCTAGTATCCACACAGTTTAATGCTAAGGTAAAAACTCTAAGATGTGATAATGGTACAGAGTTTCATGCACCTGCCTTATATTCTAAGTTGGGTATTGTTATACAACATTCTTGTGTGGGGACTCCTCAACAAAATGCACGGGTAGAAAGGAAACACCAACATCTTCTTAATGTGGCTAGAGGTGTTTTTATTCAATCTCAGGTTCCAATTGGTTATTGGGGGGAATGTATTTTAGTTGCCTCATATCTTATCAATAGGCTACCTTCTTCCGTGCTTAGCAAACAACAAACACAGTCATCCAGTCACTCTCCTTTCGAATCCTTGTACAAGAAGGTTCCATCTTATTCCCATCTAAGAGTCTTTGGTTGTCTTTGTTTTGCTTCAACACAACCAATGGGAAGGTCTAAGTTTGATGCTCGAGCAACAAAATGTGTCTTCATGGGGTATCCTCAAGGCTATAAAGGATACAAACTGCTCAATCTCTCCACTAACACACTATTTGTAAGTAGAGATGTTGTCTTTCATGAAGCTATATTTCCCTTCACAAATACCACTCCTCATGACACATTCCCTATTCACTTTCCTAAGACTTGTGTTCCTGATTCCTTAACTGGCTCCTCACTTGTTCCTTCTTCTGATCCTACTCCTTCACAGACATCAATACCTCATACACGTTCAGGAAGAATTATTCAGCAACCTTCTCACCTTGCTGACTACATATGTGGTTCTGCTACCACACATTGTTCCTACCCTCTTCACAAATTCCTCTCTTATTCTAAGCTATCACCTGCTTACAAGGTCTTTGTTTCTGCTATCACTGCTGTACCCGAGCCATATAATTATGCTCAAGCTTCGCTTTATCCTCAATGGAGACAAGCAATGAACGAGGAGCTAGAAGCTTTGCAAAAGAATAATACCTGGAGTTTGGTTTCTTTGCCAACAGGCCATAGCACCATTGGGTGTAAATGGGTATATAGAATCAAATTCACAGCTGATGGACAGGTTGAGCGATATAAAGCTCGTTTGGTAGCCAAGGGCTACACACAAAAGGCTGGGGTAGACTATCTTGACACTTTCTCTCCAGTTGCCAAACTTGTTTCTGTAAAATTGTTACTTGCTGTGTCTGCTGTTCGAGGATGGTCTCTCGTTCACCTTGATATTAATAACGCTTTTCTCTATGGTACTCTTAAGGAGGATATCTATATGGATCTCCCTCCAGGTCTGCTTAGCCAGGGGGAGCATTCATCTAACTTGGTATGCAAACTGAATAGATCATTGTATGGCCTGAAGCAAGCTTCCAGGCAGTGGCTGCTCACCTTTACAAAAGTTTTATCTGGTTTTGGTCTAATCAAATCTGATGGAGATCATTCATTCTTTCATAAACAAAATGATGATTCATACCTAGGTGTGATCATTTATGTTGATGACATACTGGTAGCAAGTAACAATGAGATGATGATAGCTGACTTCAAGGCTTATATTGGAAAATACTTCAAATACAAGGACTTGGGAAGACCTAAATACTTCCTAGGACTTGAGGTTGCAAGGACAAATGCAGGTATTTTCATTTGCCAAAGGAAGTACGAGCTGGATCTTTTAAAAGACACAGGCATGAGTGGCTGCAAACCACAGAAAACTCCTATGGATTCAAGTGTACAATTACAGCAAGATGGATCCAAGCCATTGGAAAACCACAGAGAATACAGAAGGTTAGTAGGAAGACTTCTCTACCTATGTATAACCAGGCCTGATCTCACGTTTGCGGTTCATAAGTTAAGTCAGTTTGTGGCTAAACCTTGTGAACACCACATGGCTGCAGCATATAGAGTTTTGAAGTATATCAAAGGTAGCATTGGAAAAGGGTTTGTTTTTCTCATCCTCTTCTAACTTAGAGATGAGTATGTTTGCTGATGCTGATTGGGCCTCATGCCCAGATACACGTAGATCTGTCACAGGATTTTGCTTATTCCTTGGAACATCTATAATCTCTTGGAGATCCAAGAAACAGCAAGTAGTGTCAAGGTCTTCAGCTGAAGCTGAATATAGGGCTATGGCTCAAGCTGCTTGTGAGATCACATGGATTGATGTTTTGTTACAAGACTTGGGAGTCAAAAGAACCAAACCAGTTCCATTGTTCTGTGATAATAAAGCTGCAGTGTACATTACATCGAATTCTGCTTTTCATGAGCATACAAAACACATTGAAGTAGATTGTCATTCAATAAGCGAGAAATATACGAAAGGCTTGGTGAAACCCATGTATGTTAAAGCTGAACATCAATTGGCAGACATTCTAACTAAGCCTTTGTCTGCTCCTTCGTTTCATAGGCTTCTTGGCAAGATGGGCTTCTCTTCTATATATTCCCATCTTGAGGGGGAGTATAAAGAACAGAAGAATGTAGCTGAGAGTGCAGCTGAAAACAAGAGAAATAAGTTTGAAGATGCTACTAGAAAGGAAAAGAAAGATGTCGTTGCTGTGCATCAGAAAGGAGTTAGGAGCTAGTTGTGTTTGTTAAGAGTAAAGCTAGTTTTTTTCATGATTGTTCTAGAGTGATCTGAGGTGGATTAAGTAATCATCCAGAATATGCCATATGTACTGTATATATAGAAGTGAGCTGTATAATGGCTGATTATCAAAAATAATAAATAAAATTCTTCCATCATCCTTTTCACTACACTTTCTCTCTGTTTACATCTTACAAATCTCAATAATATTTATCATTATTTTAAATTAAAATTAGAAGATCGCGATACAAATAAATCTAATGTGAGATTTATTACTTACACACATTAAGCTTCCATTATGATCGGCACAGTTGATACGACCCGATCGGAATCTTATCGATAAAATGACATTTTCGAATGAGGACGAATTACAATTCACTTTCAAGCAAGTGAGGCTTGTAAAAGTATTTCCAGTAAATTTGTAATGGTCTGAAGTGGACGTAACAATCATAATATTTTGGGGAAGTTGATGGCATAAACTATAATTAAATAATGTTACCTTGTCTGTTGTCGTTATTATACAATTTGGAAGCATATTTGGAATTTGGATGTGATGAAAATGAGAGAGCAGAATGAGATTGTGAATGCGTTTGTTAGTTAGTTAGTTGGATAATCTGCTTCTTCTTCCCCACCATTTCTTCCGGTTCTCTGAAGTTTCTGCTGGATTCCCAAGCTTCTTCATGCTTGATTGTGCATCCCTTAGCTTCTGTTTGTACTCCTTCTTCCATTCTTTAAATCTCACCTTCAGCTTCTCTAGCTCCTCCCGAGGCCGCACTTTCAGGCAAACAACTTGCTCCTCCACAACTTCATCGTCTTCTTCATCCATTCCATTATCATTCGCATTCATTGGAATGTGTAATCTCCCAACTCCTGGTTTTACAGTCGAATTATCACAATTTTGGAACCGATTGGAAAATCGGGGTTCCGGAGATGGATTCCTTGTCGCTGCAGCTAGGGTTTCCTGCACAATGAAAGATCGTTTTCAATTTACATGTTCCTAGATCTGGAATTGGCAATTCAGAAGGATTAGGGTGAATATATTTGTATGTTTATAGTTTAATCGAAATCTCACTTGTATATGTGTTAATTGATCCTGCCATTCCTTCTCCATGAATGTCATCCGTTCTTCGCGTTTCTGCCATTTCTTCTCCATTTCGTCTAGTTTTCTCTTCAAGGCGAAGTTTTCCTCTTTCTTTGCCCTGAGCTTGGCCTCTGTTCTCATTACTCGCTTTTGCAGATCAACCAGAGATGTATATGGAACACTAGTTTGATCCTCGATAGATTCGGAATTTAACTTAATTTGATCGTGATGCCTCGGATCCAGATTGCCTGCAGATGAAAATCGGTAAGTTCACCAGCAACTTTTTTTTTTTTTTTTTTTTTTTTTTTTTTCTGTTTTGGTTTTGAATTTTGATTTACTACCAGACTGTAATTGTTTGAATGCTGTTTGATTCTGAATATACTTTCTGCCTTGTTTCTGTATTATGATAATGGCCCTAAGAATTCTGCATGTATGCTCATACCCCCTTCTTCCATTTTCGCCTCGAATTACTGCACTCATTCAAAATTGGTATCATGTATATGACGGTGATTGGACAATTTTGAGCTCTTTTGATAATCACCAATCGAATTATTCATGAACATAAGAAGAATAACAAAAGGTATTTTGCTGCTTACATGATTGCAGGGCTGTCACTCCCCTTCTCAATTCCCCATAGTAGCAACGAATTCGGTGGCCACGATAGCATTTCTGAATCTTGCATATTTGTTTTTCTCTGCTTCCTTTCAAATTCCCAGATTCTTGCATCTATAAGCAGTTAACTAGATAAGCATGCATGTATTTTCTAAAATCACACAAATTAATCACAAACATTAGCAAATAGTTTCACATTTACCTTACTCTTTGCAAAATCCTCTCCCTCAGTTCTTCCCATCTCAAAGCCTGCATTTCTATGAGAACTCCTCAGCTGCAGTGGCTGCCTCGGCCGTGGTAGCCGAGCCCTTGAGACGGGCCTAACAGGCAGGGCTGGCGGAGCATCGTCACCAGGCTTTTCCTCAATCTGCTGCAGTTTATCCAGCATCAACTCCAGTGAGCTGCGAGTCACCATCGTGAAGCGACTGTGCTAGTAATAATATCAGCTTTCAACACTTTGGAAACTCCCAGGTATGTACATCGTAGGACGTGATGAAATGGTCTAATCTAAGGGTTGAGCAGAATCTGCAACTAAGGTGCAGCATTCTTGTCTGAAATTGGGATATAGAATGAATGTCTTATTTTTGGCTTACTTGAACTTGGGGAAATCTGCATCCGTTGTTGGAAGGGGGTAAGGTCAGTGGAACTGCATGTTTTGTATCTGTTGACACAGCTTTTTAGTCTTGCCTTTTGCTTTATATATGAATGAATCTTTTGATTTCTAAGCTTTGTAATTGTAGGTCCTGCTTCTGACTTGAGTGCTATGGAACAGGAAGAAGATGAGAAGGGTGAGATTAATAATGTCTAGTTAATGTTTGGCCATTTAAGGCTGCAAATTGGATCCTATATTATTTATTAAATTTATCTACATAAGCTCGATTTAAGGTGATACATAGCGTAAAACACACACTCACCATTCCTCCTCGATTGAAGTTTATATATATAATATATATATATATATATATATTTGTTGATTTAATGTAGTTGATGATCAAATAATGGTATGTTAGTTGGTCTAGTTTTTGGGATCTGCAGTGTAATTAGTAAATAGTGCATTTATAATCTTGATCATTGCTGGTTGAAGGGCTTAAGTGGGAGTAATCATGAGAAGCATATTATCTCGTAAAGATGATGATGATAACCGGTTTAAATTAAAGATGAATTTAAACTGCTTTTAGGTAGAACCTTAAAATGCAATTTATTTAAGAAAGGAAACCATATTTATAGTTTGGTATTAATGAAAAGAATGAGGAATGAAATAAAAAAGGATTGGGGGCAATAGAATTAGTTGAAATGTGTTCCCTGAAATGGTTCCAAATCTGTGAAAGAAATGATTTTTGATTAGAGAGAGTAATAATGTGGCCTGTCACGTGGGTATCATATTCATTGGGCTTAACAAATTTACACTTTATTCCATGTGACAAGGTCTCTCATACCTTCCTCTCTCACACACATTTTTTATAAGGTTGTGTTGTCTTTAGAGATAATTTTATTCGTCCATCCAAAATGTGAGTTAACAATATAATTATTCTTTATTTTTTTAATTCTCTTATTTAAATTATAATTTTACTAATTTTCCTTCATCCATTTTAAAAAGAAATAATATTATTATTTTAAATTTAGAATAATAATGTCAACCTTTCTTAAAGTATGATAGTTGAGGGGGTAAAAAAATGATAAAATGATAATTTAAATAGGACATCTATTAATATATAAAAACAAAGTTTTAGTAATCAGAGTCAAATCTTATACATATAACAGTTATTTTTAAAATAACGTGCAATCTCATGCGATAATTATAATATTTCACTGCACATAAATTTATTAATAGTATAGTTTATTGTTTTGAAATTATTATAATATTAAATATATTTAAATATAATTATTTTTCTCTTTCCTTTATCCTTTTGTTTTAATAAAATATTTTTATTTCGTTCCTCTAAACATATGTAAATTAAAGATCTTGACAAGAGCTTTAATTTGATATATGATACTCCCTCCGTCCACAATTGATCTTCCCACATTGACCCGGCACGGGTTTTAAGAAATTATGTTGACTTAGTTGATAAAAGGTAAAATGTATTGAATGTTGTATAGTTAGTGGAGAATGGATCCACTTTATTGATGATGTGTAAAGTGTATAGAGTAGTGAGTGGAATAAGGGGCCCACATTAATGATTATATATTGAATAGTGTGTAGTTAGTGGAGAATGAGGCTCACATTATTGATGATGTGTTGAGTTGTGAGTGGAGTAAAGGGTTGCCAAAAATAGAAAGGAAGTGAGAAGAAACTTGGTGGACGGACCAATAAGGAAACTTGGGAAGAAAGATCGTGGACGGAGGGAGTATTAAATAAACAAATTTAATACGAAAAAACTATGAGTATTTAAAAAACTTTACTATATAAATTTATTATACATATATTAAAATTTATATGTGATATTTTTATTTATACACTACAAACAACTTAATTATCATCAATAAATCAAGATGTATCCAAAATTCGCAAATATATAATACACTTTAGCCAAATTATTTTTTAATACACTTTATTCATCTTAATGATTGCATAAAAAATATACATGATTTTATTTTGGTAAATACTTAAATATATGATTTTAAATATATTGTCGATATATATTATTTTTATTTCTTTAAATTGTCATTATTCTACCTGCCACTAATTATTCTACTATTCACAACCTATCTATTAATTTTCACCATATTTCAAATTATTAATTTTTAGTTTATCTACGATACACATATTTAATTAATAAATAGTATAAGACTTTTATTCAACTAACAATATACTCAACACATTAATAAAAATACATGTTTAGAGTCGTAAAAAAGACTGGCACGATTTGGAAATTGATATTTATGAATTGTGAAGATAAAATACAATTGATTTTGAGATTGATATGATCTAATACAAATGACTTCAAGCGCAATGAGGTAGCTCAATACAATCTGATTATTTTATCCTAAAAATTATATTTTAAACATGTATGATTTGTGCATCACAATACACATTTTACGATTGAAAATGTGTTGATTATGTATTAATTCTTCGTGCATCGCACGAGGACCACATACTAGTGATAATAAAAAAGAAGAAACTTAAAAGATGATTATACTCTTAACTTTTATTTTAGAGTGATAATTTTATCACTAAAAAAAAACATAACCTAAGTTAGACAAATTAAATGCTGCCCACCTCAACCAAATGTTTTCATATATATATATATATATATATATGATTGTGAAAATCATTATTTATATGTTTTGATGATGCGAAACTATAATATGTATGTATGCTATTAAATTGTGTTTACTTTTAATGTTTATTAATGCTTAAGAGTTTATACTTTATTGTGTCTAGATTAGATAGACTTTACGAAATGACTAAGTGTCAAAGACAGATCGTGTTCATAGGAGTGATTTGTGTTCTCAATAGCAGATCAGCTAACTTGTAAGACCAGGTTGAGTTAACGACCTGTATTATAGGGTTTGATTTTATTTAGTCTATGCATTAGAAATGGAGATCACTTTGTAAGACCAAGTTGAGTTAACGACATGTGTCATATGATCGACCTTATTTTATTGTAGCAGGTTAAGTCAAAATGTGAGAACAGGTTAATGTAACGATCTATTCATAAGACTAACCTGATCTTTCTAGAGTTGGTCTTTATTGCATCTTATTTATTGTACAACAGACCACCACACTTACTACTACTAGGTTGATGGACAGATCGATCAACAGATCGACTAGCAGATTGATCAACAGATCGATAGCCAGACCGTTGCCAACAGAATATCAAGCTGCACAAGAGACAGCACGCTGGAATCAACCTTGTATCAAACATGTTGATATCAACCTTGAGTATCTAATTGAAATAGAGCAGATCGATGGACAAGTCGATGACTATGAAACATAAACACATATTACTTCTGCGTATTTTAAAAAATACGTATTAAATACGTGGACATACGTGGATAATACGTATTATATTTCGGGTTTACAAATTTAAAAAAAAAATGCATTTTTTGGGGGGAATACATGGTCAAAAGAGTTGGTTGACTGAGAAATAAATAAACCTTAATTTTTCATCCCAAAAATAGAATCCCAACTCTATTGAACTTACGTACACACACCTCCAGCCCTCGTGCCGTTCGTTCACCGTCGTCGCTCGTGCCTGCTCCACCCCCTGTTGTACTGTCAAGCCCAACGTAGGTATGCTCCATGCCTTACCTTGTTCCTTTCCTCCTTCTGCGACGTTGGTTCCTTCAATCCTTCCCTTTCTTATTTATTTAGGGTTTGCAGGTGGGTATTAATTTATTTTTTAATTTTAAATTTTGTATTGTGTAATATGTTAGATTTATAACATTTTCAAATTATTGTAATATGTAATTTCTTAGTCTAATTTTAATTTGAAAATTGTAAAAATTTCAGATTATTTTAAATTATGTATAAAATTTGTTATAGTCTAATTTTAAGATTATTGTAATTTGTAATGGCTTAGATTTAAAATAAGCCTAGTGACTAAAAATGTAATTGCTTAGATTTTGATATTTATGTCATTTTATGATTTTTATAATGTTTTTATATATAATATATATAAAAATAATTAATAAATATAAACGTATTTTTTACGTATTCGTATTCACATTTTTAGAAAAATGACACTTTTTCGTATCATATTCGTATTCGTGCTACATAGGTCGATGGACAGGTCGATAGGCAGACCAAGAAGCAACGCGATAGAATCAACCTTGTATCAAACATGTTGATATCAAACTGCATAAGAAGATATACAAGAAACAACTCGATACAAACAACTTGTGTCTAACAGATCGATCAGCAGCTGCACAACGAGCTGCATAATGAGCTACATAACAAGCTGCACAATGAGCTATCCGAGAAGCAACTCAATACAAACGACCTATGTCTAATAGGTCGATCAACAGATCGTAGGGGAGACAACTTGAGGTATATTGGAATCAACAGGCTCACCTATAGGTTGATATATCGACCTGTTCCTATGAGGTCCAAACGAACTGCTCATTCTAGTTGGAGGAAGCTAGAATCTACCTAAATTGATACGCTTACATGTCCTATACCACGTCAACATCCACGTAGGACAAACTCCAACGGCTAGAAGTACAGTCAGCAGCCAACGGTTAAAAGAGCATTTAATGCTATCTGCAACTACAACGACTCACAACGGATAGAATTCAAACTAGCATATAAATACTTCAAGTCTTCTTCAGAAATAGTGTTCGTGATATTACCAGAAAAAGCTTCAACCCTTCAAGATTCTCTCCAGATTTCCATAGTCTTATTCAACACTAGTATAGATTATATACATTATTGAGTGTTGTAAATTAGAGAGAAATTACCATTATTCTGAAGATAAACCCGCTAGAACTTACATTAGATTTGAGCCTTCAAAGCCCATAGTTCTAGTTTCCTCCATAACCAAAAGCTTGGAGGAAGAACTATTGTAAAACCTGACCTCAGATCTCGTATTCGACGAGTTTAAGTAAAAGAGTTGTAATCTCATACTCAACGAGAATAAATAATATAGTTTTGGCTCGTACTCAACGAGGATAAAATAAGTGAGAGATCTAAGGTTAAGGGATTCATTGATCTAGCATTGATCGATCATGGACGTAGGGGGTTTCCCGAACCACATTAGATACTTGTGTTCATTTTTCTATATTTATTTCAGCTATTCACTTCTACATTTCATAATATCCTTTACAACAATTTGCTAACTATTTGAGTTAAGAAAATTGTTTTTACATTAACAAGAGCTATTAACTATTAACTTCCGCACACAACTTTGTTTAAGTTTAACTTTCTTTAAGTTATTCTTGTTACTCACATATTCAAAGCCGTATTTGTGTTTGTTTAGTTCTTTGTAAAAGAAGAATTAAGCTTACTATTACAAGTTAAGTGTGCTTAAACTTTGATTTATTAAGGTTAAACAAGAAAACACTAAAAGTTACGAAATTGGTGTAACATATATATATATATTACTTTTATTTTTAATAATTATATTCATATTATTGAATTTTTATTAACTTTATCATAATCACATTATATTTAATCATAAATAATGTGAGATTATTTTGCTCATAACATATTTAATTTACATGTTTAAGTTATTTATTAGTCAATCATTAACTTTTCTTTGACTCGCATACAAATATTGATAACTAGTGTGACGCTTATTTCACTCACAACACATTCAAATTATTTGTTAAAATTCATGCTGAATCTAAATGTACAAATTTTTCGTGAACGAATGAGTATAAATTATCAAGTTTTCATCATATTCCGATTTATTATTTATAATTAAATGTCATTATTAAGAAGGATTGAAAAATTGATTGGGACCTATCTAACGAGCGATCATTCAAGTGTATCAAACCAAAAGGTGAGTTCTCTTCTTCTCTTTAGTTTTGCAGGGGCTAAGGATCTTCTTGTGTCGATTAAGATCTTCGGGCGGTAGTTTCTTCGTGAGGCTAAAAATAATGGTCTGTAGTAGTCTCCTGCTTAGGTTAGGGATCACCTTAACTCATCTATTTTCCAAGAATATCGGGTGTTCTGTCTTTTATTTTTTGATAAAATAAATTGAAAAGTACAAACTTTCAGTTACAATATTCAATTACCCTTGTACTCCAATTGAACATAATATTATAATTTGATTAATTTAATCAATTGAATATAATCAAATGCCAATTAACCATTAAACAACATAAATAGTGTATAATAATTAAATAAATACAACAATATCAAGCATAATACACCTAAAACCAAATATTTATTAATAAAAATGAAAATTAAATAAATAAACATAAATTTGAAATTTATATATATTATCGAATTCTTGTGATTTCATAAGAATGATGTTGTTAGTTGAATTACTACCAATTAATATGAAATCAAACATAAAATTCACAAATTGATTTTTTAAGAATATCATATTTTTAATAAAATAATGAGAAAAATATTATGAAACAAAAGTAAGGTTATCACATTCATAAATATTTGCATAGTATTTGAAATTTTTTCAGTGAATAATATTTGAATTTTGAATTTAAAAGTTAATAATTTAAATTGATGTGTACTTAAAATAATACAGTAATTTAATTATTATAAAATCTAAAATAATTTTAAAATATTATAATTATTTCAAAAATATATATTAATAATAATTTTCTATTTTTAATTTAAATTATAACTTTAACCTTCATGGCATCTCTACAAGTTTAATGAGAATGAAATGAATTTTGTAAAATGAAAATGAGAAATGAATTAATTAATTTATTTCATTCCTATAGTTGATATTCTCAAAAAATGAATTTTTTTCATTAAATTTCACAATTATAATAAAAAGATCTAATTTGTCTAAATTCTAAAAATTAAGTTCGAATTCGGTTCAATAAAAAAATCGAGTTCAAGTTCAACTCGTTTATTATTCAATTTAATAATGAATTCGAACTCGCACTCGACTCGAGTTCGTTAAATCTTCGAGTTTTTGCTCATTAGAAAGTTTGTTTACCAAAATTATTTGTTATATATTTTATATTAATTTGACAAGTTATTGAACTAGTTCGTATATAAGTTCGCGAACTATTTAAAACTCGGCAGGCTAAAATTATATTCGAATATATTCATGAACTGTTTAGTAAGTTTTTGTCGTGTTTTTAGACGTGATTTTGAGTCTCGTTTCATAGTATTTTAGTTGATTTTATTTAGCATTTTGTTTGTTATTACGTCGGGTTTCGAATATTGTGTGTAGGTTGCTTGTTGCGAAAAATATCACGAAATAAAGTCGTGTAGATGAAATTTGGCGCGAGGAAGCATAACGGACGAACCGAGGACAAACTGGGGGAGCGGAGAAGGCTCAGAGCGTGGCACGGAGCGGCACGAGCCACCCCGCGAGCTCCTGGCGTGCAGCACTCGCTGGGTGGCCCTCGCGCGAGAGGATACCGCCTGGGGGGGTGAGCCCCCAAAGCCCGCTGGCTAAGCAGCACGGAGAGGACAATGGCAAGGATCCAGCAGCCGCTGGGCGCACCCCTCGGCCAAGTCAGAACGTGGTGCCCAACGGCCGTTGGGACCGATTTAGGATATTTAAACCTCGTTTTTGGACAATTTTCATATTTTTCTCTCTTTCAAATCCTGGAACACTTTGATTATTTAATTTTTCTTGTAATTTCGCTTCGGGACAAAGAATTGGGGGTGGGATCTAAGTTCAATTCAAGATTTATTCTTAGTAAGTGTCTCTTATTTTTGAATATTGAATGGATTGATTTGTTTTTCTCTACCTAAGTTTATGAATCTCTTTAATTTAGTCCTGATTGTTCTTTGATTCATGCTCTATTGATTTAACTTGTATTTGTTTAATTGAAGCGATTGACCACCGTTTTAATTCACTGTTTATTGGTTGATATCGAGAGATGATTTCAATATTGTTGGTCCCGAAAGAGCAAGATTGGTGTATTGGGGGGGGGGGGGGGGGGGAAATACACCAATTCAAACTTTTAGGGTTTTCTTGTTTTAAGATTAAGTATAAGGTTTAAACACACTTAATAGATAAGATAGCTTAGAGTAGTAAAATAAAACTTCTTGTCAGGAAGATTCAATCTTACTCAAATAACACCTTATGCGTGGAAAAACAATAATCAAGAACAACAAATACAAATTAAACTTGATTAAAGTTGTGTGCGAAATTTAGTGGTTAATGCTCTTTATAATGTGAAAAACGTTTTCTTGCTTGTAGATATTGTCAAACCAGTTTTGAATGCAAGAGTATGTAGAAGATGATAAAGAAGTAAATAAGAATTAAAGAACGCAAGTAGTTAACGTGGTTTTCTGAGATCATAAAAACGACTAAGTGTAGTTTCGAGAAACACCATCAAAACATAAATAAATTCGTGGGGTTCCCAACAAATATAGACCTAGGGTAGGGTTAAATAAAACAATAATTCCAAATCGGAAACGTATGAATTAAATTCGTTGTTATTTATGATCTTTCTATCGTGTGATTCAAATACGAGAGTTATAATTACTGCTTTGTTTTATCGAATATGCAAGTTAGATGATTAAGCAACTCTAGGAAGTCATTTATTAACTTTGAATAGTTGTTTATAATTGAGAAATTTTTATTAGGGTAATCTAATATGTGAGTCGTGAATGCCGTCTATTTATGAATACATAAGTTAATAAATAGACTAACTTTTAAGAAACCATCAATAATAAACAATTGCATGATTGATATGAGCATGATTTGATTAATTATAGATTTTCTGAACTTAAGCCCTTAATCTGGAATCTCATTTTTTTTTATTATTTTTTATTATTTCTTTTATTTCTTATTTCTCCAGCTTTATATTGGTTTAGAGTGTTTATGATTTCTCATTTATTTGTTTTTAATAACACTTAGGATTAAATCGCCCTGCTAAGCTTTCCATCGAGACTCGATCATGGTTAACTTGTCACGTATAATTGAACTCGTATATTTGCAAGAACCTAAAGTACACATTTTAGGTTGAACATGAACCTTTCAAACTGAATATTATTAGTCATGAAAAATAATTTTTGTTACTACCATTATTGTTGAGTGTGCAAAAAAAACTACTTAAAAATTATATTGATCGATTATCGTCATTTGTCCAATAGACAAAGATCGGTCCAGTCGGCCTGACTCAACCTAGCATGTATGAAATTACCAAAAAAAAAGTTAATAAGTCATTTTTAGAAAATAAATAGCAAGTATATTTTTCAAAAACAAAATAAATTTCATTTCTAATAATTGTGAATAGCTAATAACAAAGGTAGTGGAATGAATGATTTATTTTATGTTCATGGGTTTACTGATTCCTGCACGAGTGATCATTCCCAATTATTATTATTATTATTATTATTATTATTATTATATACCAGTAATGAGTAAGAGGCTCCCAAAATTGGGACTAATTGTTTTTTTTTCGAAATTTTTTAATAAGGTCTACCAGTTTTTTTTTTTTTGAGAGTTTTACAAAAAGATTCATAGTAGAATCCTCTCAATTTTCGGGGCTCTTGTATTTAATTTAAAATTTTCATTTTGATTTTTTAATATTAAAATATATTTGAACTACTATTAAAATAAAATTACATTAATTAAAATTTAAAATCTGATATTATTTGTCTCTTTTGCTTTAGATCTTGACAACCATCATCATATCATATGCGTTTCGAATTGTTCTGACGACGTCTTCAACGTGTCTTTTCATCAAAATTTTGTATTCCATGAATTGAATATGATGCAGTCGTAAAATCATTCAAAACTTGGATGCTCGTATTAAAATTTTGCAAGGTTTTGTCATTTATCTTGCGTGCTTTATTATTTCCCTTTCACTTTGTCATTTTGATTTTCCCCCGTTGGGGCATTGATCAGGATCGGAATGAGCCGAGTTGCTAGTGAAACTTTCACCCATATTGCTCTTGCCCCATTTGTTGGCCTCGGTCTCATATCCGACAAGGTCAGACACAACTCTTTTGGAACTTCAGCGTATTGCATAGGATTTTCCGACAATGGGGTATATGTACATTGTCTAATTTGTTTGTTTGAATTCGGTCATCGCCTTGTTAAATATGTCTTCATCAGAATTTTCATTTGCTCACGCTTCGGTGCACCGGTTGTAGATGCTACGAAACTCTTGGATCGTATTTTTTTTAGTACAACCCCAAAGATACTTCAATTATTTCGAAATGCATTGTTTGCAAGAATCGTCACGGTGTACGTTGAAGGCGACAATAATGCGAGAGCAATACACTTTGCCCTTTGGGTTGTTCCCCGTGATGTACTTGTGTCAAGCCATGACCGTAAAATGATGATATATGATTTTGGACGTCGTAGTAGCTCTTGTGTTTTTCTTCTCGTCATCGCCTTTGTGAATGGTGAGAATAAGTGGATCGTCCGAAATTTCGTCAAATGACTCGTTTAAATTAATGCTTTTGAGTCATTTGGATGACGACAAAATTATTTATCGTGAAATAGAGGCAAAAATTGCAGGATATTGAAATCGCAAGCTGAAAAATTCGAACTTTGATTAGCAAAATTTGCAAAGCCTGACAGCAAATCATTGAAACTTAAATTATCATATTTGAATATTGATCACGATTTTTTCCCGAGTATGTGAAAATTTTATCATCCGTTTTTAATGCGCAAAAAAATAAAATAGTAAAAAAAGATAGTAAAAGACAAAAATACTACCCACCAACATAACACTATATAAATTATACTAACAATTTCTCTTTTTTTACACAAATATTCTTCTTTATCATTATTATATTTACAATCATTGAATTTATTACCATCATTCTCCTCTTCTACTTAGAGAGACAACGAGTCGGACTGGGACATATTTTCCTATACCAAAGTTCGGCCTGTGATTGTACTAATAGGCTCAATCCTGGTCCGTGACTCGATCAGGCCTGGAATTCAAGTACAAGTCCAAGCCCATGTGGGTCGGGCTCCAAAATTTTGATTTTTGATTTTTAATTTTTTTAATATATTTAATTTATTTTAAAACATATTTATATATTTTTAATATTATTTATATTTTTATTGTATATTAATGGTATGATTGGTAGATAAATCATATCATTTATACGTATAAATGATATGATTGACAAATGAATAAGTGAATTCTCTAATTCATACTACATTAACATCATAAGTACGCATATACTCTATATGTTTGTACTTAATATATTTCAATAAAAAGATATTCGTAACAATTTATATAAAATTATTATAATTTATATTTGTAGCTAATATATATCTTTCAGTATTTTATTTTTCAGTATTATTTATAATTAACTCTTTTTAAAGCTCCCCTAAAACCATAATTTATGATATGGTAAATATTCGCTTATAAAGGAAAAAGGAAAAGCATAAACCGCCTTTGAGAGTTTCACTTGGAAAAGTAAACAATTGCCCTTCTCACTGTAATACTATTCATCTCTCACTCTCCTATAGATTATATATTACATTCAAGGTTTTCTATTCTTCCTGCTTCCGCTGTTGAGCGTACAAGGTTCGTTCCTTCTATGTTTCATGAAGCTGCTTCACTTTATGGCCATTGCTTCTGTATATTTATTCGTTCATACTTCCTTTATAACTTGATTCCATTGATTGCTACTTTTCTTCAAACTAATACGCTTGTCAAGTAATTGCTTCATTATTAACTTATCATTTTATTACTTTTCCCCAATTCAGGGTGTTCTTGGAACCTAGAGTGTTGTTGAATTCGGAGGAGGCCAAACAGTATGGAGGATTGGGGTACTGTTTAATATCGTGTTTTTCTTTATTCATTTTCTGATTGTAGTTGTTGAATTTTGGTTTCTTTGTTTTTGTTTCGGAACTGACATGTTGGATTGATAGGTAACTTTGGCTTGTATGTAATTGGGTTTTATTAATGTAATTTGAAGTTGACAAAGGGCTCTGTATATTGATGAGATCCCATTTATAGATGTTGGCATCTGATCGTCTCTTTACCAAATGAAATTCTTTTCAAAGAATCACCGGTACTTGTTCCATAATTAGCAGCAAAATCTTAGGATGCTGTGGGTCTAAACCTCTTGGGCATTGTTAGATATTCCTAAATTGCTAATAAATGGGGCTCGTTCCGTTTGATGTCAAATAACACTGTTCTTGGTTTACCTAGTGATTACTACACTTAACTGTTGTATCTTTGAGACATTATGATTTTTGGATGACTCCAACTGGATAATAACAAGATGTATTGGGGGCTTACAACTAGATTGGAGTAATGAATGACAACTTGGTCTGCATCATTTCTTTTTCCAATATTCTAATGTGGAAATTTTTTGGTGTTCCAGAAGATGAGCCTGTTCCAGATCTCCTCAAAAATAAGGACCTGCTGAAGAGCAATTGGGAGGATGAGGATTTGGAAGATGATGATGTGAAAGATTCTTGGGAAGATGACGATGAGCCTGTATGCTTTAGCATTATTTGGTTATAATAACACTCTTAATTTTCTTGTTAGTTAGGGCTGTTGGAATATAAAGCCTGTGGAGGCTTAAGTTGATTTAATATATGGGGCCAGGAACCTAAATACGAGCCACCGCAGCCTCCTGAAAAAGTCCTTAAAACGACAGCTGCAAAACCCGGTGAAAAGAAAAGTAAAGCTGTTGAAGCTGCCAAAGAGGAGCCTTTGGATCCTGTAGAAGAAAAACTTCGCCAACAGAGGTGAGTTTATGCTCCATATTTAGAATTGCCTTTACCATTCCAAAATTTTAGTTCGTTTACTTTCAGGAGATTGGATTCTGAAAATAAAAGTTGAAGTGTTACTAAATGGTCATTTAATTTCTATACTCTACTAACTAGAGTGCAATTGTTGGTGTTTGGGTGGTTTAAATCCTTAAAATTAAGGAAATTTCTTTCAACTTGAGAAAGAATTCAATCATTAGACCTCCATTACCTGTAATACAATTTTATATCTTCGTGCATAATACATTAAGTTCATAACCCAACATTTATTGATATTTGATACACATGCTGTTTTGCTGCAGGCTTATTGAGGAAGCTGACTTTAAGTCTACTGCAGAATTGTTTGCCAAGAAGGGTGATGAAAAGACTCTGGATAGTTTTATTCCAAACAGTGAGAGTGACTTCATGGAATATGCAGAACTTATCTCTTATAAACTTCATCCACATGAGGTTTGTGATGGTTGCATCCTTGTAGCTGTTTATTTGTCATTTATTGTCATAGAACTGTGATATATTTATTTTGTCCGTGTTACAGAAAAGCTATCACTATATTGGGTTGCTGAAGTCCGTTATGAGATTGTCATTGACTTCTTTGAAAGGCGCAGATGTCAAAGAAGTTGCTTCATCCATCACTGCAATTGCAAATGAAAAGATAAAAGCTGAAAAAGAAGCTAATGTTAGTAAAAAGAAGACAGGTTTGTCATTTCTCAGATTTATGTTGACTGGTTGATTGTATTGCAAGTTTGGTGATGAGTTATTTGTTGCTTACAGCCGGAAAGAAGAAACAACTGCATGTTGGCAAGCCAGATGATGATGTGGTGGTTGATGGTTATGATGGTTATGATGACTATGATTTTATGTGAGCAGGTTTCCATCTCAGCACGTGTGTTATTCCAAATTGGAATGTTTAAACCGACATACATGAAGAGAATCATACGGCCTGTTTCAATATCTGTAATTGGGAGATGAACTGATATTTTTTCCGGACGGAACGACTGAATAAGGTGATCTACAGTTTTCAGGTTTTGTTTTGCAAATGCTGATCTTGATAGTGAAGGGTCGTCTGTGTAAAATTCTGAGTACATAATGTTTTGTAATTCATTAGTTTGTATCTCATTACCAACCTGAGCAAAAACTGCGAGTTGGTTAGGTTTATTGAGGGTCTTGTACTGTTTTTTCTTTCAAACTTATCTCCCCTGCTATATGCACAACCTCAACATGCGATGATGATGAATGTTTTAACTTCACTGGTATTGTATGCTTGTAAGATATGTTTTAAAATATCAAATTTGCTTCATGAGTTTCGGGAGGAATTTGATGGATAGGGTTGCATTGCATCAAGACATCAACAATTCCCACAATCCTAGAACTGGAATTGAGATTTCTATATTGCCTCTAAAGTGAAACATGAGAATCAAAATCAAATTGCAAAATATAAGATTACAATTACAACACAAGATCACACACTAAACTCCTTACTTCCCAAGTCACAAAGGCTGTTATTTGGGAACACAAGGAAGCTCTCAAAACGTTAGTTGAGATGCTAAAACCTCATAAATAGTTTACAAACAAAAAAAAGCACCACCTACCTTCAAGAGAAGAGAAGAGTCAAGAAAAGGAAGATGCCTTTGAATTTGCTAATCCTCTAACTTTTCAGCCTTCTAAGTGAGATACCACTGGAGTTAAGGCAGTATACTTTCTGTACCAAGTTACCACTTAAGTGGCTTCATATATCTGCTGTGCAAAGTGAGCGCTCTGCAGGAAGGGTGCAAACAAGTTGGGCAATCACAGAGCCTTTCGCATCCTATCAAGTTCATGCAATTTGATATTCACGAACCCGTGATCACGTACAATACCCGTAGCTCAATGCCTACTCAAATAGGGAACAGAATTTGTGTCAGTATAAAAAGTGGAAGAACATGAGATGTTGGCAAAGAAGTGAATATTGGCATCTAGTAGTCATCCAACTCCACAAGTTGCGCCCTTCTCTCAGCAGCTTTCTTCCTAATGAAAATCCCCCATCTGAGAGCCGCTTTAAGTTTGAGCCACCCAACAACGGCTTTTCCAGATGAACGAGTACGGTCTTCACCAAAATTGAAATTCGGAGGTGAGAATGGGCTGTAGGCTGCGAATGGAAAATTTTGCTCGTTCGTATTCAAAGAAGAAAGGCCATTCCCACCCATATTAAACATGTGCAGTAGCTGCTGCATATCTTCATTTTCAAGCATTTCATGACTTCTTACACGAATTTCATCCTCAGGGATGTCCTCTAAAGTCCTATAAGTAAAATTTGCCGGAACACTGATAGGGAAGCTAGGAGAGGCTGACAGTGGCGGACCAATAGTCAGCATGTTATCATTTCCAGATGGCTGAGATTGCACTGTACTGACAAGCTGATTAGGAAGAAACGAAGGGCTCTCCAGCTGTGCAGAAACATTAAGATTCATATTTTGTGGATTCATAGCAAACGGGCCTCCAATATTGTCATGATGAGCTGGTGAACAAACAAAAGCCATCTAGTGTGAGCAGAAGCCATATAAAAGCAGAAACTGAGGTGAAATGTTTAGAACAAGAAAATAAGCAGGCCAAAAGTAACTTTTCACAATTGAGGTGCCACATGTGCCTAAAGAAGGAAAAAGTAACATTTAGGCATTACCAGTGAAATAGAGGAAACCCTCATAGTCCATCTCACAAGAAAGAAATCCTTCTAAGATACTTGATTATCAAAAGGTTATCATTAAGCCAGAGTTATTGGTTACCTCTAATAGTAAGTCCTATTGGACTATGTTCAGCAGGAACTGAGGCTGGGAGAGTAGGTACAACAAGCTGCTCAAAAGAGTTGGGCTGATATTGTGATTGTATCCTGAGATCATTTTGAGCATCTGAACTTTTATTTTGATCAAAACCCAGAAAAGATTTTCCATCATATTCTATAACATGTGCCCAGTTGTCATATGCCTTCTTCACCAATGTATCAACAAAGACCTGCCATGCAAAACGTACATAAGCTACTTACTCAACTATTCATCTGTCGGCGAAGTGAATCAAATTATTGACAGGACAACTCGAACAAACACTTTAACATTTCAATATCAATCGTGTGATGGAACCCATGAATAGAGAGGAATATCAAATAGAGTACATAGAAAACTATGAAGATTAAATGACACAGAGCAACAGCATGTCAGATATTTATAACCCAGTAACAGTTTATTAGATTAAAAACCCATAAAATTGGACTACCCTACAATAATATGGTTAATAATAATCAAAACAAAATCTGCTTCTAGACTAACTACATCTACGCTCTACCGGGTAAGGTATACGAAAATGAGACACCATTAATTATTGAAATGGAGATCATTTCCTAAAGTTAGTAGGTAACACTTTCAAAACTAAGTCTCGCAAATAGTGAGAATTTAATTAGACACCGCTGATAACATTACTAATTTAAAATCACTGACCTTTTGACTTTCAGAAAGTGAATCAACTGACTGATACTGTCCACCAGCAATCAGGCCACTTAACTCATAGATATCATTGAATATGATTCCCACATTTCTTGGCTCGTCAGGATAGTAAACATAGAGTTTTCCACCCAGGATGCATGTCTTCGAGTGTTCTACAAGGACATCCCACATCTTATTTGACATTCCACTTCCTAGTATCTGAAAATAGTCAAAGAGAATCCATTATGAACATGCAGGAAGGAGTATATGGAGGAACTTGAAGGGGCAGAAAAGATCTCACATGTCGAAGTTTCTGTGGATCTCTCACTACTAGTCGTAGGAAGTCTTCCACTGTGCATATTCCAGCTTTATTAAGCCTCCTATGGAATGATCCATCTTTACCAATTTTCTCCAATCTCCAGACCTCATCATTAAGTGCAGGTGGATAATGTTTCTTGTATACTACAGATTAAACCAAAGGAAACAAAAACCAAATTTAATATCTTATAGATGAACATGATGTAAGAGAAATGTTGCTTTATGTGTATTGGCCAAATACAATCTTACATTCCCCTCTGTGATCCTTGACAGTGAAAGCATCTGTTTTGGCTTCTCGGATTCGAATGCCGCCGCAAATACCAGAGGCAACTTTTAGACCGAGTCTAAATTTTCTGCTCCTAATCCAACTAGAATTGTCGGTAAATGTTAGCTCCCCCATTGTACCAACGCCTTGCTTTAGAGTCACTTGCAAATCTCCATGAAGCAGTGGCCGCTTCCCCTCTCGCTCTTTTACTATATGAGACTCAAATGTGTCCTGATCCCAATCTTCTTCATCCTCATTATTGAAATCACCTTCAAGCACAACAACATCTAATTTTGCCAAAGACTCTGGACCTGATGTCACTAAATGGCCTGTGTTTGCATCAATAAGCACAATATGGATTCCAGTACCCTGCTCTCCCTCCACCTTACCACCCGTAAATAGAGGCAATGACAGCTTGGACCTGAATTGAAGCTGCATCTTTCTTCCATCATGGCCACCGATTCTTTTAGGAGAAACCCTGCATATTTGTGGTCATGATCTATTTAATGTATGGAATCATCCAGCACAAAACAAAAGGTATGTATAATCAACTAATCAAGAAAATTACTATTCCAGTGGACTAGGTTATTTCAGAAGTCTTCTGTCCGACTAGTGAAAAAACAAAAACATATACAAACCTCTGTCAACAGAGAGAACTTGTGAAATCTTGAAAATACTATGGACATATATATATTTCTCAAAGAAGCATACACAAAGTAAATCACAGATGCAGCAAACACTGGATTCTAGAGTAACCGATTATTCTTACATTGGGGCCATGTTTGTTATCAGGATTTTTTTAGTTGTCAGTGACAAAAGTATTACCAGAAGTAATTGACTTGGAAATACTTGAAAAAATATTAGGAAACATGAATCATACAGAAAACAGAACATTGACCATCAGCTAAAGAAAGTGATGAGTCATACCTTCCATTTAATTTGGCAGAGCCCAGTTTTACCAAGGCACGCTCTACTTCTTCACTAACCTGTTAGTCAAATATCATTCTTTTATAAATAACAAGCTACAATGGGATAAGCATGAATATAAAAGTATGTAGAGTGAGTTAAGAACCAATGCACGATGAGATATGTTGATCCCAAGAAAAATTTAAGCAACTTTAGTCAAATAACTAAAAGGTTGACATCAACAATAGCATATGTGCAGAATAATTAGTGCAGACAGAATCCAATATATAACGGGCTTCAAGTATTGGCAACAGTGAATTAGTACTGATGCAAGAAAAAAATGCCAAAATGATATGTATTCTTACCACTCTACGAAGCATTGGTTCCAATGTTGAGCACAGCTTCTGTAGACTGTCCACTTTAAGAGCCTCTACAATAACACTGCATTGATCATGAATAATACACATTATGATACCCAGCTAAGCCAAGCTTTAACAAGGCAGTAACATTATTAGATTGCTCGAAGGGCACAAAAAATCTTCAAAATGTATTAATTTATGCAAGATGGAACTAGTGTAGTTTAAAATGAGTAGTTGTCCTAGCAATATAATCAATATGGAGAATAAGCTTGTTCCATAAAAGTTGAAATCTGTTAACTCCCATTATTACAACTTAGTTTAAACAAAGATACCAAAAAGACTCAGTTATGCACATCAATTAGCTCTTTACAATCTTTCAACTAAAGTTGCAAACTATTTACTCTCACCATTGCACCTTGTCTAAATGAAGTACCAAGATGAAGCACAATCATGAGCATTCAGCTAACCTCTGTTAGTGAAATGCAGCACACAACTCCTGAAACCAGTCCAATATAAATGGTCCAAGTATTTCATGGGGTACGTACAAGGTAGTTCTTCCTCTACCAAACTGATTTATTTTCTTCTTGTATTCACTTAAAAGCACCAGTACCCTCCACGCATGAATCAACATAAATTTATGAATTCAAATGAAAACAGCAAAATAAAAATAAAAAGCAATAATTATAGTCAATTAATCACATCTTATCGTCACCATTTAACGCAGATCAGTCAGTTATACAACACAGATAGCAGTCGCAACAGACACAAAAAACAAAAATAACAAAAAAATTGCCCCCAAAACCACTTAAAAGTCAACGTGTGTAGGTCTTCCCCACTCGAACTAAATCTCACATCAATTTTCAGAAATCGCACTGCACATTTGCATGAGCTACTAATGCATTCCAGTAACAATAATGCACGCAAAAGGATGATGACCAGTGTTGTGTAGAATTATTTTATCTCAATATTCATATGTGCAAACTCCAGCTCGAAGCGTATAAATATACCTAGCGAGAGCCGGGCGTTTCCTATCGGGTTGAGCATCCTCGCTACCGCTCAGATCCAAACTCCGCTTCTCTCTCGCCGACATGCCGCTCGTTGCTTCCATATATGGCCTCTGCATCTTTCAACCGTTACCTTATTTTAAAAATTGAAAGCAAAGGAATATGCAGCTGCAGCTGCAGCTCCAAAACAGTAAAGAATTCAGTAAATAATTGGACAGTTGTTTAATTCAGATCTGGTGAGAGCAGATCAGATTCGGAAATATTTATCATCAACTGCCCAATTAACTGTATTTTGGAGTGAAAGTGGAAAGATTCGGAGAGTGAAGAAGGAGAATAAAAGCACGGGAAAAGCGGGAAAAGAATTGAAAGTGCCGGGAACTGAGAGAGAAGTTTCTACGGCGTTTCAAGGAAGTCTCCTAGAAATTTCCTACAACCTCGAGCTCAAGCGCATTTTTAATTTCTAACTTTTCTATTTTGATGGCTCGCAATAGTTTTTATTAGCCGTTTGTGCTATTATACGCTCTTTCTCAATTTTCAAATAACATCACATTTCTCAATTAGGAAAACGTAGAGTCTAGTAAATAAATATACTAAATTTTTAATAAAAAATTTATTAATTTTAACTTAATATTATTTATTGATTATAATATATAGTTTAATATTATATAAAATAAAATAACAATAATAAAAAATAAAAATTATGTAACTTATATATTGATATGATATTGTCGTCAGACCCGACTTTATGCAGGTTCAATAAGTTATGTAGAACAGGGTCCTCAAACATTTAATTGTTATAGGTTTCATCATTCTAATTTTTGTTTAAAATACCCTACTATCTCTATTTTTTCATGTTGTTCTTACTTCTTTTCCTTTTTTTTTCTTTTTTTTCAATCTTTCTTTCTCAAAATATTTAAACATCAATCCAACAATTAACATAATATAATATTATTATTTTTAATTAACATTTTGATAAAATTTTTAGAATTAATTTTATAATTAGTATATGACCCCGTATTGATTGAGACGGGCCTAGTTGTTGTATTAACCGTGAACACATTAAGTTATGTCCATTGGGACGATGGAGCGATCATCTTCTCAATTAATATATATGTTCTTTTTAAATTTTAAGATTAGTAAAATATGATATATATATATATATATATTGAAAATGCTCATCCACCCACGGTGAGCGATGTTAATACGCCCGCGAATAATGTGACATGTCTTGTAAATAAATATTAAATTTTTAATAAAAAGTTTATTAAGTATCACTTCCAAACTATGATTTATTAATTATGATATATTTTAATCATATTCAATACAAAATTATGCAAAAAAATAAAAATAAATTATAACATTGTCACATCAATCATGAATACATTAAATTTTACTCGTCGTGAAAGGTGGATGCAGGTGGAGTAATACCACTAAATATTGTGTTCTTGAAAAAGAAACGTAATACTAACTAGTCTAGTTCATTAAGTTTGTTATAGTCATAGTTTTTTTTTTTTTTAGTCATAGTTAGGTCCTGCTCATTTATGTCTGAAACTCACAAAATAGTACTCCTTTAGTTCTACAAACAAAGATTCATTTATTTTTTTATACAAACATCATATATATAAAGAAAAATTAATAAACACTCAATGTGTTAATTTTTATCAAAAAAATAAAATAAGTCATTACTAACGAAACGTTTTGTTGGATTTGGAGCACCCTTCAGAATTAACATATTGGGTCAATTCCCAATAGGTCACACGCTTAAGCTTTTTTACTAAAGATCACATGAAAAGATGATGCACCATGTTGATATAAGTAGTACTTCCTCCGTCCCGCTAGAATAGAGGCGTTTGGAAATGGACCGGATACCAATATCAACTTTATTATGATTAGATTAGTTGTTTTAAGTGATGCACATCTACCAATTAGTGTTTTAAGTTTATAGTTTTTAATTTCAGTTTTATTTAGTGTAAAAATATGAATTTACATTTAATTAAAATTTTAAGGTTAATAAAGATTAATGAATAACTTTAATTTGATTAATTAACTAAAATTAATTAATTAATCTGTGAACTTTTCGAAAATGGAGGAAGACATTCTGCATGACAACTGTAAATTAAAATTAAATCTGTGAACTTATCATCCAAACAATGAGTACACAATAATTACATCTGTGAAAAAAAATTAAGAAGTGCGCCAAATGAAATTTCCATTTCATAATTCAAAATTCCCACCTAAACCACTCAACCATAAATTATCCATCATTCTGACACTTTGCAAACTACACAAAATCAGAAATTACAAAATCTAAATATCAACCAACTGTTCTTGCAACATCAAAACAGCAATGGGAAGAAAGAAGGATATCACTACAGAAACCAAAAAAGAGATATTGCAGTTTCTACTTATCAACTCCACCAATGGAAAAGCCAACCATGGAATCTTGAAGGAAGCAAGATGCAAGTTCAGCTGCTCTAGGAGCACAATCTGCAGATTGTGGACCACTGCAAAAGAGAATAAAACATCAACAACAAGTGAAATGATTGTTGTTGCACCAAGAAATCCAGGTATTAGGAAAAAAAAAGTGCAAATTGATTTAGGAGTTATTCAAAGTTTGGAATTGTTTAAAAGGAGCACTATAAGAAGACTAGCAACAAGCATTAATTGTAGTAAGAGCACAGTATGGAGGTGGATTAGGGGAGGACTGATCATATCACATAGCAACGCTATCAAACCAGATTTGACAGCTCCGAATAAACTTTTGAGGCTCAATTTTTCACTAGAAGCTTTGGAGTTTGATAGGATTCTCAATGTGCTGAAATTTAAAAGCATGCACAACACAATACACATTGACGAGAAATGGTTCTACATCTCTAAATCGTCTCACAGGTTCTACCTCACACCGGGGGAGGCCGAACCACACAGAACGTGCAAGAGCAAGAAATTCATAAGCAAGGTGATGTTCATGTGTGCAGTGGCAAGACCAACATTTGATAGTAATGGAAGCTGCACCTTTGATGGGAAAATAGGAATATACCCCTTTGTGGAAAAAGTTCCAGCAAAAAGGAATTCAAAAAACAGGGTGAAAGGAACATTGGAAACTAAACCAATACAGTCTATAACTAAGGAAGTGATCAAAGGCTGTTTGATAGAGCAGGTAGTTTCACTTCAAACTTATTGCATTTTAATGTTAATGTGCTGAATATGTTCGTGTGGTTTGAAACAGATTTTACCAGCAATTCAAAGCAAGTGGCCACAAAATGCTTCAAAGATGATTTTTATTCAACAAGACAACGCTAAACCTCATATCAAGGACTCGTATCTAGAATTTAGAAGCGCAGCAAATGCAAGTGGATTTGAAATCAGATTAGTGCACCAACCACCCAATTCACCGGACACGAATGTCAACGATTTGGGTTGGTTTAGAGCAATTCAGAGCATACAAACTGAAACTTCAAGTTACAATGTGGATGAATTAGTTAGTGCAGTGATAACATCATTTGACACTCTATCACCTATGACACTTAATAAGGTGTTTTTGAGTCTACAAAGCTGCATTGTTGAAATATTGAAGGTAAGAGGGCACAACTCATACAAGTTGCCACATATGAAGAAAGATGCACTTTTAAGAGCCAATGAACTACCTATTGATTTGGAAGTTTCCTATGAACTAGTGAGAGATTGCATCACTTACATGATGGAGAAAGGAAGAGGTGCAGGACTTGAAGATCTTAAAAGGGCAATACGATTAGTAAGTGCAGAGTAGTGCAGGTTTAAATACAGAATGGTGCAGGTGGATTGGCAGATTCAACAAAGTGCTTTTGTGCAGAATCTTGCAGTAGGTTTTTGTGCAGAAAATAGAAGGTCGTTTGGAAGATTATTGCAAGTAGTTTTTGTGCAGAATAGTGCAGGTTATTGTGCAGAAATGAGTGTCTAAGTGCAGCATATGTGTAATTAATGCAATATTCATATCATGCAGCATATTTTTAATTTCAGCATAGAGAATCAACTATCTATCTCAACATAGCCTCAAAAATGAATCACAACACCACCCAAACAATCCATAACATTTAAATTTAATCATTTCAGTTCCCGTGCAATCAACAACCTTATTGTGCTCTTACTACAAAATCAGCAATATCACCAGAATCAACCAGCAGCAATATCACATATATACAGAATCACAAATACAGATGCAGCAATATCACCAATCTCACGGATACAGAATCACCAACCTCACATAACCAGATGCAGCAATGTCACCAATATCACAAGTACAGAATCAACCATCAGCAATATAACCAATCTCACATGTACAAAGATGCAGCAATATCATCAATATCACATATACAGATGCACCAGAGTAATCAATCTCACATAAATCAACACTATAACCAATCCCACACAAGAGTTAAGGGAAAGATCTCACCATATCTCCTCCGATCAGAAATTTAAAGGTGGGATTTAGGTAGTGAAACCCTAAACCCATTACCAGAATTTACAGCATCTATCACAGCATCAACATCGTCGAGGTAGACCAGTGGGAGGTCAAGATCTTCCCTCTGCCATTTGTAATGTGACAGCGGGAGCCCAAATGATGAAGTAGGGCCACTGTCGCCGCCAATGACCTCACCAGATGGTAGGGGTGGCGAAGCAGTGGCAGCACAGGGTGGAGCAGGGGCTGGAGGGCCATTGTCGCCCCCTGGAACAGCACATCCGCTCAGAAAGGAAGGATGCAGTCCACTTAGTTTGGGGGTAGAAATCTTCACAGCAGATGGTGGGGGTGGCGAAATAGAGGCACCAAAGGCTGGAGGGCCACTGTCGCCGCCTGGAACCGCACCTCCGCTCAGACTACAAGGATCGACAACTGCATGTGTGGGGGTAAGCGTCTTCACAGCAAATGATGGGGGTGGCGAAACAGAGACACCCCTGGAGGTAGGGGTTTTAATCGGTGGTTCATACTCGCCACAGATGGTGTCTATGCGGCGAAAGGTATCCATCCACTCAGAAATCCTAGATTTCTTCTTAGTGGATGGCTTAGGTAGATATGGGGTAGAAGAAGACAGTTCATGTTTTGGAGAAGTGGAGATTTTCTTCACAGCAGATAGTGTGGGGGGCGACAATGGCTTGGGGATATGCCTCTTACGGCCACCACCGACGGGAATGAAGCTTGCAAGCGTAGATACGGGCTCTGTTTTGGGGGATTTCATCACTTCGGATTAGGGTTTGCTTTGGGTGAATGGAGGCGGAGGAACCTTCTAGGTTTAGAGTTTTCGGATGAGAGGTGGAGGCGGTCAAATGGAGTAATTTAAGGTTTTCAAATGAGAGGTGGAGAGATGGGGTGATGAATGCTTCGAGAATAGCACAAAAGAAGAGAGATTAATGGAAATTCAGAAGCATTAATGGAGGCATAAATGGAGGCGTAATGGGGACGACGCATTATTTGCCCAGAAGAGAGAAATTCTGTTTCCAATAGATAAATTAGGCTAATAATTAATGATTTAGTAATTGTCATTAACTCTTAATCTAATTAGGTGCTTGAAAATGATTAAGTGTTAAAACTTACCAAAAAAGGAAACGCCTCTAATCTAGCGGGACGTCCCAAAATGGAAAACGCCTCTATTCTAGCGGGACGGAGGGAGTATTAATCAATTTATTTAATTATTTTTCGACTGAGAGAGGCCGCACTCCCATAAGCTTTCTCGAGTATGATACATGGAGGACTCACCTCCGGGAGGTGTTGGAATCCACTTCCCAACACGTTCCAAAAAAGAATACGAGTCATTATTATCGAGACGGAGAAAGTATCAGTTAATTATTTGAATTGGTTCGTTTATATACATGTACCCAATGCAAATTCATATACCATATCTCAACTTATTGGTTCTTGTCTTACAACCAAGTAATAATACGTGTTATAAATTCGAATATTATAGAATAAATGTTATAAATAAATATTACTAATGAAAAAAAAATATATATAAAATATTCATAAGTGTTTTAAAGTTAAATTTTTAAAATTAAATATATATATATATATATATATTTATATGATATTCGAGAATTTGCAACAAAAAATTATCGATTTGATTGAATTTTCAATTAGATATAAAAATATACTTATCAAGTAAATATATCATACATATACTTTTACTTTTATTAATACAAAAGATACTTAAAAACGAAATAATATATAATTTAATGTATATTTATATAGAAATAAGAATATTTTATATTATTCTATTTTTATTATTTTTTTAATGAAAAATATACTTTTTAAAATTTTATTATCTATATTAATATATATGTATGGATTGTTAGAAAAATAAGAGATTTAAAAAATCATGTGTAATAATATATATTAATTTTGTTTTCTTTTAAATAATGTGAATTTTAGAAATTTTCATACAATATAAATTTTATTAGATTTAAAAAAATTGTATATATATTGCATAAATCATATCAAATTAGCTAGGAAATATATGTATTAAATTAATATATGATTTAATATATATTTTTATATTTATGGAAATGTTATTTAAATATGGAATAGTAGATAATATAATATATTATATACATAAAATTAAGAAAATAACATAAATATCATATCTATACATGACAATAATAATATAAAATAATAATATATAATAGTATATATAATTAATATGATTTTTTAATTCTAAAAACTTGAGAATTTATATAAATATGAATAATATAATTTCAAAATGTCATGTAGGATTATGATCATAATTGTATTAATAATATATTAAAACGTTTCTTCAAATAATGACAATGCTTAGAAATTTCATATAATTTATATATTATTATTGAATTAATTATTAAAATATACGTATCAAACTAATATAAATATATATATATTGTTCTATCCTTGTAATGTGGTAATTGGGTCCTACCCAACCTCTGATCATGTCTTCTAAACATTTTATTTTTATTATTATTACGTTGTAAAATAATACTCCTACTAATTCAAAAATTGGAGAAATTTAATATTATGACTCGAGCAATTCTAGAAGACCACGTAAACAAAAGAATTAACGTGAAGCTTCAAATCACTACCAATATTAATTATATATTATACAGATTATTGGACTATAGATAAATTGTGTAAAATATTAGTGTGCAATAAAAATAAAATTATAAGAATAGATTAAATAAAACCAACTATCATAATTAAATCCTAAATAATACATAGGGAAAAAATATCATTCGAATTTTACTCCATACCCATATCTATAAACTAATAAAAGGTCAAGAAAGCAATCAAATTTTAAATGTTTGCAAAATCAAGTAATCAACCCATACCTTCTTTTTTTCGATTTTTATTTATTTATAACGTGAGATAAATAAGTCGTAGCCCCCACGTCAGCTTAAAACGTCCCCATACGTAATACATTTCCAATTACTCTAGGAAGAGTTGTATCGGTATCATCTACAAACTTTAGTACTAACAATTTTACCTTTATTTTCATAAAGGATTTATTACTAACAGTTAACAAAACCTTTTCTTCCATAAACAATAAATAAAGCCATTCAACCAACCAAAACGGAGAATCCCAATCCAGCTAGAAATCGGAGATAATTTGTACTCATTTTTCTGCCAAGAGCTGAGTAAGATTTTCTCGTATTGATTGAATTTGATGGAGCAGGATGAATGCATATTGTCGGACCAAGTGCGCACCGACGGTCGTACAACGGCGGTGACTCTATCCGCTGCCGGTCAACTCCGCTGGGAAGACCGCTGTGTCGACATCGACAAGCAGGTTTTAGGTTTCTCCGTTGATGGATTTAAGATCAAAATCAGAGCGGTTGTTGAAGCTGAAGCTGGATTCTGCTGCTGCAGTAGTGAATCCTCTTTGATTAGGAAGACCTTCACGCTCGAGCTATTATCGAATGATTCTCTTCGGATTTGGACTCAGAAACTTCAGGAGTTTCTAGATTCTCTTGGTAAATTTCTTGAGCTTCTGTGGTATTTATTCAGTGACGATCAATTGAAGATCATAAATTCATCATCATAATTCGTGTTATTTCTGCTGTAATTTGAATGGTAGGGATTCTAATTTCATTGGCGTTCGACGAAATATGCATGTTACTTATGTTCTAGTTTTGTGTGCGTGGATTCAGGCAGGCCGAAGAGGCTGTTTATATTTGTAAATCCTTACGGCGGGAAGAAATCGGCGTCGAAGATTTTTCAAAATGATGTGAAGCCCTTGCTTGATGATGCCGGTGTGGAGTATACTGTTCAAGGTTGACACCTGGCACTATTTTTCTCTCTGTAGTTGATGAACTCGATTTTTTTTAAAGAATTGCATTTATTGATGTGTCGGTTTGTTATGATATTTAGAGACCAAATACCAGTTGCATGCGAAGGAAGTCGTGAAGTCGTTGGATCTGGCAAAATATGATGGAATTGTTTGCGTTAGCGGAGATGGGGTTCTAGTTGAGGTAGGCCGGCATTTATTGTAGCATAGTAGTTATTGATGTTGGCAGTAGAACTTCTAATTACATACTCAAATGCTGAAGAACTTTTGTGGAATTAATGCTACTAGCCAGATTAAGAAAGTCATGCTTTCCCTGGTACGAGTTGCTTTTGTTAGCTGATATACGAGAGAAGAGACAAATATAAACATAGTAGTATAAAATTTATATTGATCATTTAATGATTGAGGATATACTTGGTACATTCATGTAGAATGACATTTAATTCGCAAATAATTCAATAACGTTATACAATATGAATAGGAGGGAGTATAAAATTCTCAAACTGTGAATTTAGAAGTGTTGGGAGCTAATTAATCTAAGATTCTGCAAATGTTTTCAATTTCATGTACAATCCTAACTAGATGTAGTACTGTACTACCAGATTGGAGTAGCTTCTTGTAAGTGTATAAACATGATTTTGATGTTCATAGTCTGTGCGAGATAAACAATAATATGTTGGTTACTTGAGCTTTTCAGTCTCCCATCAGCAGAAATAACAGAAAATTCTAAGTAATGAACGTGCTACTCATTGTTTCTTAACATATTCTACCTCTTAGTAGGTGCTAAATGGATTGCTCGTCAGGGAGGATTGGGATAATGCAATTAGGATACCTCTTGGAGCAGTACCTGCAGGTCAAATTTCTGTTTTAATTGTTTCTATAGTACTACAAGTAAAGACAATAAGTTTAAATATAGAGTTAAATTTTTTAATTTGATGTGATTTTAAATCTAGGAACTGGAAATGGCATGGCAAAGTCGCTTCTTGATTCACATGGTGAACCATGTGAAGCATCTAATGCTACTCGTTTTATAATACGAGGTAAGATGTATTCCCTTTTAATTTATTGTTTGGTTTCAAATTTTTTTACTTGAAACTAATTAAAGTCCTTGCTTGCTTACAAATTGCAGGTCATAAGCGCTCACTGGATATAGCTACTATATCGCAAGGGGAAATTAGGTTTTTTAGCATGTTGATGTTGGCATGGGGTAAATGATCATCAATTTACTGGAGCACTATTCTCAACAGCTTAAATTATGTTACATTACTGAGTCATATAGAAAAATACTATCTTAGTCTACCAAGTTTGTGCTCGTGATATTACACTATTTTGGTAGTAATATATGAATTTTTGGGCAAGAATACAGGTCTTGTGGCTGATATTGATATCGAGTCCGAGAAATACAGGTGGATGGGAAGTGCTCGATTGGATTTCTATGTAAGTTTGCATTTGTATATTTCTGGATAGTCATAACTAAAAGTCTATATATTATTATATAAGTACATGACTAATATTTGTATTTACAATATTGAAATGGCTAATATAGAGGTTAGGCCCTTAATATTGCATAGCTCATGCTACACTATTTTATACACGTTGCATACTCTGTACGGGGAAGTGTCATTGGTTTGTTTCTTTGAGAAGAATTATTTTATGTGATGGACTGATACGACCTTATCCAAGAAATTTATTTATTCACCTAAACGATGAGGCTCTCTTGTGACCTTTTCAGGGTCTTCAGCGTATATTTGGTCTAAGGAGATACAACGGCAGTATAATTTTTGTTCCAGCCTTGGGTTATGAATCTTATGGAGAGCCATTAGATTTAGAAAATAAAAAAATTATTGATGATGAAAGTGAAATGAACTCTGTCGGTGGACTTGTTAGGGATCAAGCATATGGTTACCAGGGTCCGAAAGTTGATATGAAGAGTTTAAATTGGCGTAAGATTGATGGACCTTTTGTTTCGATCTGGCTCCATAATGTACCTTGGGGAGCTGAAGACACTAAAGCAGCCCCTGATGCTGAGGTGAGATCAATACCCTCCGTCTACTCTCACTGCTATTTTAGGTGTCATGCCATAACTTTACTGAACCAGTTTATTGTTTTCCTACTATGAGATAATTAAATAAATTTGTTTTGAGTAGTAACTCGGTCCTTTTCCTTGTCTGCAGTTTTCGGACGGTTGTTTGGACCTAATAATGATGAAAGATTGTTCCAAACTGCCACTGCTAAAGTTGATGAACGAATTGAACAATGGAGGCCATGTTAAATCCCCACATGTAACGTATCTGAAGGTGAGTTCGGAATACTGAGTGTCAGAGGCGAATTATCTATACCTAATCTTGTTTCAGCTTTTCTTGTCCATCAGTATCTTTATTTTTCAATAAATATGTATTATTATTATTATTATCATGTAGGATTTACTTCAAAAGCACCTTATGGCTGTGGATTCCCCTCTAACATAGTTAAGTAACACATTTTTTCAAATGAAAGTATTTGGTTTGCCATTGATGACGCCTCTTGTACAGGTGAAAGCATTCATTCTGCAGCCTGGGCCACGAAGCAACAACCCTAGGAAAGCTGGGATCATAGATGTGGATGGAGAGGTTTTGGCTAGAGGAAGAGGAGCATACAAGTGTGAAGAAGAAACTTTGATGAGGTATGACAAATTACTCATAAGAGTCGATCAAGGGTTGGCTACCTTATTTGCTCCGAATTAGCATAATCTGAACCGAACATGGTTGATCTATTCATGATATGCATGTTCTCTACCGAGTTTATTCATGAGAAGTTGAACACAGCTCCTGGAGTTTGATGTGTGCTCTGCTTAGCGCTTGGCTTTGATATTCACAATTTTTTTGTTATATCTTTATTTTGTATACGTTTATACATATGTATTAATTAGAAAGATTGATCCATGTAATGAACTTTAATATGCTGAGTTTCTTCATTTTGCTTATCCTGACTTGAGAGTTGAGTCTGTCAAAAACTTCATATACAATATCCATTACAATATAAGAAAGAAAATATTCCAAACATGGTTAGAAGAATTTCATGGATTTGATTTATGTCAGTTTCTTAATCGATCAATTGCTGAGCGCGTTTCTCTATTTTCATGACAATTATTGTGTGTGGGTCAAAAGTTAAAATAGTTCATGCTTCAAGTTAAAAGTCTAAGGGTTTGGTTTGCTTGATTAAATGGATTAGATTGATAGAATTATTATTTTTGCAAATTCACATTTCTCATTAAAAATTATCCATTCACCTTACTATTTCATATACTCTCCTTTATACTCAAACGTGATTTGATATGATTATTTAATCACACATTTGCGTAGAAAGGAGGACATAAGAAGTGGTGAAATGCTTAATGGGGGATTCAAAATGAGAGATTTTGAATGTGAATGAGGAGATGTAAAGAGTAATAATCCTATCAATCTAATGAGCTTGTCTCAAGAGTTGTTTCACATTGAAACTTTTTTGTCTGCGAGTAGTTTGATAGCTGACGAATTTTGCATACATGGTAACTTCTTTATTTGTCGCGATGTTAGTTAGGAAATATGTGGACGACACATTTTTATAGTATATTGTTGATTTGCTTCCAACCAAAATTTTCTTAAAGATATCCAAGATCCTCCAAAGATATATATTTGATATTAAAGATATATGCAATCCCGATTATCTAGGGTGACAAACAATTAACATAGGGTTCGACTAAATCTATGTATATATATATGGATGCATGGACATGCTTGAAAGGTGACCATAACAAATATTCATATCTTTAGAGTGTCAAAGTCTATGAGTTAATGAGCTTATGATTTTATTGTTAGCCTACATATGGAAGAGTGTGTGTGTGGAAGATAACATCAATGTTTTAGAGTTGGGGTGTGAAATCATTATAATTGAGTATTCTATAAACTCAAGATAAAGACTTCCAAATGCTAGGTTTGACTATTTTAGGGAGAGAATAGTTTCCATTCAATATAGAAGAGTGTTGGTAGGGGTGAGCAAACCCAAATCGGATCCGTAAAACCGACCCAGACCAGTGGGTTCGGTTCGGGTGTGGACCGACCCATCTATTGCAACGGTCCGGGTAAGGTCTTTTTTTAGGACCGGTGAAGTAACGGGTCGGTCCGGGTCTAGACTCGTTAGACCCAGAACCGATCCATATAAATAAAAAAAAATATTTTTTATTTTTAATAATAAATATATGTAATATTTTTATATATTTAATAAGAAATATATAAATTATTTTTCACACTTATTTTTATTTATGAACTTGAGATTGAATTAATAAATTATTATTAATAAATTGATTTTTGGTTTATATTTTTATTGTAAATTGAGAATATTTAATAGTAAAATATGTTTAATTATGTGATTTTTTTTTTTCAAAAATTGTTGGTTAACATTAAAAAGTAATATATATATAACATGAAATATTTTTTTTTATTAATTTTTTTTCCGGGTTGGTCCACCTTTTAAAAAAATTTCGGGTCTTCGGTCCTAGCGGGTCGGTCCGGGTCCGACCCACTGCTCACCCCTAAGTGTTGGAGAGTGAATAAGGTTCATAAGGAGTGTTGTCCTTAGTGATAATTACATTTGTAACTTACGCACTATATTAATGGATGCTATTTGGGCGTGACCCAGACGTAGGTGTCTGTGGTCACCGAATTGGGTTATCAACTCTTGCGCGTTTTGCTTTGTGTGTTTTCTTCACACGCGTTTCACAAACTGTTCCACATGAAGAGTATAACACATCAAAGAATATGTGATCCTTGAGTCACTTCAGAAATCTTTGATGTATCATTAGCTATGTAGCACATGTACTAGGACAAAATACGAATACGATACGAAAATACATTATTTTTCCAAAAAATGTAGATACAGATACGTGAAAATATGTTTATATTATTAATAATTTTTATATATTATTAGGGCTGCAAACGAGCCGAGCTGAGCTGAGTAGTGGTATGCTCGTTTAATATTTTACATGTTCGGGCTCGGGTTCGAGTTCGAGTCGAACCTTAAATTCATGCTCAAGCTCGGCGCGAGATAAAATATTTGAGCTCAAATTCAGCTCGAGTTCGGTTCGTGTCCGGTTCGAACTTGAGCTCAAATTTGGCTCGTGAAAAGCTCGAGTTTGAGCTCGTTTCAAAATACATGATTTAAACATATATTCTTATAACATTTCAAATGAACATAAACTAAAATGAAATTCAGCTCGAGTTCGAGCTCGATTAGAGGTTTGATTAAGAGTTTGCGAACCTGTTCGCGAACAGGCTCGATTAATATACGAGCCGAACATGTTCGCGAGCAAAACGAGTCGAATACCATACTGCTCGAGTTCGGCTCGTTAATTTAGTTGAGCTTGATTTCGGGCTCGAGTTTGGCTCGTTTGTTAACGAGTTCGAGCTCGAACGAGCTTTTACCGAATCGAGTACTGAGTATGTCCCGAGTAGCTCGGCTCATTTGCAGCCCTATATATTATCAATAAAAATATTATAAAAATCATAAAAAGAGATAAATATCGAAATAAAAGAAATTCAAATACCTAATAATTAAATAGTCTTAGTAGAATATAAGTTTTAAATATCAAATAAACTTAAATAAATAGTAAATACTAATCCATCATTAAATCTTCAACCTCTTCATGATCATCATCATTTCCATCTTCTTCATCAAAGAAAATATTCTCAAACTCCAGCTCATCAAGGCGATAATTACGCAAACTTTAGATCTGCAACATCCTCTAAGGTGCCAAAGTTGTCACCCTCAATATCCTACAATTTTGTTTATTTTCTTAGATACTACAACGTCTTTTTAGATAACAGTAAAAAATTACAATGTATGAAAACCAAATCCTCAACACATTGAGTAGTTATCTTATTTCTTCTAAATGAGTGAATGAAAGAGTGTGTGCTCCAATTTCTCTCGGCACATTACGAAGTAGAAGGTTGAACAAGTAGTTTCAAGGCTAAACCTTGATGTGCAATTGCACTTGTACCATATATCACCCACCAACTCTTTGGATCCAAGTTAGCATATCCCATCGTCACAACCTTTCTCTCTGCAATGATTGAGAAATATTTCTTCAAATATTTCATTATCTCCTACATAATCTCATTATCCATATGCGGAGAGACTCGAGAGGTATCTTCATTAAGTCACTGATACAATAATACCTAAATAATAACAAGAAGAAAACTTATTTAATAAAATTATTAGAAACAAACACAACTAAAATACTTAAGGTTTAAAGGTTACCTTAAATTTAGAGATTGAACTAATCAATGAAGAAGGGTGGTGCTTTTGTTCCAACGACTTACTAAGATTTCATGAACCACATCATAGAAATCAGACGACTCATGTGGTTCGATTCTTTCATGCTTGTAGATTGCCCTCTTCGCATTCTCTATCATTGTATCCCACTTATCATAGGATAGGTGAAGACACGGCTTGTCGGTATCACAAGCTCGAATCATTCATATAGAGGAGTTGTAAATGAAAAAACGTAGTCAATCTTATCCCACCAAATGTCATCTAATACTTAAATTTCACAGAAGTTGCTTTCCCAACATATTCTCTATAGGAGTCCTATTGTTCACTCATCATCATCTCGCTACGAGTTCTCATAAGAATTTTGAAATGCTTCAATATCACAACAACAAACGCAAATCTAGTGGGAGAAATTGATATCAAATTGAGAGGGGAAAATGTATCAAACATAGTTAACCTCATACCAAGATTCACGATGAATACCTTGATCATTGAGACACTCGCTGCAATGTCAGAGATCGAAGAGTACAACTCGAAAGTTTCATGGTTATTTTCCACGTTCTTTGTTGCATAAATATATTTCAACGCCAAATTGAGTTTGTAAACAACACATGACGTCCAAACAATGTATTGATATAATCTTTCCACAATTCCCCCGCATCTGAACAATTTCTCGCATTGTCCATGATTATTTAAACCACATTTTGTGGATCAACATCTTTGATAACTTATTTTATCAAATTACATACGAAGTCTTTGGTTTTAGCCTATCTCGTGAAATCAACGACTTTCTAGAACATTGGTCCACTTTCTGTCACAACCATAAAATTGATGCATGACCTTCTCTGTGAATCACTCCATCAATCATTAACAATATTAATTCATTTCTACGCCAAGTCCATTTAATGGGTTGGAACAAACGTTTCATATTTGCATTATCTTGTTGTAGAAAAGATGTCCTCAATGTGTTGTACCTGGGAGACACATATCCTGCCAAATTTTTGTTGGTGACGTATGAGAAAAAATCGGCGTAGTAAAGACTTCTTGCCAAATGAAATAGCAAGCCCGATGCATAAAAAAATTGTGCAATCAATACATTGAAAGTATTACAACCTTAAACATTGAAAGTTTTGCCAAGGGTTGTCGAACTACTATTACTACCCTTTCTTTTCTTCGAATCATCGTAGCCTTTGTAGAGATCACTCGAAAACATTGTAGAGAGTAGCAATGGCAAAATTTTGGGAACACCCATTGCTTTCTTTTTGTTGGCTTCTTCTATCAATTTGAGCATATCCGCCATATCTTTATCATTGACCCTCTCACAAGCGTCGATCCCCCTAATTTTCTTCAGTAAATGGAGTTTGATCCAGGTGTATTTAGTCGTCCATTTCTCATGGAAAAAACTACATTGTCAAGATACACCTCCACCACAGCCTTTCGTTGTGTTAGTTATGGAAACATATGTCCTCAAAAGCTTGAATCTATATTCGGATTGAAATCAGATCTACTGGCAAAATATCTCATTCCTTTTGGACGTATTCTCTTTTCAAAGTGAATAGGCTAGAGCCGCTTTGATGCTTTGAAATAAAGGCTCGAGTCGACCAGCCATTAGCAAACAAAACAACCTTTCACTAGCACTGACTACTATTCACTCAGCAGACGCTCCCGAATCAGTAGCCTTTGTCCCATTCCATAATTCGGGAATTGGGCCGGATTTGTCTCTTGCATCCCTTGTAGCTTTAGCTTTTATCTCCTTGTTCCATTCTCAAGTCCATGAACTTATGAAGTCTCATTTCTGTAGTGGACCCCCTTTTCCTCAATGTAAGGGGAGCTAAGATTCTAGATTCAAGGCATAGCCCCTGCCGATGAACAATTCTTACCGAATACTGCGCTGGTCGGTCTATTAACTAACGCTTGACTTGCCTTCGTATTAGAGTCATAGAAGTCGAGTCGGATGAATTAGGATTAAAAGTCATCATCGATCTACATTTCAATTATAAAAAATTAGTAAAACTATGTAATAATCTGCCCAAACCCAAACCCATCCAAAGAAAAAAAACAGAATCTGACCAAACTCATAATCTGCTAATGTTCGGCCCAACAAATCCGAAAATATAAACCTATTGAGAGCAACAACTAATCGTATAAACAACTAATTCAAAAATATATAAAACAAAGAGCTTGAGATAAGCGGGTTAACCTAGCTTGGGCAAACAAGAGAAGAACCAGAGCAGGGCGACACCACGGTGGGCGGCGCGACGAGCGGTGGGTTGACGATATTTTAGGTTAGTGCAGGATTTTATTTGTTTTCAAACTAATACTCGTAAAACACCCCCAATAAAGAGACAATGTATTCCTCTTTCAGGTAATAAATATTTATGGTGCGAAAAATACGTATTGTTTAAAAAAAATATGCTAACCCTAATTTAAATATGTATTTATCATGTATTTCCACGTATTTTTGCCAAATGAGTATTAAATACATTTTTTGGGATATGCCAGTCTCCTAGGCGTACCAATGATTCATAGCGTCATAGAAATCAGATGACTCATTTGGTTTGATTATTTCATGCTTGTAGATCGTCTTATTCACCTTCTCTATCCTTGTATTCCACATATTATAGTAGGTGAAGACACGGCTTGTCCGTGTCACAAGCTTGAATCATGTCATATAGAGGAGCCGTAGATAAAAGAATGAGGTCAATTTTATCCCACCAGATGTCATCTAATACTTTCAATTTTACAGAAGTTGTCTTATCAAAGAGTCTCACTGTTCACGTTTCACCATCTCACTAATAATTCTCTTAAAAAGTTTGAAATGCTTCAACATCACAACAACATAGGCAAATCTAGTGGGAGCAATTGATAGCTACTTGAGAGGGGAAAATGCGTTAAATATAGCTAACCTTATACCATTATTCATGATGAATACATAGATCACTGAGGTATCCGTTGCAACGTCAGAGATCAAATAGCACAACTCAAAAGTTTCATGATTATTATCCATGTTCTTTGCAGCACAAATATTTTTTCAACGCCAAATTGAGTGTATGAACAACACATGACGTCCAAATAATGTGTGGATATAATTCTTCCACAATCCCCCCGCACATAAACAATTTCTCATATTGTCCGTGATTATTTGAACTACATTTTGTGGACCAACATATTCGATGATTTCTTTCATCAAACTAGCTATAAAATCTTTGGTTTTAGTGTCTCTCGTAAAATCAATAATTTTCAAGAACATTCAACCACTTTTGGTCACAACCATAAAATTGTTCAATGGTCTTTTATTGTGAATTGCTTCATCCATACCTGACAATGTTGATTCCTTTTTCGTACCAAGTCCCTTTAATGGGTTGCAACAAATGCTCCACATTTTTCTTCTCTTGTAGTAGAAGAGATGTCCTCAATGTGTTGTGCTCGGGCGGCACATAGCCCATCAAATTGTTGTTGGCGGCGTATGAGAATCAAGCGGCATAGTAAAAACTTATTGTCAAATGAAATGGTAAACACGATGCATAAAATAACCATGTAATCAATGCATTGAGAGTATTGTGGCGTTGAACATTGAAAGTTTTGTCAATGACTTTCGAACTACTATTACTACTTTTTCTTTTCTTCGAATCATTGTAGTCTTTCTAGACTTCACTTAAAAACATCGTAGAGGGTGACAATTGCATAAATTTGAGAACACCCATTGCTTGCTTTTTGTTGGCTTCTTCTATCAATTTGAACATATCCACCATATTTTTATCGTTGACCTCTCACAACCTTTATCCCCCCACCTTTCTTCAATAAATAGAGTTCGACTCAGGTGTATGTAGTCATCCATTTCTCATGAAAAAAATTACATTGCCAAGATAAACCTCCAGCACAACCTTTTGTTGTGTTAGTCAGGCCCGTAACTACATAGAGGCCAACTAGGCCATTGCCTAGGGCCACATAACTATGGGGGCCCATTTTTTCTTATTACATATGTGAAATATTGTAATGCCCCGCTCTATTACTAGTAATTACTACGTAATAATATTTTCTTTTGAAGAAGTAACATTGATAATTTGGAACGGTCAATTAGTTAGGGGATAATTTTCAAATCAAAATTTAGAACCGTGTTAAGTATTATATGATTCTAACCCTGGAGAAGTCGAAGCTAATTAAATTACGATATATAATCGTTATTGACTCCAATTACTAGATACGATTGAGTTTTCCACGATGTTTTGATAACCATCAACTTGAGCAAAACATATACAAAAAACCTCAAGTTAAAACTTAAATTATTTCAATACGTGTTACGAATGTTGTATCATAATAAGATAGTCATACGCATATGGGTTACATAGAAGTCTAATACTAATCAACGATGTGTTAGTAGAAGTACTACTATGCCTTGAAGAAGCATATTGTAAGAGGTGAATACATATATAAGAATAAATAATTTTACAACAGTACAAGGCTGGTTAACTATACAACCTATAACTATGCTAGTAGGAACATAGAAAAAGAAAAAAAATAAATAAATATAATAAAGAGATGAGAATAAGATGTGATCCAGACTTGCAAATCTAAATTTACAAACAATATATGTATATACTTTTAATATACAACTTATTACACTAATACTACAAATCTTAATAAGACAAAACAAAACAAAGACATATCTCTGAACAGATATTACAGTTCTTGCAAATAAAAACTTTAAGAAAGAGAAAACATATTAGTACATGTTGGGTAATAATTTAGTAGAGAAAACTTGTTGCAACCTTCCTTCTCCATGTGAAACCCTGCAAATGCAATAAAGTGATATCAGAATCCATGTATCAAGTCAAATGTCGCAGTAGTGAGAAGTGAACCTATAAGATATATGATCTGATCATAAGATATGCCAAGATATGCAAGAATTCGAAGGAAAACACTCAATCGCCCATAGTCCAAACCTAAGCCTACCAAATTTCCACTATATATACAAGTAGAAATTCCCTCAAAGACACCCCACAAGATAATCGGTTTTAAAAACACTTAAAAATTTAGACAAAAAGAAGGAGGAGAAATTATGTCCGACCTCTTCAGCAGGTGGAGAGAGCAACATAAAGTCTTTGAGGTAAGCAAGAACTAACATTTGTAATTATTTAAATTTAAAAGTTTCTAAATACTCTTGTATACAAATCTAAGAAGATTATAAACCTAGAGACACAGTTCATACAGAAACATCACCAACGCCAATTCCTTCAAGGAATACAAACAACTCTAAAATGCAGTTAGAAGCTTAGAAATTTAATTTCCTCATGATCATTTGAGAATCAGAACACATTTTTTTAAAATGAAATAAAATATGCAGATTTAGGAATAGAGAAAAATAGGATTTAAGGGTGGAGGAGATTACCAGCGCCGGGGGTAGGAAATAGGCAAAATAGGTGGCCTTGTTGGCTGTTATCTTTGCTGCCGAGAGAAAACAGGTTAGTGAGGGCCGAGTGAGAAAGACCGGGAGCTTAGAAGAGAGAATGAAACTCATGAGGTTCGGGAGAGATAAATGAGAGATGAGGGAAAACAAGCTTACCGGGATAGGAGCGACAACGGAAGGAGGGAGGCTGCCTCGGTTGCACTGCCGTTGAGTGTGGACGACGACGGGAGTGGGCCGAGAAGAGGGAGAGTCATATGAGGGGATTTAGAGAGAGGAGCCGGCTATGGTGGTCATTGTCTAGATTTTAGGCGAAAGAGAGAGAGGGAGAAGAGAGGTTGGGAGTTGGTATGATGTATGCGAGTGTTGCAGAGAAGGAAATTGACGGGAGAGGGGAGAGAATGGTGAATGACGACTGACGTTGGGGGAGTATGTTTATATTTAGGTTTAGGTTTAGGATTGAATTAAGTTAAATTAGGATAGTAAATGATGGACCATACTAATTTATGTAAAATTGAGCCATAGTAATTTATTAGTCTTGGACCATAATAATTTATTTATAATAATAGGCCAAAATGATTAATTAAAGGTGGATCAACCAATTCTACTGGACCGAGAAAATAATTTAGCCGAATGGGCCGAAATTTAGGAAATATGTGGGCCGAATTATGAGGTAATCTTGGGCTTAAAAATTTAACTAATTATTGGGCTAAAGATATTTAAAATTTTGGGTCATGATAAGTATGAATTTAATGATACCAAGTCCAATTTTTATGTCATAAAAGATAATTAATTAAGAGTTTTATTAATCTATACAAATTTAATCAAAATATTTTGACTTAAGAATTTATACATTCCAAGATAAATTATTAACTATTTTATCAGGTACTAATTTGCTTGGGTAAATTAAGTAAATTATGATTCAATAACTCAAAGCTTAATTTAAGAACTGAACGAGAACATCTAGAGAAAATGATGTAAATATTCAAATACTAGTTGAATTATAACACAATAATTCTCGAAATAATAGAAAATCAATTCCTTCCCAAATAGAACATAAATACTCCAATAGAGTATCTCATGTCGTAATTTAATTAAGGTTACGCTGGGAGGAAGTACTGAACGAGGAAAATCCAGATTTCGTTAGAAAGAGAAAGGACGATGAGGTAGGCTTTCTTATACAAACAAAAATATGTGTGTTTATCTGCATTTACGTTATTTCTTTTCAAATAGCTTTTGAATTGAAAAAATGTTTCAAGTATTGTCTTGCCATAAAATGTTTAGATTTTTGTATGATACCTATCTGCTATGATTATGAAATCGAATTCGGGTCCCAGTGGATTAGATATCTCACTCGGAGTAGTGCACACATGGACCGTGAGTCATCTTAGCGGGTTGGCCGGTCGGGTGTCCGTGGAGGTGGCCACCTTCCCGACACGTAAATGTTACAACTTAGATTGCGCAATCGAATTTTAGGTTTCACAAAAAGGATTTAGTGAACGCAGGTTCTTTAAAGACAAAATCTCTATGTTTCACTTGAAATGACATGACAATTATATATGTATGTATGCGTTTTCGACATGTGTCTACTGAGTACTTTTGTACTTATCCCTGCATATATTTCTAAATGTGCAGGTTGAGCTGTGATGGGAATGAAGTGCTTAGTGAAGTTTTGTCGGTCTCTTTCACGTTTTAAACTCTTGGGGTTTGCATGTCTTCATACATGTTAACTTAGATTAGATCATAATTCCGTTGCAGACATTCAGACTATTATGTAAATCTCATTTGGTACTCTTGGGGTTGAGATACTCTATCTTGACTAATATGTCTTATATGGGTAACCCTTTGTCGATTCCTATTATATGAACATTTTTCCAATACATTACCATTTAGTTATTCGATATAGTTGTTTTTTTTTTCATCGCCGCTTCTTCATTCTCTTCCATAATCACGGTTTCCCCGACTTTGCTATCTTTAGCAAGTGTGGTCGTGACACACACACACACACACATATATATATATGTGTGTGTGTGTGTATGTGTGAGTGTGTATGTATGTATAATCTATTATTAGTCATTAGGCAAAATATTAACTTATTGTATGAGTCCATTCCAAGTTGTACTTTTTGCCTAGAAAGAAAGTAAGTTAAAACTTTAATAATGAATTCATCTTATTATAAACCCACATGAAATATACTAATTCTGTCAATTGTCAGCCGTTATCATATTTCATCCGCAATTATTTTTGATCAATTCTATTTTCATGCACAATATTTAACTATTATTTTGGCATGCAATTTTCTACTCCTATTTGATCTTCTCTTAATGTTTCATCTACCCATCATATTTCATCTTTATTTAATTATCTGTGCAGGTTGATTGTTTTCTTGGAGGTGAGAGAGTTTGATTTTTTATCTATTCTTTTGGTACGCAATTTTCCCCTAATTTGATTGTCTTTTAAGGTTATAAATGTCCCAAAATTTTCTTCTTATCCTTATGAGATTAATTGGATTGTGTAATTTGTGAGATAATGATAGGTTTTCTATCAAGACTAATTGACTTGTGTAATTTGTGAGATAATGATGAATATTATATTTGTTGTTCTTATATGTTTATTATTTTTTCTTTTATTATTTTCTTGCTCTTCTTTATTATTCTAAAATAAGAATTAGAATTGTGCAATTATATATTTGATGATGTTTTAGTATGTTAATTTTTTATTTAATTTTATTTGATTTTTATTTATTTTGATTTGTATTTGATGGTATATTGTTGGTCCCGAAAGAGCTAGATCTGTGTATGGGGGGAGGGGGGGGTAGATCTGTGTATGGGGGGGGGGGAATACACCAATTCAACCTTTTTCAGTATTCTTATTTTAAGGTTAAGTATAAGATTTAAGCACACCTAATCGATAAGATAGCTTAGGGTAGTAAAACAAATCTTCTTGTCAGGAAGGTTTAATCTTTCTCGAGTAACACCTTATGAGTGAAAACAATAATCAAGAATAACAAATACAGATTTAAACTTGATTAAAGTTGTGTGCGGAATATGGTGGTTAATGCTCTTTTTAATGTGAAAAACGTTTTCTTACTCCGAGATATTATCAAACCAGTTTTGAATGCAAGAGTATGAAGAAGATGAATGAGAAGCAAATAAAGAATAAAGAACACAAGCAGTTAAATCTAGATCGAAAATCTACTAGCTTTCTCATTTCTTTTTACTCGTTGAGTACGAGCCACAAGAATTATCAAATCTAGATAATTTCTTGTGATTACAAATCTTCTTCCTAAGATTGAAAACTACAATCTAGGATTACAACTGGATCAAATCTAGATCCTAACTTTAGGTTTTGTAAAAATAATTTTTCCAGAAAGAAAACCTTCAACAACTGTAAACACTACAGAGAATTCTTGATGGGTGGAAGTGTTTTAAACGTTGAGAGCTTGAAGATTTTAGCAGAGTAATGACTATATGATAGCTTGAATTTTCATCCTTCTTTCTGGAGGTGAAGGTGGTATATATAGGACCTTTGTAGGAACTATCCGTTGGAGAAGAAGACGTCCTTCTTCTTTGAATTAATGGCTGCATTAAATGCATGGCAGTGTTGTTGAGACACGCGCTGCCAAATGAGAGTTTTGTTCCACCTTTCACGCGATTTCCCAGTGTATTGCCATACTGGGAATGATTCATCGTACTGAAAATTGATATTCTCGTACTTCATTCCTTAAAGTATGCTGTTGATGTGACAATACACTAAGTGGTTGACTTGTGACAAATTTAGGTATGTCGGCAGTCCACCATAGTTATAGTGAGGAGCAGCTTGATCTTGATGTAGTAGCAGTTCGCTGTCTTATCGAGCTGTTCCTTCTTATGTTTCTTCTATCGCTAATGACTTCATGTTGAATCACTTCATATTCGAAGATAGAAAAGAAATGTTTAGCAAATCGTTTTTGATAAAACGATCTGTTGTTGTATGAGCAGCGGGCTGTTGTCTGTAGAACGAGATGCTCATCCTCTTGTAATGAGTTACAAGTATGGAAGTATTCTGTTCTTTTCATATAGCTATTTCTAGTCTAGAAATACAGATCGTTATAAGTAAGTTTGAAACTTCAAACTACTTTTACATTTGCAATCTGTGAAAGTAAATTCTAGGAATCAAAAACCAAAACAAGTAGATAGGACAGCGAGCTGCTAATATTTGAAGCAGATCGTTTATTAATACAAAAACGATCTGCTCAATATATTTTAAGTTGGCTGTCTATACAATGTAGAAAAATACTTGTTATCTTAGTAATCATTGTGTCCAGGAAGTCTTTTACTAGAATAATACATGTAATAAAATTTAAAACGATCTGCTTCTTTTATACTTTAGACATTCCTTAATAGATGACAATGACCACTTGGTTTTCTTAGAAAATAATGATAAGTGTAGTTTCTAGAAACATCATTAAAACATAAATAAATTCATGGAGTTCCCAACAATTTCTTTCTTTTTGATGATGTCGAAACCACACTTTAAATTTTCTTTGTTTAGAAAACATTGAATTTTAATATAGCAGGCAGTTAGAATGCATAATAGTAATTTAAATGATAAGCATAAAAACATTGCCTGGACAAAGAGATATTGTCATCAGGTTGTTTTGCAAGATAAACTTTATTGATATAACTGCTTACAAATACATATTACTTATATAACAGTTCGTTGCTAAAACAAAAGGTTAAACAAGTTTCTTTTATGGTTGAGAAGGAGGTTGACTTTGATCTTTCTCTGCAGATTGAGATTGACGATGTTGCTGATCAGCTAGTTGCGCCATTCTTCTCTCCACCATATCCCTTTACCTTAGCTCCGAAGGCACACCAAAACTAACATATATCCCATTGAACAACCTTCTGTAATCTTTGTTGTTGAAGTCAATGGGATAGTTCATTAGTTGAGCAGATCGATTGATAGCATTTAGAACTGCGGTGTGATCAACCTCTGTAGTTCCTGGTATCCTCGGATATAGCAGAGTAGTTTTATTTGGAGCAGTGAGAGGAGTATTTGTCATTGCAGACTGTCTGAACAGATATTCGATGAACGTTTTCTTTGGAGCAGTGAGAGGAGTATTTGTCATTGCAGACTGTCTGAATAGATATTCGATGAACAGTTGATTTTTATGTTGTGAAAGAAATTCTCTGAACAGATCGTCCACAGATCCTCCTTGCACATCTTGATCCATCAAGTAGTAATGTTGCATTATAAATTCCTTGACCAGTTTGTTCCATTGAGAAGCCTTTTTGCTGTGTATCCATGTTAAATTCTGCGGCTCTGTCAGTTGGAATTTTTCAAAAAATTTGAACATTGGATTTGATGGTTCATCTGCATCTTCATCTGGAGTTTCTTCTTTGTCATCATATTTTGCCTCTGTTTTCCCTTGTCTTTGCTTTCTGCTCTCCATAATTTTCGGAATTCGGGGTCAGCAATCTGCTCCGCCTTGTATCCATCTAAGAACATTTCTTCTTCTTCATCAGCCTCTGTCGCGACTCTCTTTCCTTTTCTATCTGCTGCCTTTTGTGCATCCTCTTTCATTTTCTTCTGTTTTTCTTCATTTTCTTTTTGTAGCAACCTGGCATCAGCTGCCTGTTTTGCGGTCATCTTTTTCTTCTTAGTAGCAAGTTTTGTAGTAGGCTTTTTCTTTATTTGGACAGCGGGCTGGGCAATATCTTTTTCTTCCCCGTTTTCGACATCATCAAGGAAGTCCTTGGAGATGATGAGTCGAAGAGAGGCAAGTTCATCGTTAAGCGCTTTGAATTTTGCCTCGACATCTTCTTTGTATTGCAAGAAAGTAGAAATGTTGCCAGTGACTTCATCGAATTGTTTTGATGCATCTTTGAGATGAGAGTGGAAGTCGACTGATAGCGCGCTGCGTGCTACTTTCATGTCGGTGATAGATTTGTTGATCTTGAAGATTTCTTCTCCAGTAGCCAAATCAGCCTCTTGTAGGGTAGTCTTCAACTGTGCTTTGATTAGAGCAGACAACTCGTTTTTTACCACAGTAGGAATTGCGGTTTTCTCCATGTCCTCATACATGCTTTTTCACTTCAGCCACCATCTTTCCTCCAACAGCATTCATCTTATTCTCGAAAGTGTTGACTTCTTCTTGAACAACAACAATCTTGCTGTTAGTTTCTTCCTTGAATTTGTCAAACACTTCTCTATCATTATCCAGATCCTTGTGCAGCTCGCTGGTCAATTTTTCATGAGCTATCTGGAAATTATATTCAACTGCGTGCAAGGCTTTGTCGGCTGCAGAATAGATGAAGTTAGCCATAGCAGCAGAGCGATTGTTGATTCTAAGATGAATGAGCTCGCTTAATTGTTCTGGGGGCATCTGTGGCCCAATAGAAGCATCAAGTAATTCCTCCAGAGTGTGCTGCTTGAACCCATCTAGCGCTGTGCCTTGTGTGTAAACTTCATCGATTTGCACATCAACTTCCAATGGTTCAACATCTGGTTCTGCTGGGGCAGATGGTTCACAGAAACCCATGTCAACTTCTTCCTCTCTAATAGCGGTTTGTTCTTCCATTTTGAGCGCGGCAGTGGGCTGTGAGGTAGGTGAGTCATGGGACTTCTCTTTCTCCACAGTTTTCTCTTCGAAATTGAAGATGTCATCAAAGTTGCCCGAATGCAAGTCCACGACAAAGTTGTATAAATCTTGTTCCTTTTCATAATAGGAAGCAAGATCGATCTTTAGAGAAACAGCTTCTTCCTTCATCTTGGTCAAGACATATGTCCGAAAATACTAACGAGCATCAGGCACGTCAAGAAATCCAAAATATTTCAGCAGTTTGCTCTCCTCTGCCTTCAGCTCGTTGATTGAAAAAAGAAGTAAAATTGCTTCCAAAATGTAGAATTTGCAGTCACGTATTTCCAAATAGGTTTGGAAACATTGAGCCATTTTATAAGTAGTTGGAGTCAGCTGGATACCAGGCATGAATTTTACTACCACATCAGTGCTCTTTTCTTTTAATTGCTGGAAAATCAATTTTGAGCTCCTTTCAATCTCTCAGCAATATCAACAGCGGGCTGCTTGTGAACATCAATCCCCACCTCATCTTCATTTATTTCCGGAGCAGATGGCTCCTTAGCTTGATCAATAGTGGCTTCCAACTCTTCATCCAGATTGCGAGCGGTGGGCTTCCTCTTTTCTTCCTTTGTTACCCTTGGCTTTTTCGACCTTTTGGCAGCAGCAGCTGGTTTAGGATTACCAGCTGCTTTCCTCTTAGCAGGTCGATCTGCAGCAATCTCCTCTCTTGCTTGTGCTGCAGCGGCCTCACCAATTGTTGCGGATTTCTTGGTTGGAATCACCCATTCCGGATTTGATTGTCCAACTCGGATCAGCGCCTGCTTGATTTTATCACTGGTGACTTTAAGAAAAATTTGAGAGGCAATCCCCAAGGACATCTCCATCTGGTGCCTTGTCCTTGGCAATATCTAGTCCTTGCTGAACTCCATGGATTTATGCCATTTGTTTTTTTGGAAGAAACCAACAATTGTGGTACTAAATTTGGTGGAAAGGCGAATAGGTCGCTTGATGTTCATCCGGGTGTAGTTTCCATCGTTGTCTTGGCGGATATCGATCTGCTGTTCTTCATCCACAATGAGTTTTAGCAGCGACCTGGCCCAATTCACCTTTAGATTTAATAAAACTGCTGTCATAACTTTGAGCTTTCCCGCTGTAACATAGTCATATGTCCCTTGGTGTCCAAGGAACACCTTTTAGACATAGTCTAGGAGAAGTCTGTAGCTGGGAAGCATTAACGCCCTGTTGAATGCCTTTCCAGTCCACTGGAATGGGTGTGCAAGCATAATATCAAGAGCTTTCTGGATCTGGTTATCCGTGACTGCTTCAATCACAATATCACCTTCATCGGTTAAATGATATGTCTGTAGAATCATCTCAATCACTGCGGTGCGAATATTGTCCTCTTTTGTCTTTCCAATTGGTATCTTCACTGTATATTCTTCTCTGTCATCCACCATCCATGAGCAATAGAATAGCGCAATCTGTCGATGAAGGAAATAGTCTGGTTCCATGGTGATGATCTTGTGGAACCCTAAATAGAAATAAATTTCGGTTAAGTGTTTGTAGATGCTTGCTGTTAAAATACTTATATGTAGACAGGCCATTGATTTACCATATAATGATGTTATAATCACAAAAACAGTGATGAACACATAATTAAACATATTTAATCCAGTGAGTACACAATATATGATTTTAACAAGTATAATACAGTAGTCATATCACACGAGGAAGGAAAATTTTTAGGAGATGTAATACACATATCATACTGAAGTGTACACATAATCATGCTTTCATAGATAATCAAGATATGTGCAATACATGCAGTATGAGCAAAATGAGCACATGCATTAAATCCTAGTTCATGCTTTTGTGGGTTTTAACTTGTGCACGCCTCGATTTTACTGAAAAACACATCTAAGGTATGAAACCCGTGATGTGTAAGTACAGCGCGAGGTTCCGGTGATATTTCGCCTCTATTATGTGCAGCATCTCCGTCAACAGAATCGGAGGTGCTTGTGAAGATGAAGATCTTGCTTCAGATGTAAGCATTTTTCAAAAAAGTTTTGATTGGTTTTGAAAAAGATAAAGTTTCGCAGGAGAGCTTGGGCACAACAATGGCGGTTTAGGTTTTTGTGAGTGGGAATTTTTGAAAGTGTGAGAAGAATAGTCAAACAATCACATATATATAGGTATACAATGAACGATCTAGATTAAATCTTATAAAAGTTGAAAGTTTATCGACTACTCTAAGTGAAGATTTGCGGAAGCTAAAGTAGAAGACACGAAATAATTTTTACGTAGGTTATATAAATCAATAACCTACACGGAAGCCTTACGGCCAAAAAGAATAATCAAAACAAGTGTTGAGCTATTACAATGTCGAGCAAAACAATAACTGCAACACTATTACTAAAATACTAAATGTATGTTCTTACGAGCTAAGAAACATACAGAATTAAAACTACGAAATTAATCTGCAAAGAATGTCTATCTACTGAATGAATGACTCTAGTATTTATAGATAGACTACATGGACTTGGATCCATGAATATAGCAACTGTTTGGCCCATGTCTCCCACAATTCTAGCAGTTCAGTTGTTGCTCTCCGCATATCTGCCTGGAATTGTGGAACCACTTCAGTTGGTTGTTGACTCCTGGATTTGTGGAACAGAATTTCACTTAGCATGAAACTCTCAACTGCCTAGCACGACTTAGTCTTTGCTCCAGTCTTCGTGAGTCCATTCAACGTTGTCGAGTCAGCCTTCCACGTGGCTGTTGAGCTGGGCGCTAAGTCAACACCAGTTGTTATGTTGAGCTGGAAGCTTAATCAACATTCCTGTGAAGAACACAAAAACACAAATGTTAGGTCAACATTCCAAATAACATCAAGATTTAAAAACCTAACAAACTCCCCCTATTTTTGAGCATTCTTCACAAAACTCTTAACTTCACGAGAGCTCCCCCTATGTTTATGCCTGCAACAACAAGATAGATAACAACATAGAGATATGCATAAATTATTCAGCAGCATCAACATTTCAAATACGCATCCATCCCATTCAAAACAAAATATGGTCAGTGCTACAAAAAGTATCATCCATCATCCACCATCAAAATAAAAAACAGAAAAACTTAAGTTGTTTTTGGTGCTTGTTTTTGGTACTCCCCAACATCACACATGTAAATGTTTTTGACCACATCGGTCATCCTCACACCCTCTCATTCCTCATTTCCAGCCCCAGCCTCTTCCTCATTTTCATCTGTCTCCTCGTTGTCGTCTGGATCTCCCCCTGCTGCTTGTGTAGCTTCTACTTGTTCTCCCCCTTTTTGGGAAGACAGGCACACTTGAAGAGTGGGAACGAGCGCAGCAAGAGAGTTCAGAGCACCAATTAGCTGTTGGACAGCCTGTGGTGGCAACTGAATTCAAGAGGCGATAGGAGGTGGTTGGTCAGGATTCTGTCATGGAAGATCAGCCACCTTGCCTTTGCTAAACAGTAAGTTGTGGATGGCATACTCAGGGACCAGAAGGGCTTCATGGCTCCTGGCGATCTCCGAAAAACCTTGATGCTCCATGACCCTGCAAATGAGAGACAGAAATGGGAGAGAACTGATTTGGGCTTTAACGGAAAGAGCAGCCAACTAGTCAAAGATTATCCATCCAAGGTTAAATGGCTTGTTGAGCCCGACAAGATACAGTAACACTCTGTGCTGTTGCATTACAACAGTAACATTGGACGATATGATCCAGTTTTATGTTAGGACCTTGTGGAGGACGGAGTAGAAGTGTGTCAGACTGGATGACTTCATGGGTTGTACCCAGCTGGACCGCTTCCCTCCAATGATGATTTTGGCGACATCGTCGAGACTGGAGATAATGTCGCCCTCCACACTCGGTAGACCGAGGGCAGCATTTATGGCATCAGCTAAAAAATCGAACAAGTGTTGTAAAAACAAACTTAGCCAAACTTCTGAGACGCATGGTTGCCAAACATGCGATGCAAATTGTAGTAGAAATGTCTAACAATGGACTTAACAAACTGAGGGAGTTGAAAGACAGTACCCAGCAGCTCACGGGTTCGAAAGAACGTGAGCAGATTGTCTTCATCGAAGGTCACCACATCAATGGATCGCTCAGTGACACAGGGGGCGTTCCGAAGATGCTTCCATTTTACCGCGGCTATTTCGTCGTAAAACTACAGGCTAGAGCATGATCGGGGTCCAGCGGAAAGTCTGGAGTGTCAGACTGGTCGGAAATGTGGACCGGGGCCATGATAGCCTGTTTCCCTTTCTCTGTGGTAGCGATAGAGGAGGTGAGCTCCTGTTTAACCTCGATGGTTGTAGTAAGCCGAGGACACTTGGGAGCGGAGGACACCTCGTCATCGCTGTCATCATTGACGATAACAGTCGCCACCGGGTTCTTTGACTTCTTGGACTGGCCAGTGTGAGTAGATAGGCGAGAGCCCCGAGTAAAGGGTTTTCTTGCAGGAACTGGTGGAGGAGATTGACGGGATGAAGGGGACACCATGGCTGGATCTACCAGTGCTACAGTAGAGACAAGGACAAGGTCTTCAATGACCGGAGGAACAGGTGCCTCGGTGGAAACTGGTGGTGGAGCGAGAGTATCATCAGCAGCCGATGGTGCCATAGGAACTGGAGCAGCTTGTGAGATAGACGGGGTTTCGGCGACCAGTGGAACCGGCGGGGTCTCTACTACCGGTAGAACGGGTGAGGGATGCAGTTCCTAGAGAACTTGAGGGTTGGCGGCAAGGAGGGCTCGCAGAAGGGCAGTAACGTCGACGTTCAGAGGGGTAGCCATTTGCAGTAGAAGTGAGGGAAAAAGTTTGATGTACAGAAAGTGAAGAGTTTAGATGAAGAGAGACGACGACGGGGTGATTTGTTTTAAGTCTAGGAATCTAGAAACTGTATCAGTCTTGGAATGTGAGCGGATATGGGAGAGAGAGAGAGAGGAGAGAGGTGGTTTTTCTAGGGTTTCGTGTGATGAGTGACAACTGGGTCAGTAAAAAGAAATGATGAGTAGCAATCTGGCGACAGTTCAACTCAAAGGAAGGTATGCCGTTTCACTTTCTCCCTGACATACTCAAGAACACGCTACCCGAAAGTTATAACCCACTATCAAGAGAGAAGAAGCGGTGTTTAAGGGAAAGCGAGATTATGCGGTACATTAAACACAAGTTGCGGATGTTGAAGGAACATTTTAGAAAGACAACATTTAAAAAAAATAGTTTAACTTGCTCTGTTGTACCAACATCTCTGAAACATCGACCTGGTTTATACAAATAAAATATGTGCAGAACTACAAGAATCCAAGGGTTAGTTAGCGTAGAGTGCATCGTCGCAGCGAATGCCGTGCCCCTAGCCTTTCGTCCTCGAAAGCAGTCGCAGTTGCAATCCTTTGGTAAGGTAGCATCGTCGCAGCGAACGTCGTGCCCCCCAAACTACTTGGATTGTTTACCACAGGGTTACATAAAACATATAAAGAAAAATACCAGGCATCAGTACAGAGAACATGTTGGCTATGATGTTATACCAGCAAGTTAAACAACACAAGCTACACCCTTGTATATAAAATGCAATGATATGGATATGGGTGTTGGACAACACACATTTTAGTGGTAAAAACACAGACCAAGAGATTTTCGTAAGTATACGAACCTGTCATGATCCAATGGTTTTGTAAAGATGTCAGCAACTTGGTTTTCCGTTTTCACATACTCAAGCTTGATCACCTCTTGTTCCACTAAATCTCTAATGAAATGGTGTCTTATGTCAATATGCTTTGTTCTTGAGTGTTGAACATGATTTTTGGAAATATTTATAGCGCTCATGTTGTCACAGTACACAACCAGGTCATTGTTTTCTAGGCCATAGTCACTAGGCATTTGTTTGAGCCACAACAGTTGTGTGCAACAGCTGCCTGCTGCAACATATTCGGACTCAGCAGTGGACAAGGAAACACAGTTTTGCTTACGGCTATGCCATGACACAATGTTGTTACCTAGATAAAAACAACCCCCACTTGTACTCTTCCTATCATCCACATCTCCAGCCCAATCAGAATTACTAAACCCTATCAAGCTCATATTCATGTTTTTAGAAAAGAAGATTCCTAAATCTAATGTTCCAGCAACATACCTGATGATTCTTTTAACAACTTTAATATGAGATACCTTGGATTTAGCTTGATACCTGGCACATACACATACACTAAACATCAGATCTGGACGAGTAGATGTTAGGTATAGTAAACTCCCTATCATTGATCTGTAGAGTGTTGGGTCAACATCCTCTCCAGCATCATCTTTAGTCAACTTTTCTGTAGAGCCCATGGGAGTTTTCATGTGCTTTGCTCCTTCAAGATTAAAACGCTTTATCATCTCTTTGGCATTCTTGCTTTGAGAGATAAAGATGTCATCTTGTCCTTGTTTAACTTGAAGTCCAAGGAAGTATGTGAGTTCTCCCACCATGCTCATCTCGAACTTTGTAGACATTGCACCTGAAAAATTATTAAGCATGTTATGTGAGGTGGAACCGACAATCATATCATCAACATAGATTTGAGTAATAAGAATGTGTTGATCTTCCCTTTTGAGAAAAAATGTCCGGTCCGCACCGCCTCTCACAAACCCGTATTTGAGAAGGAAGTTTGTGAGATGTCCAGACCAAGCACGTGGTGCTTGTTTTAGTCCATACAAGGCTTTCTTTAATCGAAAGACATGATCGGGCTTGTGGGGATCCTCAAATCCTTTTGGTTGTTCAACATAGACTTCCTCCTTAATTTCACCGTTTAGAAATGCTGCATTCACATCCATCTGATATAGATTGATGTTGAGATGACATGCAACAGCAAGCAACAACCGAATGGACTCAATTCTTGCAACTGGGGCAAACGTGTCATCAAAATCCACCCCTTCAACTTGAGTATACCCTTGAGCCACCAATCGTGCTTTGTTTCGTACAATTGTTCCCTTCTCATCAGATTTGTTCTTAAAAATCCACTTTGTGCCGATAACATTTCTGTTAGCTGGTCTGGGAACAAGGTACCAAACATCACTGCGAACAAACTGATTTAGTTCTTCATGCATAGCATTTATCCAGAACTCATCATTCAATGCTTCATTGACATCTTTTGGTTCAAACTTGGAGACAAAGCATGTTACGCCATCAATTGTAGAGCACACAGAGTACAAGCACGCCATTTCTTGATAGTTAATTGGCTGTTTGCGTCTTGTCTTAACACCATCCTCAACATTTCCAATGACTTGAGATAGTGGATGATTTTCTCTAACTCTTCCTGGAGGTTCTCTGCGGTGAGTAACCTCTTGAACCTCATCTTGTCCGTCTTCTGGTTCCTATTGTGTAACATTGTTTTCCTCATCACTGCTGGATGTTGTGTAGGTGGAGCAGTTTGGGCTTCAACAGGAGGTAGAACAACTCCCCCTTGATATACGTCGTCTTCTGCTTCCACTTCCTTGTTCACATCACCTGCGTCATAAAAGACAACATTAACAGATTCTTGTATTGTCTTAATGCGTAGGTTAAATACCCTATAAGCTATGTTGTTTGTTGAGTACCCAACAAATACTCCTTTGTCGCTCTTATCATCAAACTTTGTTAGATACTCACGATCATTTAAGATAAAACATACACACCCGAAAATACGAAAATGTTTTAGGTTAGGTTTTCTTCCCTTGAGTAGCTCATACGGTATTTTGAATGAGCCTGGTCGAATGTTGACTCGATTGTTGATGTAAGATGCGGTGTTCACTGCCTCAGCCCAAAAACGTTTCGCCATTTGTTTTGAGCTCAGCATAACCCTAGCCATCTCAATCAAGGTCCTATTCTTGCGTTCGACCACCCCATTCTGCTGTGGAATTTTTGGTGCTGCAAACTCCTGACATACTCCCTTTTCATTACAGAAACTTGTGAATTGTAAATTTTCAAACTCACGGCCATGATCAGATCTTATACTAGATATTCTAGCATCAAATATATTAGCAACGCGAGCAAACATATTTCTAAACATCTCATATGTTTCAGATTTTTCACGTAAAAATAGGTCCATTTGAATCGGGAAAAATCGTCTACCACAACTAAAACATACCTTTTACCACCGATACTTTCAACTCCCATGGGTCCTACAAGATCCATATGTAGGAGTTCAAAGCATCGGTTGGTCCCAAAGTGTTGTTCATGTTGCTGTAGAGCAGGATGTGAGGCATGTAATTATTTTCCTCTTTGACAGTCTCCACACACGATCTGGTCTGCCTTCCCAAATTTGGGTAGATCGTACTGCATCCATCTTGACCAACCTGCCAAGGTTTCGAAAGTTAGTGTGACCTAATCGTTTGTGCCAGAGAACAACATCATCAACTTGAGCCTTGTTGCATTTTAGGTTATCAGTCATGTAACAGTTGTCTGACGACCTTTGGCCTTTCATGATACACAAGTTTCTGTTATTGTATACTTCACATGCATCCTTCGTGAATTTCACAAGCATGTTACCATCACATAATTGACTTATGCTGATTAAGTTTGCCATAAGCCCCTGAACATGATATACATTTGTTAGAGCAGGTAAACCAAGAACATTAAGTGTACATTTCCCAATGATTTTACCTTTTGAACCTCCACCGAAGGAAACATTTCCCCCGTCATAAGTTTCATAGTTGGAAAGAAATGTTTTGTTACCTGTCATGTGACGTGAACATCCGCTGTCAAAGTACCAAGATCCTGAAATGTTAGTTTTTAATGATGTGTAAACAACATTACATGTTAGATCAACTTTCTTCACCCATTTCATTTTGGGTTGCTGCGGCAGCACAGAATATGCCTTGTCATCCCTTTTCTTTTGATAACAAAAAGGCTTTATGTGACCTGGTTTGAGACAGTAATGACACACATATTTCCTTCTACGTCTCTTACTCTTTTTCTTACCTTTCTTACCTTTTTTCTGCTTGAGAGTTGCTTTGCTTTGTCTGTGTTGGTGGGTCTGTGAGCACAACATCTACTTTGGTATTGGATGTTTCTCTTGCCGATGTGGACCCATGACAAAACACAGTTGGTGCAACATATCCGATGCCCATTTTGCTTGGGTTTGCGCTGTCCATGATCTCTTGAAGCGAATAAGTCCCAGTATTCCACTTGCGGATGGTCAGTTGTGCTTCTTCTAGTTGGGATTTCACCTTGGTGAGCTCTATATCGCGTTGTGTGATCAACACCTCCTATTTTGCTTGGGCTTCCTTGAGTCGTGTTATCTCAGCTGTTGAGGTCACCAGATCTCGTGCTTGTTGTTTTCATTTTTCCAACAGCTCATCATACAACCTCTTTAATCCTTGTATTATAGTGAGAGCACGGTCATCACTTTCTTCACCACATGTAGTATCTATGTCGTCCTCAACACTTCCTGCGTCACCAATAGAGGCATTTAAACAAAACAGATTAGAGTAATAGTTGGGATCATACATATCCGATTGTAGTTCGGAGTCGATGTTTTGGCCAGGTCTATCCGGTGGTGTTAGTGTCACATGCAACGCAATGTTCTCAAAAAGTCCTTCTTCATCAACATCCTCAAAGAACTCGTGCTCATCATCATTCCAAGACACCCAGTATGATTTCCCTCTTTTTCGAAGTGTGTTGGCACATTGATTCGCAAAGTGCCCAAAACCTCTACATTCATGGCATTGTACACTGTCGAGCTTAGAGGAACTGAACTTAAACACTTCGTTGTGAGGTGTTCTCCTAGCAGGAGGTTTTCTTTGACTGTTATCATTCTTTGGAGATTGATAGTACTCCAAACGTGGAACATCTCATTCCTTGGGCTTTTCCTTTTTGTCTCGATTGAATCCTCTCACCATCCGATTGAATTTTCTGGTGATCATAGCAACATCATCTCCTTCGTGGATTCCTTCCACTTTTTCGGATTCACTAGATTCCATTATGTCAGTTAACTTACTACACGAAGGTGACGAGATTGTGTTCACTGTGAGAGCCACCGTTTTCTTCTTCGTGAATGTCCCTCTTGCCTCTAGATTCATCTCATAGGTCTTGAAAGAGTTCATGAGGTCCATGAACTCAATCGTATTCACAGCTTGTGATGTTTCAATGGTTGTTACCTTCATATCAAACCTAGGTGGTAAAGTGCGAAGTGCTTTGGAGACAAGAACTTTTTTACTTAACGCATCTCCCAGATCTTGACACTCATTCAAAATGTCAAGAATCTTCTTTGTGTAGCTGGAAATGTCTTCATCTTCCTCCATCTTCATATTCTCGAATTGAGAGGTGAGAATACATAGACGTGACTGCTTAATGCTGGTGTCACCTTCACAGTGCCTTTGCAAAATGTCTCAAGCATCTTTAGCACAAGTACAGTTCTTGATCAACTTGAATATATTTATGTCAACTGCCGAGAGTATTGCGTTGAGTGCGCGATCATCAAGCGTAGCAGCCTCAACTTGATCACGTGACCAGGAGTTTTGTGGTATTGGGACCACATCACCCTGTGCGTCAGTGGCTTTTGGTGGTGACCACCCATTCTCCACATAAAACCACACTATTCTGTCTAACGACTTAATGTATGAGCGGGTGCGTGTCTTCCAGTATGAGTAATTCGAGCCATCCAAGACCGGAGGCCGAAATACTCCAATGTTGTTCGGATCCATTGATGTGTTAGAGTCGTGATACTATCAGGACCACACTCAGTGTGTCGAGTGATGGCTCTGATACCACTTGAAAGTGTATCGACTACTCTAAGTGAAGATTTGTGGAAGCTAAAGTAGAAGACACGAAATAATTTTTGCGTAGGTTATATAAATCAATAACCTACACGTAAGTCTTACGGCCAAAAAGAATAATCAAAACAAGTGTTGAGCTATTACAATGTCGAGCAAAACAATAACCGCAACACTATTACTAAAATACTAAATGTATGTTCTTACGAGCTAAGAAACATACAGAATTAAAACTACGAAATTAATCTGCAAAGAATGTCTATCTACTGAATGAATGACTTTAGTATTTATAGATAGACTACATGGGCTTGGATCCACGAATATAGCAACTGTTTGGCCCATGTCTCCCACAATTCTCGCAGTTCAGTTGTTGCCCTCCGCATATCTGCCTGGAATTGTGGAACCACTTCAGTTGGTTATTGACTCCTGGATTTGTGGAATAGAATTCCACTAAGCATGAAACTCTCAACTGCCTAGCACGACTTAGTCTTTGCTCCAGTCTTCGTGAGTCCATTCAACGTTGTTGAGTCAGCCTTCCACGTGGCTATTGAGCTGGGGGCTAAGTCAACACCAGTTGTTATGTTGAGCTGGAAGCTTAATCAACATTCCTGTGAAGAACACAAAAACACAAATGTTAGGTCAACATTCCAAATAAATTCAAGATTTAAAAACCTAACAAAAGTAATAATAAATAACGGTTGAGATTACTCCCTGATTTAATCATTTGCCGCCTAAAATCGAAGGAAGTGCATACGCCATCAAATTACGTCTACAAAGAAGTCACATCATTGCCTCAAAACAATAACTGAGGACTGCAACATTAAATGGTCTTCACTTTATCCTTCACCTTTTCTCACATATAGGCTTGCAGTATTTCCTAACATTAATTAGTTTTTATTAGCAATCATGAGACATAAATACTAAAGGAGATAGAGAAATAAATGAATTTTCATTCCCCCTTGATTAATGCTCTGGCAGATCGTTTTGAGGTTCGAACGATCTGCTATCCTAGATTTTGATAGCTAGCTGTTGATTTTCCACTTTATGCAGCTTGTTGTTGATATGTAAGCAGATCGTTTTCTTCATTGATCGAACTGCTATTTTTGATTTCGATAGCTAGCTGTTAATTTTCACTTTTATGCATCTCGCTGCTTTTGTTGATGGATAGCAGGTCGTTTTCTTCTTTGATCGATCTGCTATTTGTATTTCACGTATCAGCCAGCTGCTAATTTTCAAAATTAAGCAGCTTGTTTTTATCTCTAAGTTTTCACTTTGCAAATAATTTTTAGCAACACAGATATGTAAATAAAGAAATAGGTAGCTAAAATTAGAGGTGTGATAACAGATGACCTTTTACCACCAGCTAGCTGTTATCGACACTTGTACCAATTTCGATGAAATTTATCAATCCCAATTTTCCACAAAGTATTTTGAATCTGTCTTCGGGTAATGCTTTTGTGAGAATATCAGCTCGATGCACATCCGTATGAATCTTCTCGATCTTGATGTTCTTCTTTTCAACATGATCACGAATAAAGTGATGACGAACATCCACATGTTTGCAGCGAGTGTGTAGAACAGGATTTTGTGTGATAACAATTGCGCTTGAGCTATCACAAAATATTGGCACACCATCCATGTAGACTTCATAATCTTTTAGTTGTTGTTTGATCCACAAAATTTGTGTTGTGCAACTCCCTGCTACCATGTACTCTGCTTCTGTTGTTGAGGTTGCAACCGAAGTTTGCTTTTTAGAAAACCATGAAATGAGCTTGCTTCCAAGAAATTGATAAGTCCCAGATGTGAATTTTCTATCAAGCTTGCAACCTGCATAATCAGAATCAGAGTAACTTGTTAATTCAAAATTATCATCACAAGGATACCATAAACCTATCTCCATGGTTCCTTTGAGATAACACAAAATTCTATTGACTGCTTCCAAGTGGGATTCCCTTGGGCTAGCTTGATACCTAGCACAAACACCAACAACAAATATAATGTCAGGTCGACTTGCAGTTAGATATAAAAGTGATCCGATAATCCCACGATACTGTTTTATATCAGTTGTCTTCCCAAGCATATCAGGACCAATTTGTCCATTTGTTTGCATAGGGATTTTTACTGGTTTGCAGTCTTTAACTCCAAATTTTGTGATGAGATTGTTGATGTATTTAGATTGATTAATTATGATCCCATCAGCAGATTGTTTGACTTGCAATTCTAGGAAGAAATTCATTTCTCCCATCATTGACATCTTGTATTTATCCTGCATTAGTTTGCTAAATTTGTTACAAAGAAATTCATATTTAGATCCAAAAATAATATCATCAACATAAATTTGAACTGAAAGGATATAGTCTTAGACTTTGATGGTGAATAGCGTCTTGTCTACTGATCCTCGTTTGAATCCCGATTGAAGTAAGAAAGTGGACAGTGTCTCGTACCAAGCTCGAGGAGCTTGTTTTAGTCCATACACTGCTTTAACTAATTTATACACTTTGTTTTCATCTTCAACTTCAAACCCAGGTGGTTGTTCCAAGTAGACTTCTTCTTCTAGAATTCCATTCATAAATGCACTTTTTACATCCATTTGGAATACTTTGAAACGTTGGAAAGCTGCGTAGGCAAGAAACAATCTGATAGCTTCTAGTCGTGCCACAGGTGCGAAGGTTTCGTCAAAGTAGATCCCTTCTTGTTGATAATATCCTTTGGCAACTAGCCTTGCTTTGTTTCTTACCACTTAACCTGTTTCATCCCTCTTGTTCTTGAATATCCATTTGACTCCAATAACACCTTGATGTTTAGGTCGATCCATCAGATACCAAACATCATTTCTTTTGAATTCATTTAATTCTTCTTGCATGGCATTGATCCAATCTGCACTTTGTAAGACTTCTTCGATGTCTTTTGGTTCGGTGTGAGCAAGATAGCAACTTAGTAATGCACTTTCTCCATGCATGCGTCTAGTTTTGACTCTATCTGCTGGGTTCCCAATAATGAGATCAGATGGATGGTTATCTACTCATTTTCTTCGCCTTTTCATTTCTTCCTCAGATACTTCGATTTCTATCTCATCAGGTGGATTCTCAAATTCGGGATGATCTGTGATAGGAACATCCAAGAGATTGTCAGTGTTTAAGTTAATACTTGATACATTTACCAAGTTTTGAACAGATGGCTGTTGAGTTGTAGGTGTAGCAGATTGAGGAATGTTTTTTGTTCAGCAACAGATTGTTGTGAATATTCTTCATGTGAAGTTCCCCCTTCATTTGTTCCCCCTAGATGTGATATTTGTACATTTGTTCCCCCTTGCTGTGGCTTCTCTACAACAGGTTGAATATTAGTTTCTTCTTCATCTTCATCTTTTCGTGGACTCCATAGGAGTATGTCGTCGATAAGTCTATCTGTGGAGTTTTTCAATGTTGAAGAAGTGAGATCATCTTTTGAATAAGAGCTATCTGTTCCTGAAACTTCAAAATTAGCTTCATCAAAAACAACATGTGGTGTTACTTTCACAACAAGAGTTCTCTTATTAAAAACTCTATAAGCTTTACTGATTTCAGAATATCCTAAGAATATTCCTTGATCACTTTTGCTATCAAATGTTTTTAATTGAGTTTTCCCATTGTTATGAATGTAACATTTACTACCAAATGATCGAAAGTATGAAATACGAGGCTTTCTGTTATTCCACAGCTCATATAGAGTTTTCCAGTGTCGTTGCGTGATGACAGATCGATTTTGTGTGTAGCAGGCTGTGTTGACTGCTTCTGCCCAGAACTTCTTTGGGAGGTTGATCTCATTTAACATAGTTCGGGCAGCCTCTTTGAGTGATCTATTACGTCTTTCCACAATCCCATTTTGTTGGGGTGTTCGAGCTACTAAAGTTTGATGTTGAATTCCCATTTTTGAGCAGTATACTTCGATCATATGATTGATGAATTCAGTTCCACGATCAGATCGAATGGTGATGATGGATGTCTTCTTTTGATTTGATAGTTTGTTGAGAAGATCGGGTAGTTTCTCTAAAGTTTCCTTTTTCTTGAACATGAAAATAACCCAAGTGAATCTAGAGAAATCATCAATAACAACAAGAGTATACTTTCTACCGTTTACACTTAATGGAGATACAGGTCCAAAAAGGTCTAGGTGTAGGAGTTCCAAGATCCTTGAAGTGGAGTGAGCTGCCTTTATTGGAAATGATGCTCTTGTTTGTTTTCCCGCTTGACAAGCTTCACACACATGGTCTTTGTCATAGATTTGAGTAGGTAGACCTTCAACCAGATTGTCTTTCACCAGCTTGTTGATTGATTTGAAATTTAAGTGGCTCAATCGTTTGTGCCATAACCAGCTGGTCTCTGTACTTAATTTTTTTATTAGACAGGTTTCAGTTTGATCATTCCATTGTACGATATACAACCTGTCCTGCAAAATCCCGGTAAGAAGAATTTCTTCTCCTTCCATGTTTTTTACAAGACACTTGTTAGCTGTAAATTCTACTTTCTTATTATTAGCACAAAATTGACTAATTGAGAATAGATTATGATTTAATCCTTCTACATATGATACATTGAGAATATTAATGTTACCAACTTGAAGATCACCATAACCCTTTGTGTATCCTTTAGAGTTTCCTCTAAAAGTAACATTTGGTCCAGTGCTCTCTTTGTAGTTGATTAACAAGTTTTTGTTACATGTCATATGTTTGGAACATCCGCTATCAAGTATCCATATTGCTCCCCGAGTTGTGCGCTTCCTTCTCATCGATATCTTATCCTGCAATGAAAAATTATTTAGCTACCCTACTGAATGAGGGTGCCTTGTTAGTAGACAAAGTTCCTTTTGGAACCCAAATTTATCTAATAATAGTGACATTCTGTGATGGTCTAATTTGTTTGTCACTGAAATCAATGTACACTATTTGCTTCTTCTTGGCAGGTGGTTGAGTAGGTGTAGTTGATTTCTTAGGAGCAGATGGTTTGGAGGGGGCATGTGGTTTCCTTTGGTTGAATAAGGGAGGAGCTCGCTGTTGTTTTCATTGAACAGTTTGATTAGTCCCTTGAGTAGGTTGTTTCCTTTGTTGATATCCTATCCCTTGAGTGGTGAATTTCTATTGTCGCTGGCCTTGTTCCTTGATTAAAATAGCTTGTGGCTGTCTCACATTGTTGTTGAGATTCATTATTTTATCTTTTCCCTTTTCTTTGACAAATTTGCATGTTGATGGTCCTTTGTCAATTCTGTCAAATCCAAGTCCAGTGCGATCTGCAGCTCTTCTTTGCATGTCGTTGATGAGTTGAATTCGATCTTCCTTTTTGTGCATTGAGTGATTGATCATGGCACTCAAATCATCGATCTTACGTTGAGCAGAAGTTTCTTGGTCAATGAGATCAGATATCTTGGCATTCAATGAGTAATTTTCTTCGCTCTTGCTTTTGAGTTGCTTTAGCAGAGCATTTTCCCTGTCATTGAATGCGCTGCTGATTTCCTTCATTTCTTGAATGGTATTCGCCATTCTTCCATTTTCTTTTATTGCGTGTTTGAACATCTTGTTCAATCTTGCATGATCTTCCATGAGTTTGGTAAAATCTTCGATGGACAGATAATCTTCATCTTCTTTTTCATCATCAGAATTACATATAGTTTGATTAGAAGAATTAGAATTTTAACAAGTTACCTCTTGACTTTCAAGTCCATTGTCATGGCCCATGAGACACTCATCCCATTCATCTTCATCTTCATCGGCTATGAAAGCTTCATCATTTTCGGATGAGCTGTCTGGCAGGTGGCTTGGAGATGATTGTTCTTCAGCTAGCATTGTTCTTCTTTGCTCGTTGAGCTTCTTGTCTCTTTTGGCACGAAGCTCATCCCTCTCCGCTTTTGATATATCAGGACAGTCTGTTTTGAAATGTCCCTTCCTGCCACACTTAAAGCAAGAATATTCGGAAAGGTCAGCTTTAACATATGAGGTTGATTTTACCTCGTTTCTTCGAGCGGGTTGATCACCAGATCGATCTTTTCCTTTAAATTTTCTGTTGTTTTCTTTGTAGAGCCTCTTGTATCTGTTGGCTCTCACTTCCATTCTTTGGAATCTTTGTGCCATGAGAGAGTATTCCTCGAAGTAGTTCTTTGTTGGGTAGTTCTCATCATCAGAGCTTGATGATTCTTTGGCAACCACAGTGGGAGTTTGTTTTATAGCTTCTTTGTTTTTAGTCTTTGCTTTGAAGGTAGTTTCTTTGTCATGGTTTCCTGCAGAAGATGGTTTGCTAGAAAAAGAATTAGATAAACCATGAATACGATTGATCTCGTACTCATTTCCAGTAAGTAAATCAAATAAAGAGTCAGTGGTAAGAGAGTTGAACTCTGGCATCATGGGATGCATGGCTGAGTAAATTTCCCAAGTAGCAGGTAGAGCTCGTATCACTTTCAAGTTTTTCTCTCGTTGAGAATACTTGTTTTTGTCAATCATAGCTATCTCTATCAGAACTTCTGTGAACCTGTTCTTCATTTGAGCTATGGTTTCTCCAGACTTCATCTTGAACTCTTCAAATTTGTTACAAGCGATGGACAATTTTTTTTCTTGAATGATTTCTGATCCAAGGCTGATTTCTTTGAGCACGTCTCACATCTCTTTGGCTGTTTGGAGATGTCTGATTATGGCCAAGTATATGCCTCTTACTGTGCTTGAAATTAGTCCTTTGGCAAAGTCATCAAGTCCAGCTTCTTTTCTTTCTTCTGTCGTGTATTCATCAATAGTCTTCTCTTTCTCAACTATGGTTAACGAAGGAGTTGGACCAGTTCCATCTTTTATCTCCGCGCTTCCTTTATTCATCTTTTAATGTGGTTCGGGATAAACCTTCCCAACGTCCACGGCTCGATCAAATCTAGATCGAAAATCTACTAGCTTTCTCATTTCTTTTTACTCGTTGAGTACGAGCCACAAGAATTATCAAATCTAGATAATTTCTTGTGAGTAGAAATCTTCTTCCTATGATTGAAAACTACAATCTAGGATTACAACTGGATCAAATCTAGATCCTAACTTTAGGTTTTGTAAAAATAATTTTTCCAGAAAGAAAACCTTCAACAACTGTAAACACTACAGAGAATTCTTGATGGGTGGAAGTGTTTTAAACGTTGAGAGCTTGAAGATTTTAGCAGAGTAATGACTGTATGATAGCTTGAATTCTCATCCTTCTTTCTGGAGGTGAAGGTGGTATATATAGGACCTTTGTAGGAACTATCCGTTGGAGAAGAAGACGTCCTTCTTCTTTGAATTAATGGCTGCATTAAATGCATGGCAGTGTTGTTGAGACACGCGCTGCCAAAGAGAGTTTTGTTCCACCTTTCACGCGATTTCCCAATTTATTGTCATACTAGGAATGATTCACCGTACTAAAAATTGATATTCTCGTACTTCATTCCTTAAAGTATGTTGTTGATGTGACAATACACTAAGTGGTTGACTTGTGACAAATTTAGGTATGTCGGCAGTCCACCATAGTTATAGTGAGGAGCAGCTTGATCTTGATGTAGTAGCAGTTCGCTATCTTATCGAGTTGTTCCTTCATATGTTTCTTCTATCGCTAATGACTTCATGTTGAATCACTTTGTAAAGGCGTAAACGTAAGAATTATTTGTCTATTCTAAAGTAATTATATATATATATATATATAATATGCCACTTTTCATATTATTATTTTTTTGTATTGTAGGGGCCTATTTTCAAATTACGGCTTAGGGCCCCGTGTGACTTAGAAACGGCCCTAATGTTAGTCACGATGACATATCTCCACAAAGGTCACTCCATCCATCATTGACAACGCTAATTCATTTTTCACATCAAGTCCCTTTAATGTGTTGGAACAAATTCTCCACATTTGTCTTCTCTTGTTGTAGAGGATATGTCCTCAATTGTTGTACTCAGGCGACACATCGTCCGTCAAATTGTTGTTGGTGGCGTAGGAGAAGCAAACTACGTAATAAGGACTTCTTGCCAAATGAAATGGCAAGCCGGAAGTGTAAAAGAACCGTGTAATCAATGCATTGAGAGTATTGTAACCCTGAGCATTGAAAGTTTTTCCAAGGGCAATGACACAAATTTTGGAACACTCATTACTTGTTTTTTGTTGGCTTCTTCTATCAATTTGAGCATCTCCACAATATCTTTATCGTTGACCCCTTGCAAGCCTTGATCCCCCACATTTTCTTTTATAAATGGAATTCGACTTGGGTGTATGTCGTCGTCCATTTCTTATGGAAAAAATATATTGTCAAGATACACCTCCATCACGACCTTTTGTTGTGTTAGTCACGATGACATATCTTCACAAAGGCTTACGATAATGTATATTCGGATTCTTAGATGTCATAGAAGTCGAGTCGGATGAACTAGGATTAAGAGTCGTCATCTATCTACATTTAAATTAAAACAAAATTAGTAAAAGTATTTTATAATCTGCCCAAACCCAAACTCACGCAAAGGGGAAAAAATAAAATATGCCCAAACCCATAATCTGCCAATGACAGCCCAACAAATTCGAAAATATAAAAATAATTGAAAGCAACAACTAATTCGAAAATAGCTATAGCTTGAGATAGCGGGCTGACCTAGCTTAAGCGAATAAGAGAAGAACCAAAGGAGGGAGGCATGACGAGCGGGAACCGTGGTAAGTGGTCAGTTGATGGGGGCGGCGCAGGAGTGGGGTGGGTCGACGAGATTTTAAGTTTATGTAGAGTTTTGTTTCTTTTCAAATTGAAATGCGTAAAACACCTTCAATAAAGAGACAATATATTCCTCTTTTAAGGTAATACAAATTTATGGTGCAAAAAATACGTATTTTTTATATTAGAAATTATGTTAATCCTAATTTTATTAGGTATTTATCACGTATTTTTTCACCGTATGCGTACTGAATACATTTTCTTGGAATATGCGAGTCTCATAGAAGTATCCATGCTTCATAGATCATTAGTTGAGGATGAAAGACAGTTTCTTCATCATCATCATTACGTCGATCGCATGTTTTAGAACTCATCTTTCACTTCACTCTATCTATTAATAGACCAAAATTAAACATTGTAAAGCAAGATACAAGTTTTCATATTTTTATCTCTATTTATAAAATATACCATTATGGGGAATGCATGCTTATCCAACTAACCACTAAAGTTTATATTTTAACCCTTATAATAATAAGCACTGAGCTCTTAAGAAGCAAATTAACTCATTCAAAGTTATTCGTGGTATTTCTTTTTTTTTTTTGACTTACTAATTATGCTCTCAAAGTTATTAACTTGTAATCACTGATTTTATAAAGTCAAACCACAAAAATTCACCTTAAAAGCTTCTCGATTATAGATAGCTGCGACTTTTGAATTTGAGTAATTTATGAAAAATACCTTATAGTGTAATTTCAACATGTAAAATATTCTATTTGTAATTTTTATATGAAAAATACTTAAAATTTTAAAAATATCCTTAAATTTACTATTAAATCACACTACATTCATGTTACATCAATTTTGTATGAAGTCATGTTGTATTTTTTGTGGTATATATATTTGAAGTGACGTGATATCGAAAAAAAGTGGGCATTTTGCTCATAACACCCATTTTAGTTTACAAAGTGGGTATTTTTCAAAGTGAGCACTTTACCCATAACACTATTTAGTGTGTGTATTATGCTAATGACAGGAGGTTAATGTCCAATAAAAAAGAGTGAATATATAAAATAATCGAAAAAATTATATAAGATAAATAATAACCACTAATATAATAATATTTAAATTCTAACAATTTTAAATTTTTTGTACTGAAATATCCTTTTAATTATTTTTACTTTTATGTGTATGAATAGTATGGATCGTATTGAATCGTATTATTCATACATGATATTCAGTTTTATTAATTTGTATGTACGTATGAATGGTATGAACGAATATTATTTATACCTTTCATATCGTTTGTATCATTAGTACAATTAAATTTAAGTAGAACAATATTTGTGATAATTCACATTTAAAATGACTAAAATTTAAATATATTATGGGCATGTTATTTGTCTTTTATAATATTGTTGGATTATTTTTTATCACATAAAAAGAACTATTAAAGTGGTAAATTAGTTATACACAAAGAGAAAGGTTTTTAATTTAATTTGATGAATCGGCCGCCAAATCTGTTAGAACAAATTTAATGAGTGGATTCTTGTCTTTCTATATGGATTATTGCTCACGGCTAACGTGTCAACGGCTGATATGATATTGTTATATCATCATACAATTCATTATAAATTAATTTTTTTTGTTTATATTTTTATTATTTTATATTAAATAATAATACATCTGTCTCAATAAGTTTGACATAATTTATTATTTTAATACACTCATTTGAATATAAATTGTGTCATGTTTATTGAGACGGAGAGAGTATTAAACTATATCATACTCGTAAAGTGAAAATAAATAATTTTTATTAAAATTTTAATATTCATCTACGAGACATGCTAAATATTATTTGCGGGCATATTAATTGTGCCCGAAATAAACGGTTATGCATTTTTGTGTCTGTGACAAAACAACTCACTTCTTATAAGATAAATTGAGCTCGCAAAACTTATTTTCATTTTTTTTCTTCTGTTTTTTGTTACTTATTTTATTTTCTTGATAATTGAATATAATACGGAGTATCATTTTCATACTTTTTCTATTTCTACAAAAATATTATTTTCATTTCTAATTTTGATTCGTTTTTCTTTCTTTTTTTTCTCATTTTTTAATGATTGTACCATTTGAACTTTAGCCTTTTGACAATTAATTTGAAACTAAAAATATTATTTTCTTTGAATATACTCCCTCCGTCCCATTAGAGATGGTCCTTTTTTCTATTTCCATTCGTCCATTAAAATTGACCCATTTTCTTTTATAGTATTTTTTTGTGCTTTAAGTGTATTGGGGTAAACAAAAAGAAAGGATTATTTTGGTCTACGTGCAGAAAGAAGGGGTCATCTTTAATGCGACATAGAGAGTATTAAATAATAAAAAATGTATTTTATCATTATGATGATCGAATTTATTGAATTTTATTTACATATCAATAAAATGATATAAATATGTTAAATCAAATAAAAATTAATTGATTAATTGAAACATTAAAAAATGAGATCTTTTTCACGATAGAAGGCATCTCGGGGCATCAAAACTTGGTTTAAAAGCTCATATTTGTTGATGGGGTCGTTCGAGCGGGAGTATGGAGTGGGCTAATTCAACGTCGTAACGCCTAGTATTCGAACATCGGCTCGCAAGTTTGGAACCCTATTGGCTAGTGTGCAATGGTTTTCTTTGATGGGGGCTCGCTTCTGAAAGTTCTGCTTGCTACTTTTCATTTTGTTAGGAGTACGTAGGTGTTTGCTGCTCGCTCGATGTTTACTAAATGAACCTTCACTGCCGGTTCGACCCTTATCTTTAATCTTAAGTAAAGTAAAGTCAAACCAATAAAGTGAACAGTCTAGTCCAACCTCTTTGTTTTAATTTGTTTGAAGCTTTGTCAGGAAGCTTCTACTTCGCCTTTGGCCGACGAATTGTTTGATCTATGAATATGTTAAGTCAAATATAAAGAATTGAAAAGTTGCTTGATCTATGAATATGTTAAGTCAAACAAATATGTTAAGTCAAATAAAAAGTAATTGATTAATTGAAAAGTTAAAAAATGGAATCTATTAATATTATAAAAATAGACTTAATTTGTGCGTCATATTTTAAACCTTCGTTTAGAGTGGTCTTAATACGAATTATTTGGTGCATCGAGAGTGAGAAAATATATTAGTTTTAAATTATTGCATGAAAAGTCTTTTTCAATGTACATGTGATCTTAAATCAAGAGATGTTTAGTTTTATACGTTTAGTCTAGATATGAATTCCACAATATATATATTGAATATTGGGTTATTGATCTATTATCTATACTAATAGGTAAGAAAGTTGAAGGTCTTATTGAAAGCTCGTTTATTCAGAACACTGAAGTCTTAGAATAGCTCGTTTCATTTATCTTTAATCAATATTTTCTTTATGGATGTGTGAATGTTATTATATTGAAAAGCTAGCTAAAATAAAAAACAATAAAGTAATCACACAATGATTGGATTATACGTGGATAAAAATTACTATGTCAATAATCTCAATATGACTTGAGGATTTCCAACCAAATGGAATGTGTTTATGTTTTTACATTTGATCAACTTTTTATAGTCAGAGTAAAATTGAGCTTGATTACTTCTAACTCGAATAAATTCTATCTTCTAAGCCAATTCTAATCATGTTATAATTGTTATAACAAAGTAAGGAAAATAGTAAGATAATAGTCATATAAATTCGTTTGAGCATGTAGTAACACATTGTTCGAATGTTTGAAGTGTTTGATTATTTATAAGAATCAATTAAAGAAATCGACACATAATAATTTGAGTCATTGAGCTTTGAAAGTCTGCTCCCTGCAGTCATCTTACTTGTTTCCAAAAATAGTGCATGCAATGAGATATTCAAGTGCAATTCTAAGATCTTTTCCTTAAATGGAAATTTAAGTGTTTGATGTAATGTCGAATTATAGGCTTCAACCCTTATACTCCCTCTGTCCCACTAAATTAGACCCATTTGTATTAAAATAATATACTCATCTACTTTTCAAATGGGTCTAATTTAGTGGGATGGAGGGAGTATTTCATATCTACTAGTAGGGGAGAGTTATACTAGAATCGATTCTACACGTGTTAACTAGAATTAAATATAAGCAATTGATTTTAAAATTATGTACCGCGATGATTACCCTAAAATTATAGAGGTGATTAAATTTGAATTTTTTTATTTATTCCTTATATGTGCATTAACTTTTTAATCTGTGTAAATCTTAATTTTTTTATACAAACTTTTTCTAATCAAATACATAATCATAAAAGTAATTATAATTTTTGTTCAGTTTTTTCTTTGTTATTAAATTATACTTTAATTAATAAATTATAATTAGAAAAGTAAAAATTACATTTAACATAATAATTTATGAAGAAATAACAAATCTAATCAACTATATAATAGTATAAATTATCAATTTAAAAATGAATGACTCATATTTAATTTTAATTGACACATATAAAAGCTATTCTATTTGATTTTTTCCATATACTAGTATATGGTCCCGTACAATGCACAGAGAATTAATAGATATTTAATATTATTTTTCAATTATAAAAAATGTGTCGTAATACATGATTCATATATATTTAAAACATAAAAGTAAAATGATCCGATCCCACAGATCACTTGGGTACGTATTGATTTATTGATGATAATTGAGTTATTTGTAGTGTGCGGACATTCACCCGATTTATTTAGATAAAAATATCACATATAAAATTTAATATATGTATAATAAATGTATATATTCAATATATTTAAGTGATCATAAATTTTTCATATTAAATTTATTTATTTCATATCATATATTAAATTAAAGGTCTTGTCAAAATATTTAATTTAAGACAGCATATTGCATATGATTACACGCACGAAATTGAAAGATTTTATTAAAATAAAATGACAGAGAGAATAAAAAAGTAATTATATTTAAATGTATTTACTATTCTAATAATTTAATAACAATAGCTTGTAGTATTAATGGATTTGTGAGTAATGAAGCATCATCATTAGCGCAACAATTGCATTATTATGGAGGAAAAATGTGTTAAAATTAATTAGGTTGAATGAAAATGTTTGCACATTCTTCATTTTAATATATTAATAGATAATTTTTAATGATCAAGGAAGTAATCATTTTTAACTTTTGACGTTGTTTCAAAATCTAACTTTCAGGTTAGTTACATATGAAGTTGTTCTGTATACGACATGTCTACTTTCAAGTTGGTGCTCCAATTTTCGATTCCTTCACTCTTGAATTACATGTAATATAAAGTCTTTGATATTTACATTTACAAGACTACGAGATGACTATCATACTCAGAGTTTATATCATAGACTCGAGTTTTCGGTTTACTGTGCCTCTTGCCACAACAAACCATGATCTGCATGACACGACATCGTTTTTGCCTTTTTCAAATTTTATTTTGTTAGTTTAATTAGTTTTTCTTTGTCTTTTATTCATTATGTTATTCTTTTAAATTTTAATTTGTCATTTTACTTGGGTTAAAATGTTTATTATTATAATTTAATTCTTACTTTTTAGTTAATTAATTTTATTATGGTCAATTTTTTACAATTAAGGTTTAATAATATCTCTCTTGTATAAATTATACTTTGTATCAAATATTAAATTAGGATTTAGTTACTTCTAATTGTAAAAATATTTCCTATTTGTAAAATTAAATCATACTATAATTATAAGTATTTTAAAAAATATTAAACAATATACTATGTTTTTCTAAATAAAATAGCACAGGGGTGATGTGTTTCACTTTCACCCCACTGCAGAGGATCTTCATCCCCTAAAGTGGGCAATAGAGGTGGATATCTATTACCTACTTATAGAGGTAAAGAATTACTCCCTTTGTTTCACCTTAAATGTCCCATAACTTTTCGCATCGTAAATTAAGACAATTTTAATTAACACTTTAATTTCTATCTATCCACTTTTCTTACTCTCCAAACTACCTTACTTTTTTCTTATTCTCCACCCAAAAGGAGAAATGAGACATCTCAGCTGGGACGAAGGGAGTACATTCTAAAAATTTTGCCTTAAATTAGCTAGATATTTTGGTACAAAAACCAAGTTTGGAAGAGGACTAATTCGGTCAAGAAGTTGGGATACAATACACACTTTTAACCTTGTAAAAAATTCCTAATGGATTTGAAGAACAAGTCTTGCTTTGTATTTGTTAATTCATTTATGATTTACACGAAAATTTTGTAACCGAAATCAAAACACTTCAAAAATTTCTCAATAGATTTCTTTCATTAGACTTGTTCTTACCACGACACCTGGAGAGTTAGCCTTGAAACTAGAATTGATGACAAAAGTAAAGCAAAATATGAGTGTTTTATTTACTTTTTGACCATGAATAATAGGATAAAGAGAGTATAATTGATAAATAAATTCATATTATAGTAATAATAATTAATAAAAAGTGAATACTGTAATTTAAATTGTTACTCATATTATAAAAAGAAGGTAGTAAGAAAGAATAACATAAAGCAGCAGTAGTCCCCAACGTCACTTTCAAAGGGTGAGTAAGAAATGTTGAGAGTAGATAGATTAAATTTAGTACCTGGAAATAAGATATTGAGAGTTAAGTTTAATATGGGTTTGTGTTTGGTAGATAAAATAAAAATGTGAGATAAAATTTATATGTTGTTTGGTACAAGGGTTTAAACCTTAGATAAAGTATTGCTATTACAAATCTATCCTTCAATTTTTTTTATAAAATTATGAAAATGCCATAATTATTTTAGTAAGAGATAATATATGATTTTTTTTAATTATTTTTTTTTATTTTCTTATCTTATTATTTTATTTTTGATACTACTTTGCTTTTTAATTATATAATATATACAAATACAATTTTTAAATTTTCTTGAGTTATATTTCTTATACAATTTCCTTGAGTTATATTTCTTATATAAATTTTCTTGAGTTATATTTCAATACATTTTTTCTAATTGTTGCATTTCAACCATATATTTCAACTAACTATGTCAATCCAACTAATTATTTTTAATTATTATACTAATCTACTAAACAAGAACATCTTTAGCATTTAATTATAAAATAATTTAATTAAAACAACACCAATAAATTACTGTTCAAAACTCATTAATATATATCCAACAGTAGTATAGTAGAGCTTGTAAATTAAATTCATGCTACTACCTTGCATGATTAATTATCGACAACAAATTGTGTGAAAAAAAATAAAAAAACAGAACAAAACAAAACAAAACAAATAAAAAATTGTGTGAAATGAGAAGTAATCAATGTGACAACAAATTATCTTCTCCTTCTTCACGACTTCACACTCTTCACTTAAGTGCCGTTGCTCTTGATCTTTTCTACTCATTTAAGAACCACATCATACAGGGTAAAACTTGCAATCTTCGGGAAATTCAGAAGCAAGGACAGACATGCACATCTTTTTTAGTTTGTGTCTCCGTTTCAAGTCCTCAGGTAGATCCTGAAATGAAATCAGGGAACTGCTTGAGACTCTAAAAGTAAAGGAGGCGTGGGGAGACATAGAGGGAACAGGAGAAGCATGTAAAAAGCATGCTTGAGAATCTGAAATGAAAATCAAATTCTTTAAATCGGAAACAGAAAAGGGAGAAGTAAATTAAATATATAGTGAAATATTATATAAAAAAACAAACATCAATGGAAGAAGCCCATCTCCTCAAATATAATAGCTTGGGCAAACTTTCTCAAATTTCCACCAATTCTTCCAGCTTCGATTCATCCAACAACGATGCATGCAAAGAACATTTTCAATTTCAGAAATAAGATTCAAAACAACCACTATCTTCAATTGATAGGATGGTAAACCTTGACTTGCAATAAAAATAACTTGTAAACCCCAAGCTTGCAATCTGAAGGGCGAATCAAACAAAATATCAGGGGAAGAATATGGACCTACCTTCTCTTACACTGCGTCGCCCGAATTTGTTGGGTTCTTCAAAATCGCGTCACACCCACTTCAATCGTGTCTCCCAATTTGTTGGCTTTTTCTTGTTCTCGTCGCCCCAGCTTCGAAGAAAAAATAAGATGAAAGAGATGGGCACCGAATGAAAGAAAATAACAGGAGAAAAATATGGACTTACCTTCAGAAAACACGACGTTGCACCCACACTTCACGTCGGAGAAGAATCACGCACACTGTACTCACAGAAGAAAGAAATGGAGGAGGTAATGAATGAAGACGAAATAATGAAAAAGGTATTTTTGGAAGGAAATTTGTTCTGACTTTTATTGTTGGGACAAGTTAATTTTAATACGTGGGGTGTGGAAGGATTATAAACCCTCTTCAACTTACTCCTAAAATACGGGCCATGGTTGTAAAAACGGGCTCATAGGTTAAATACATTTACTACCAAGTGTAAGTTAACATGGGTTTAAAATAGCCCAATTGCCTACAACATATCTACTAAATTAGAGCTGTCAATTTTCAACCCGATACGGTAACCTGACACGATATTAATGAGTTTGGGTTTGGGTTGACCTTTATTTGGTTCAAGTTCTTATCAGGTTGACCAAATAAGAATTTGAAATTTTCGGGTTGAGTTCGGATTACCTGAAATACATAAATATATTATTTAAAATTGTTATTATTAATAATATATATTTATATAATCGGGTTGGATCAAATCATTATCGGATTGTTATCAAGTTGAGTTGTTATCATGATAGGTAAACCTAAAAAAATAACATGTCAGTTTGAGTTTAGGTTGGATTCGGGTTTGAATCATTCAGGTTGGATTCAGATTCGAGTTCACTATATCTTAGGGCTGTCAAATTTTACCGAAGAAACGATATACCATCCTTACCGTACCGAAAAATACAGTAAAATATCGAATATAAGGTATACTAAAATTTTTGGTAAGGTATGATACCGTACCGAACTTTTCGGTAAGGTAAATGTATGATTTTTTCAAATACCGAGGTATAAAAATTGGTATATACCGATATATGTATATATAGCATATATATTCGATTTGAATTATAATAAAGTTATTTATTCATATCATGAATTATAATTAGTAAATATTAATGACAAATTACAATATATGAGTACATTGATAATAAAAAGGATTGAACAAAAATTTATACTTATTATTTTAAATGATAATGATAAACTATAATATATATATATATATATATATTTGTTACATGACTAAATAATTATGATGTATTTACAAGATCTAAATTATTTTCTAAAACGAGTATATCAATCTAAATAATTATATAATCAACTACAATAACATACAAATAATTATAATCTAAAGTATGATTTAAGAATATAAGTGTTTATATTATCATATAACAATATGTGCTTGATATTAAATATAATGTAGGTTATAGTATATAATTAATGAAAATATATTTATTTTGTTATAGTATATCATGCATAAATGACCAAATTAATAATGCTTCATACACCTAAATCAAGTTAGTTATATAAAAACACAATAATGTAGTTAGTTAATATCGTTGTAATTGATAATATGATTTTCGTAGTTTTTCTAGAAAATTTTGTTATTAAAAATTAACGCTTAGTATGTTTTTGTATATGTTAGATGTTGTTTAAGCGGTTCATTATAAATAAGTTTTGGTATATCATGAAAAAAAGATACCGAATGTAAGGTATATCGAAAATAAGGTAAGGTATAAGTATGCAAAAATGTTATATCGAAAATAAGGTATACCGAACTATGATATATCAAAAAGTATAGTAAGATTTTAACGGAGGTATAACAATTTTAATAAGATATACCGTACCGTAACACTTCTACTATATCTCTTAACAAATTGGGTTTGGATTTGGCCTTAACATAACAGGTTGGATCGTTAGTGTTGATTTGATAACTACATTATTTTATTTTTACTGACGGTGGGTGACGCAGGCAAGATCACCTTCACTTGACACATCAAATAAATGAATAATACTACTACTAGTACTTCTTTACTCTTACACTCACTTTCTCAATTCTCACACACAAGCATATATGCACACGCATTTATATATGACTACCGCGCCGCGTTGTTCACATTCTAGCTTCCTTCAAGCCCGGCCCTCCCCTCCCCTCTCCATTCCCTCCGTAATGAGTGTTTTTCATCTCCTCTACTAGCTTTGCCTAGGGTTTTACGCTTTTATTGTTCACACCACCGCCTCACCATCCCAAATTACTGCTCAATTTATTCGTCGAACTAACTATATACTACAACTTTTTTTTTTTGTTTTGGTTTTTGCTTCTACACTAGATAATATATACGCATTTGCCACCTTGCTAGGGTTTGTTGGCGTATGTCATGTCGTCCCCGGCCGAGGTGTGTTTTAATTCCAACTGTAAAGCCACGTCGGAAAACTGGAGGAGAGGCTGGCGCCGCCGCACCGGCGACTACGCTCACCTCTGTGATCGCTGCGCGTAAGCGACTTTGCTTATCCAATTTTTCCCCCTTCGTTTCTGTTGACTTAATTGAATTATCACTTATTTACTAGTCGTTTAAAGTTTGACCTTTTTGAATATATCACCTTTTGCGTTGTATAGGAGAAACATTGCTATACTAGTATGTGCTTTCTGTTGTCTTCAGGTTTAAGGTGGAGCTCGGTGTAGTAGTGTGCTAGACTTTTTTATTTCTTTATATTTCTTTACTATATAAAATAAATCTTTTCACTTTGATCGTGTTCTAGTATCCGGCTGATGTTTCATTTGCGGAATCTTTACCATGTTCCTAGAAGTGAAGAAGTTCATAAATTTGCTTAGTCTTTGTTCGTGTGTATAGTTTGATGATTGCATGTAAATTTGGCAGTTTATCTTCTCGTGTATAGTTTGAGGATATCATGTGAGTGTCTTAGTAATCTGATTATAGACTTCACACTCTAAAAAGGACGTTACAGCTTGCAAGAAAGTGACTGTGCTAGGGTAAAACAATTCTCAGCACCTGCAGTAATTAATCCTACTCCGTTGAAGTCAACTCTACTTGGCAAAGGTGATATCCTGAGCTACCATGGAAAATGTTTTCAGAGATTTCCTCGATGAAGTGGGTTTTGATTTGTTGATGGAGCAGATATGATTGTTCCCAACTGGATTTTGTATTAAATATGAAACCTAAGTGAGGTGCTGTATCATGTTGAGCTCTATGACTCATTTGGAAGATATCTGTGACTTTGTGTTCATTCAAATTGATTTAATTTAATGTGAATCTAGTTCCGCTTATGAGGATGGAAAGTTTTGCGAGACGTTTCACATGGATGCATCTGGCTGGAGATGCTGTGAATCTTGTCGAAAGGTAATTTTGCTCTTGAGATGTTTACATAGATGTCAAGATTAATACTTTCTGGAAATAAGTTGATGTGCTCTTATATGAATTTTGGGACCACTCGTGCAGCAAATACACTGTGGATGCATAGTTTCATTCCACATGTTCGTACTATTGGATGCTGGAGGAATAGAATGCCTAACATGCGCAAAAAAGAGTTACATTTTGGTACAACATCCTTTCTTCTTATTTTTCTCTCATGTTATGTTTGATGCACCAATTTTGCTTTATTTGATTGTTTGGAACTTGGCTAAGGGTTGGACTACAAAGATTGTTGCTCTCGACAATTAGTATTATTTTGTCATATCTCTTCTAAACGATTTCTGGAGGTGCATTCTTGATACAGTCATGCTCTTTCCAGAAAAGGTGTCAATTCCTTTTGCCTTTTCATTAGTTCATGTTTCAGATAGTTGATTCTTGATTTGTTAAGTGTTAACATAATATCCTTGAAATATAAGATGTATTTAAGGGTAAATCATGAGTCACGGCTCTAAATGCATCCTGCGTGCACATTAGGGCTTTGCTTACATAGCTTGAATTTTACTGACCACCTGGACTAGATGGTTTTTATATTTTATATATCAAAGATACAAAAATGTGCTTGCAACTTGCAAGTTTTGTAATTACTTTGATTAGCATAAACCTCAATCAAATCAATTTGTTGCCTGGTTAGTTGAAGCTGTGCAGGTCACAGCAACAGAGAGCACTTGCACTTCCTCTAAACCAAATTGGATTCTGCCATATTGTTTTAATAACTCATTTTGGAATATTTATCATTTTTACCTTTCACTTCAGACTCCAAATCCAGCATGGCCACCGCCTTTGCATTTCCTTCATCCAAAGTCTGAAAGAATGAAGGATCTTTCAGTGAAATCGTGTAGTGCAATATCTAGCTCAGGTTCGGTTCCATGGCATCAGGCTCCTTCATTGTTCAACACTTCCAGTATCCAAGCTAATGTGCAACTGAGGATGCCCTATGAAAGATTAGATAATGGAAAGTTGAGACTTGGCCCATTTGAAACACCCCAGAGCAGAAATCTAGGTAAATTCTTCTACATGCAAAAAGGAAAAATGGTTTAGCCACTAAGCATTTAGCTTAGCATTTATGTTATCACTCTGCGAACAAATGATTGTATTTCTTGTTGAAGGGTTCAATGTGAAGGAGAAGGATTGCCCATTCGCAAGTGATTTCAAGCTCATCTTCTCAAGAAATGATGCTTCTTCAAACCAAAATTTGGGCTTAGCTTCTTCATCCAAAAATGAAGTATATGATTCCTCATTTTCGGCTATTCTTTCGCAATCATCATCTGTCCCAATTTCTGTGGGCAAACAGGTGTGCAGTCAGAATGGAATGGACTCATCTGGTGAGGCTCAAATAGGTAATGGGAAGTCTCGAGGAGATTTGCTAAGACGAACTCAGTTGCTTTCCCGCTACCGCCCACAGATAAGTGATGAAGAGCTTCACAAGATCCCTGCAGAGTATCCAATATTCAGCAGGTTTCATTGTATTGATTTTGTTTCTCAATGATCATGATTACATTATTAGAATTTAGAACTAGTGTTTTCCTCTATGCTCCTAAGTAGTCAATGACTCAGTATCAGCTTGTAAGGCTTGCGGTCTTGCATAAATGATATTTTTGTTGTATGTTGAGCCTGACATGATACTGACCTTAAGTCCTGCGCGTTTTTTGCAATACTATTCATCTGCTTCACTTTAACTTATTTTTAGCTCAAAATCAGTTATCACCCCATTGTTTGAAAAAATGTTAAGTGCAAGTGATGCTGGGCGAATTGGGCGCTTAGTACTACCAAAAAAGTGTGCAGAGGTGAGTAGTCATGTTTTTATGTGCTTTCATCCTCTTCAAATGCTCATTCTTTTATGTTATTAAGTTCCTCTTCTAGCTAATATATGAGTGATTGGTTTATATGCATTTCATAAGCATTATTTACTGTTTCACAACAGGTGATTTTAGAACAATAACTACAATATATGCCTATATGGCATATTGCAAATCCTTGTTGAATCATCAGAACTGACATCTGTCTGCCTGAATGTCACAGTCCTTGGAGAAATATATAGCTACTGGGTGGATTGTTTTCTGAAAATCATTAAGTTGTTTTGTTTGTTGAGTGAACATGAGCAATCCAGTATTGTGGCCAGCTATGGTTCAGTCCCCTTCTGTAGACAGTTTATCTTTTCAATCTCTCTACAATCAGAAAGTAACAAAGAAGTAGTAAGCGTGTTTTTTCTGCTAATACTTGATTGACTGGAGAATTGGACCGTTATATATATATATATATATATATATATATCTTTTTGGTTGGCTTATTAAAGCACCTGAGAAGACGGGTGTATAACAGAATATTTCTCGCGGACTCTCAATTATTTGGTATTAGTAAAATTTCCTTGAGTTTCCTTTGGCATTGAAAAGGAATTTAAGAACAATCTTGATCCTTCATATATAGGCTAGATAAACCATTTTCTTTAAGCAAATTCAGAAGAATAAAGGACAGCTGGACATTTTCCTTTTCCAAGCACTTTGCATCTCTTATCTAATGTATCCCATGCTTGTACAGGTTTGTTGTAATAAAATATGTTTCATTGATGACCGAACAGGCTTATTTTCCACAAATCTATCATCCAGAAGGGTTACCTCTAAATGTACAAGACATTAAAGGGAAGGACTGGATATTCCAGTTCCGATTTTGGCCAAATAACAACAGCAGAATGTATGTCCTGGAAGGAATAACTCCTTGTATACAATCAATGCAACTTCAAGCTGGGGATGTTGGTAATCTATCAGTACCACCAAATGCAATTCTTGACTTGCTTGTCTTTTCCTCGATGCTGTTTTACTTTCTTGACTTCATTTGTGGCCTAGAAGTATTCCTTCTGGCATCGCTTGATCGTTCTTATAGGAGCATCATAGTCTGTCCGTCAATACTACAGTTGATGTGTCATAATTTGTATTTTTCTACCATCACCTTAGCTGCTTGGATTGACGTACTGGTTTCTTGTTTTCTTTCTCAGTTTATTTTTCTGTTTTATGTTTGTCTTCATATCCATTTTGTGCAATTAGCCATGATATTTTAACTTTAGTTTATTGCTTGATTGTTGTCTTTGAATTACAAAATGACTCAGGATTTTTTTTTTCAGTAACATTTAGTAGGTTGGAGCCAGAAGGGAAACTGATCATGGGTGGCAGGAAGGCTTCAACAGTTCCATCATTAGATCAGGTATGTCTGTTTCCAAGTGCTTTTGCAGCTTTTTAGGTCGCCACACACAGGGACACTAGTGATTATGTGAAAGGACAACACAACATAAAAAGGCTGTTGCATCCATCCTATGTGGGTGATCTGTTACACAGTTTAAGCTACTCCAGTTAGTTGTATAACATGCCTATTTGTTGGTCCATTCTTGTGATCCCTATATCACTTCAACCGGACCATTCTAATTATTTTAGTTCAGTGTAAATATTGTGCACCTAAGGCAAATACTTCGAAATGTTGTATATAAATCAGTCTGGAAAAACTATAAACTAATCTAGTATGGCATTTTCTCCTACTCCGTCCGTCCCCCCAAATGTAGCCCCAATTTGCTATTTCAGTGCGTCCTTCAAATGTTGTTCTAGTATCCTACTCCAGTTTTAGTAAATAATCACTATAACGACACAATAAAGTAGTTGGTTCCCTTACTTCACTCACACTACACGTTTTATTAAAACCAGTGCCGCCACTTTCTAGGACTACAATTAGGGACTAGGGGGTTATAAAATATACTCATTTGTCCCGACGAATGTGTTACGTTTGCTTTTGGGCACGAGATTTAAGGAGAGTAGAAAAGTAGTATACTGTGGTGATAGAAACATATATTATTTAAAGTTGTGTGAGTAATAAAGTTGTTTTAAAAAAGAATGTAACACTAATAGAGCGACCATTCGTATTTCACATTCTTAATTCAAATTGTTATTTATTAATTATTGTTATTTGGTTATTGGGTAACAATTTATTAATTATTATTATTTGGTTATTGGGTTTAGTGCCAAAGCGCTTATCCGTGGGCTTAGGGTTAATTATTAGTATTTATAGATCATTGTTAGGGTTTTAGATTTCAGATTTGGAATTATTATTGTTGGCTTCGGCTTGGGCAGAACCTCCGGTTCTGAGTTTCACGTTTCCTCCATATTATTTATAAAATTTCTCTTTCGTTCATCTTTCGAGATTTCACTCTATCAATTTGGTCCGACATGCCGACGAATACCGAACGTATCGAGGAGGTAGAGAGGTCTACGAGGAGTCTCCACTCCAAAGTTGGCGACCTGGCTGAGAACGTGGACAGGTTGGGCTCGTGGGTGAAAGATCTCCAACAGACCGTGGACGGGCTGGGCTCGTCGGTGAAAGATGTCCAACACACGCTGGCTGCCATAATGGCTAAATTGGACTCCATGTCCGGTCCTCCTCCAGCCGCGAGTTCTGCACCAGCAACCTGCCCACCAGCCGCCGGCAGCGCGCCAGGAGCCTGCCCAGCAGGTGACGCAGCATCTGCTGCCCTGCCTCCCTTCGTTTTCGCGGCCACACCACTTCCCCGAATGGATTTGCCTACCTTCGACGGGACTGATCCATTAGCGTGGCTTGCGCAAGCCGAGCAATACTTCTTGGTGCACCACACTGAGAACGAACACAAAGTTCAATTCGCACTCATCGCCATGTCCGGCACGATGTTTTGGGCCCAATAGGTGCTCCGTCGGGCCTCTTCCATCTCGTGGTGTGACTTTTCAGCCGAGATCATCGCTCGTTTCAGCTACAGTTCGGCCATCAATGCCTACGAAGCCATGCACCTTACCTGACAAATAGGGACACTAGAGGATTATTTATCCTTGTTCGAGGAATGGGTTGCCCAATTATCGGCCTTACCTTCAGAATTGTATTTGGGCATCTTTTTGGGGGGCTTACAACCTGATATTCGTGATCGCCTAGCCGACTCGGAGTTGACGGACGTCTTCGCCGTCATTCGGGCAGCCCGACGAATAGCTCGGCCACCAAACCTCCCGATGGACTTCCCCGTGCATCGTTTGTTTCCAGCCACGCTTCACGTAGCATAACAACGTTCTCATTCGCTTCCCATGCCCGGACAGTCCTTGAGCTCTACCTCAGTCTGTTCACCACAGGCTTCCGAGACCCGAAGCTCCCGACGTCTCACCCCAGCACAACAGGCGGAGTACCAAACCAAGGGTATCGTTGCGGAGGCCAGTATAGGCCCCTTCATAAGTGTCTGACAACAACACTGTTTGTCCTTCTCGAGGCCGACGTTGACGACGAACCGAGACAGCCTGCGGAGTCTAGAGAACCGGACCAGGAGCCTGATTTCGGCGCGCCACCCATTAACGCCAAGCTGCAGCGTTTCGAACTCTCTAACCTGTACTGATTTCAGCCTTGCGGACAAGGCAGTTCCCGCGACGGCGGCAATTGATAGAGCGACCATTCGTATTTCAAATTGTTAATTATTAATTATTGTTATTTGGTTATTTGGTTTAGTGCCAACGTTGACAATGATGAACCGGGACAGCCTGCAGTCTCGAGAACCGGACCAGGAGCCTGATTTCGACGCGCCACCCATTAACGCCAAGCTGTGGCGTTTCGAACTCTCTAACCTGTACTAATTAATTTCAGCCTTGTGGACAAGGCTGTTCCGGCGATGGCGGCAATTGATAGAGCGACCATTCGTATTTCAAATTCTTAATTCAAATTGTTAATTATTAATTATTGTTATTTGATTTATTTGGTTTAGTGCCAACGCGCTTATTCGTGGGCTTAGGGTTAATTATTAGTATTTATAGATTATTGTTAGGGTTTTAGATTTCAGATTTAGAATTATTATTGTTGATGGCTTCGGCTTGGCTAGAACCTCCGGAGGTTCTGAGTTTCACGTTTCCTTATTATTTATAAAATTTCTCTTTTGTTCATCCCTCTAGACTTCACTCTATCAAACACTTTCCGAAGGAAACCCAAAAAGAAATACGTAAAACATTCGATGGGACGGAGGGAATAGTAATAATGTTGTATATAATATAATTCAGGGAAAACTGATTTTATTTAATAGATTGGATTGTTGAATGAGTTATATTATGATATCTTATTAGAAAGCTTTCAATATTACTCCATTCATCCTGTTTGAAGCGGCTCACTTCTTTTTGAGATGGTTAAAACAATAGAATGTGATAGGGGCCCACATTTTTGAAAGGGTTAATTCTTTACTTTTTGGATTGAGTCACTTTAAATTGGTTGGAAGGAGCATAAAACTTTGGTGCATACATACAATTTATTAGATGTAACAACTGAATTTGGTCATTTAAGAAAATATATATATAATCTGTGGTTGTCTTCACAGGATGCATTATTGTATGATATAAAATGCATTATCATGAAGGGACTTGTGAGAAAGTCAACACGGATTTTAAGAAAAAATTGTAGTGTGTTTAATCGAGAAAGGGCCCCACAAAATAGAATATATGCGAGGTTTAAAATGTTGAGTCTTTTGTGGGACCATGTCTAGAAAATGAAAGAGTCCACTTTTGGTGAGCAAATCAAATGGATAATAAGAGTACACTCTTTGTGGACGGAGGGAGTATAGAATACATTTTCCCAAAAATGCATATAGTAAATATAGAGACGCATTATTGTATATGCGAAGATGCATCCATATATGTAATATATATAAATTAATTTAGGTGATGTCACCATCAAACTACTTGAATATAATTCTACATTATAGATTTTGCATACATGCTTAGAAGTACATAATTGAAAATTGTTAAACAATATGTCTAAACGATAGGCAAATTTGAGACTAATTTATGGTTTATTCATCTACTCAATAATAAACATTTATACAGAAAGAGACCATCTGCTCTAATGCTAGGAATGCTAATTCTGTCCTATACTATCCTACCATATCTAAATTTCTATCAAATATATAATTCCAACAAAAATCAATCATGTACAATTGTAATATTGGTTTATACTTCCGTATGAGGGTGGAGACACTCAATGCATATTTATGAGCATGTTGTGTCATCCACTCATCCATAATCTTTTGCATAATACCAATCTTTTTACCCAAATTATATTTAAAAAAATTGACGTGAACATTCTAATGCATGCTTGACCTGGAATGAATTCATTGCTTTGGACAACTTTGACTACTACCTCCCTCAAAATCATATGTTTGTTTATAGGCTTTTCTTACGTATCAATGTGGATGTATATGCATCTATTTGAAATAAATTATATACTTTCCTGCTTGATTTTATTACATAAATTGTGCCAAACGTGTATGCCTATTTTTTTAAGTTCTATTAATCGAACCTTGGTCAACTTACAAGTTTGATGTCTTGTTCTCTCTGATCACAGGGAGAAGAAGTTACCCTGTTAGGGAGTGAAGCTTCAAGCCCAGGGGGTGCTAATGCAATAAATAGATCTGCCAATGTTATTTCTGTAAACGGTCACATGGAAGGTAAATCTTTAAGTGGCTTGTGTGTGACCAAAAAGGAGGCCAAAGTAGAGATTTAGCTAGCACTTGTTTAAGTTACTAAATCTTGTCCGATTGCAGAGGAAATACTCGAAGGCAAACCTGTCACTAATGTTAAGCGGAGGAATTTCAATGTAAATACAAAAAGTAAGCGTCTTAGGATTGAAAATTCGGAGATGATGGAGCTGAAACTCACCTACAAGGAAGCTCAAAGACTCATTCGAGCACCAGCAGAAACTGTTCCGTCATCTTTTGTTGTTGATGGGTTTGAATTTGAAGAATTTGAGGTAACTGAAATCTATATCAAAACATATTTTAAAATTCAGGATATGTTCAGTTTGTTTCCATCAGGTGAGCTTGTCTTGTATTTTGTCCTCTTTGCCTTTCTAGTATATAATTTACCCTTTTAATCTAGGTCTGCGATTCTGATTTGGTATATACTAATATACTGTACTGATATATGCAATTAACAGTATGAAAAAAGGTCATATGAGTTTTGACTGAACTACATGACTGATATATAATGTGGCAATACAAATTTCTGTTCTCCAGCTTCCTGATATAGTAATCTTCTTAATTTGATTCTCTTTAGGAAACTGAGCTAGTTATTGGGATGCCTACTCTTTTGGGAATGGATCATTCGGGGTATGCGTCTTTTCTTACATGGCCAGTAGACATTATAGTCGCACGTGGAAATATTAACACTAATTTATTTCATGTGCAAGTAAAAAGATCCAGTGGGTTCAATGTGAAGACTGTTTCAAGTGGCGTAAGGTGCCTGCTAATGCACTTCTTCCTTCAAAGTGGATCTGTTCAGATAATTTATGGGACCCTAACAGGTAGAGCAGACCTTTGGTGGTATCGACATAGTTGTTGTCATGGGTGTTATTGTTTTCTGTTATTTTTCTTTTCCTAAAACTTTCCTATTTACCATCTTATCTCTGGGCCCATCTTTGTTTGCTGCAACTTCTCTCCACCACTTGATATGTGTACTGCCGGTTAGTATTTTCTCTGCTGAATATTGACCAAGTGGATTAGTAAAGTAGGCTCAAGTTATAAGCTATTTCATGATCAATAATATAGAGTTGACCTGTTTATGTTTGACTTCACCTCATGATTTCTGTATTTCTTTTTCCTTTTCATTAAAATTTTTAAGGTTGTTTTTGGAAGTATTCATGTGATGTTATGTGAAGTAAAGCAGTTTTCTTCAGGATCCTATGTGAAAGAATAACCTAGAGAATTTAGTTGATTCCATGCTTGATATGTTATTGCTTCTCATACTGTGATCCCCTATCCCCATGTGATGGAGAATGAATACGAAGGAAAGGAAAAACGAATTATGGATAAAAGGCAAAGAAGAACTCGGAAGCTCCAAGCTATCCGCCACGGCAAATACAGCCAACACAAAATAATATCTTTTCTGAATGTAACCCTAAACACTACACTTGAATAAATAGACTCCTATCGGCCCATGCATGCATACATGGGCCATCCACTAATTACTTGTTCATTACTCAACACAAACCCTAACATTATTAGGAAATAACTAAAATAGGAATATAAATAACTAAAATAACACAGCAGCAATTTCTTCTCCTCTCCAACTTCATTCTGTCACGTCTGCCTCGCTTCCGCGTCCCGCTCCCGCTTCCATGTAAGCTCCCCGACAGCGTCTCGAATAAACCTTGATAGGAGGAGACGTTCCAACACCATGTATCAAGATGTTTCTAACTTCTCTTGGTAGAAATATCAGCTGTAGAGTCTCCATAACAAATACATGGCTTTTGTTTCTTTTGGTACTCAGACCCATAGTAGTCTCACTAGAAGATAACTTGGATTGAGTGTGAATTTGTATAAGAGAGTTTACACAGGTAAATTTTCTGTACTTCGCTTATTACTCTAAGCAGCAGTCGAGAGATAGTGGTATCAAAACGTTTCTCTGATAAAGATGTTAGTTTTCAAAATAAAGCTCATATTTGGTAATCAGTTGAAGTCTTATTGTGCAGACCTGGTCGACTGCTTCAAACTACCCATTTTGTACTGTTCTGAATTATCATTTGACCGTGCTCCAATAAATAGAACCTTCTCTGCAGAGAAAATGTTGCAGAAGTGTGTGTACAATCTGAAAAACTGAAAATTTGCTAGTGTCTGTTTATAAGAAACTATATTTTGAGTTCCATGGGTTAATCATGTTTACTTCATAGCTTTTAATTAGTTCACCAATGAACCTTAATATCTTCCTCTTGTGTGTCAGATCTCTGTGTTCGTCCTCTGAGGAACTAACTAATGAAAAGCTTGAACAAATGCTACCCTCCACGAACAAGGGTAAGGCACTTTTTTTGTTCTCTCGCTGCATTAATTGTGTCATTCTTTAGTTTCTTATCTACTCAACAGGCACCTCTATCAAAGAGGAGAGATCTGAACAAGATGCAGATCTATTTGTGGCTCTGGAAGGACTTGATACATTTGCTAATTTAGCTAGTCAAGGGGAGGGAGAAAGCCTTCTAGCTTCTCCAGAAAAGAAGGTAAGACATCCACATCATAGACCCGGCTGCTTGTGCATTTTTTGCCTTTAACTTCCAAGTTTGAAAGGGACCAAGCACCGGCAGCCTTGTGACTGTATTATCTGTACTTCCTTAAAGCGTCGTTTCAAAACCTTGATGGAGAGGAAAGAGAGGATGGAATTGGAGAAAGAAACAGAATCCCCATCTTCATCTCAGAACTTACAAGGGAAACAATCGTGTGACAAGGAGCAGGATGTTGGTGCATCTTTTTCCAGCATAACTGGAAATATAAGCAGCTTAAATGAGGAAGAGCTGCAAAAGTCTGGCTATCAACAAGAACCTAATGGAAGAAAATTGTCAGGTTCACCTTTGAAAGGTAAAATAGACCTTAATATACAGCCGGAGCGGGAGGAAGATCTCTCACCTCCCTCCAATTCAGGGGCCACGAAATACTCGATCCCAGGGAAATTTTATAGGCAACAGAGATCATTAGAATCTGATGTGATTGGGAATTTGTTAGGGAAGCAGATGCAGCAAGACGGAGTCGGATGTGTGAATATCATAAGTTGTGTGGCGTTAGACGGTAGTCGTGAAAAGACTGGTTAGACAAAATTGACTGTTGGGATGAGGCAGTGCTACGCAGCAAGTGGATTGGAGGAAGTGTTGGCAAAGACGAAATTTTGATTGTTGTTTGCCTTGGTGAAGCAGTTGTATATGCTAAAAGGGGAGGAATTAAAGGTTGCATAACCAGTGCCGAATTTGATGGACTGAGTGTGCAGATGATGTAATTATTATTACTATTTTCAGGAACAGAGTACAGCTACACGATTCTTTCCACAATATTCATACATGAAATGTGGAAATTTATTTATTTCATTTAATCTACTGAATCCACAAAGTTTATGCGATTGTAAACATATTAAATTCTATTCTTGACTCGTATTAGAAAAGAAAAAAGGAAAGATAAAGTGCATAAGGTATGAATATAAGGCGACGCATTTTGTAAAGCTTAGAATAGAAGTCCATAATTCAACGGTTGTAAGTATTGATTTCAACCCATTAATTCCGGTTTCCAACGTGGACAAAAGCTTGGCTAAGATTGCTGTTTCCAAACAAGGAATGCTGCATGCATTATTACTAAAACACATTGTGTTTAGGTACAGATCCTTCTTCCATTACCCAATTCTTCTGTCTCATCTTCCTTTCCCTCTCCTCATCCGTCATCGGAGATACGAGGAATGGTGGTGGCCCATCATCAGACCTCGTAATCTCGAGAGGAAACAAAACACATCCAGTTTCCATTCCCGGAAATCAAAATTATGGATGAAAACGGTTCCTTGAAGATGTCGGTGGAGGCGGATAGCAAACATTCGGGTCGGAACGACTCGTATTGCCTTGAGATGTTCTCCGTAGAAGTAGAGAACGTGAAGCAGGACCTGTTGAATTTGGAGAATTTGCACAACAGCCTCCAGGAATGCAATGAAGATATCAAAAACGCTCAAGATTCCAGCACCATGAGAGTCATTCGTGCCCGTCTCAACACCGAGTTGGACGACCTTTTCAAGCTGGCTAAGCAAATCAACAAGAAATACGACGGCCTTGTTCGAGCCAATGCTGCCCAACGTGGCTCTGTGGATGATCACGTCCGGGCCTCCATGATAGCCGACCTTGTCGACAATCTCCAGCTCATGATGCGCCGCTTTCAGGGCCTCAGGACTCAGATGGAGACCGATAACAGACAACTAATCGAGGCCAGGTTCGGGTTAACCAACCATTTTACATATCAATCAATATAAATTAAGTGAGTTGTTCACATTAACATTATTAACGAGCCTATTACTTCAAACTACCTGACATGTTAAGATGGTTATATAATATATTCAATCTCACATCAATACATCTGACATATATTGATCCATTAGATGGTCTAACTAGGCTTGTCAACGTCAGATTTTATTCAACCCCTAATCGGTAAATATTTTCAATTATGGACCCCAAATCGGAATCGCTACTGTCTAATCTGAATCGGTAAAAATCAATCCGTTATTCAAATTTCACACTAAATTGAGAAAAAAAACTTTAAAATATGAAAATTTTATAATTATAATTACCACTCTTCTTTTTCAAAAGGAGACATTTAATTTTGTGATGTCCTATCCAAAGAGAGTATTTTTTAAAATGAAAATAATAAGGGGAGCTGAATGATAATAATGGTTCACTCTTATTTTTTTCTCTTTGGAATACTGTATCACACTTTAAAGTGTAAGTAAAATTTTCCCAAAAGAAATTATCTTTTTAAGGAGGACATAGTGATATTATATAAATACGTGTCTAATGTAATTTTAAAAATAAAAAATAGAATAAATAAAAAATTAAAAAATTGATTGGATCAATCCAGAACTCGAATCATATCCAATGAATCGGATTGGGTCAGAACCGATCTTGACCGGGTCTAAGTGAATTTTTACCGATTTGACGAGTTTTCACCGATTTCGGATTGGATCCGGCTAAAAACCACAAATTGACAGTTAAGTCTGAAACGAGATTATCTTTGTTAGCGTTTTATCTTTTGTGAATGAATATTCTAACATGTTGACTTATGTTACAAAAAAACAAAAAAAGGTTCTACGCGATCACACAGGAGAAGGCAACGGCGGAAGCGATCGACAACCTGATAGCGAGCGAGACGGCGGGGAGTCCGCTCCATCACGCCATTGAAGAACTGGGGAGAGACCCGGTGGCGGAGGCCGTGGCTGAGATTCAAGAGAGGCGCGACGCCATGCGAGAGATTCGAAGGAACCTCATGGCACTCCACCAAGTACTCTTGGGCATCGCTACCCCCGTTACCGCCGCCGCCACCTCCGCCACCGAAGGAGTAAGAGTGGGAGGTGACCTCGCCAGCCCCGCGGAGAGAGCTCCAGTGGCGTTAGGTAAGGGCATCGGGATTGGAGGGGCAGGTGGTCTCAACGACTACGAGAGGGAGACTCGGAAGCAAGCTTATATTGCTATAGCCATTGCTTTGGTGCTTGTCTTCATACTCACCATCGCCGTTCTCAAGTTTGATATTTATCAGGATACTAAAGTTTAATCAACCTCAACCTCAACCTCAACCTCCATTCATTATTATATTTGATCTTACTCTAATTACTCTATATGTAGAACTATATCATACGTACATATATATATATACTCATGATATCAGATCATATATCAATAATAATCTCAACTACGTACTGCAATCACTTCTTATTCGGAAGAAGGCTGGTGATGAGGAATATGTTCATCTTCAAATCTATCTGCATGCATATCCATCTTTTGAAAAGAATCATGGACTTTAAAGGTTGATGGAGATCGAATAAAGATTGATCTTAACGACTCTATATCACGATAATTCAATATTCAAAAAACACCTAACTTTTGGCAAGCTATTTTACTTTAGCAGTTTTTAATCTATCAAAACTTGAACCTTTTTCAATAAACATATCATTTCTTTGGATTTCAAAATATTCGTGACATTAACCCACGATCTATTTTATGTAAATAACACAGAAAAATATGCTGCATCTCTTTGCAATAGTTGCCGATCTGTTCAAAGGTTAATTTGCAATTCACTAGATAAAAAAGAGATATTGAATTTCAGTGATGAAGAGAGTCTAGACGTGATATAGTCAAAAAGTTTAATTTGAAGTGAATTAATTAATGGTTGAATGTCTTTTTTTTTATATTCATGTATTCTAGAGTTATCAATTGTATAGTGTTGCTCTTCTCTGTATTACTATAAAAAGTAATATAAAAAGAGTGAGAGTGTAGCTAGTCGAAGTTCTACCTAAATTATTTTCTTTACAAAACTTACAACTAATCACCAAAAGCTTCCTAATATGACTTGCATGAAATAAAACATACAAATGAGATTAATCTTCATATATAAATGTGTATTTCATGATAATAAGATAATATAAATTTTCTTATTCTTACTTGTTTCTTTAATTATTTTTAGTTAATTACAATTTGTTATTGATTATTATTTTTAGATTACCTTCTTTTATAAATCTGTATCAAATAAAACTTTAATTATGTAATTTCCCCATCAAATTATAAGTTTACTACAAAATAAAAGTTTTGCAAATTATCATAAATACATACCATATTTACTGGACAAATTTCTTATTGTCTTATAAATGTAATACCGTAAAAATTTGGAGATGAGTTGGGACTTGGGAGTGAAAGAAGAAAAATAAAAGACAAAGTGTCGTGCATATACAACAAGTTTGATTTGTTACCATTAAATGATCCACCTCTTTATTTAAAAATAATTGTGTGTATATTGAATATAAATCTTATATGTGACATTAGTTCATGTCAATTTTAGCATATCATGAAATAATTAATTGAAACACCAAAATTAATATTTTAAAATCCATATATTATAAAGCATTATAATACTTCATCCGTAAACGAAAGTGTTTAACAGTTTGACATGACACATGTTTTAAGAAAATGTGTTGACTTTGAGTAGAGTGTGTAACGAGTGTAATGTGTAATGAATGTAGTGAGTGGAGTTTGGGTCCACTTATAATAATTATTAATTGAGACGTGTGTAGAAAAGTAGAGTTAGTGGAATTTGAGTCTCACATGATTTATAATTTTTAATTGGATTGTGTGTATAGAATAGTTACTATAAATAAAAAGTTTGAAGTGTTAAACACTTTAGAGGACGGACTGAAAAAGAAATACGTTAAACACTTTCGCGGATGGAGGGAGTATCTTTTTCTAAAACTGCTACAAAACTTATGTAACATTTATAATTTTATATTTTGATGTAATTTCTTAATCAATATTTTTTTCAATATTCAAATTAAATATTTAGGACCTCAAATTTATTAGCTATAATTTTTTTAATATAATTTTAATTTATTGATGATTATAAGATTTCTAACTAAATAAATTTTATAATAATAATAATAATAATAATAATAATAATAATAATAACTAATTATTATTATTATTATTATTATTATTATTATTATTATTATTATTATTATTATTATTATTATAGTAATTGTTGGTATTGGAAAGAGCATTTTTGACCTATAAGAGAATACATGCATCAAATTTAAACTTTTTTTTATTGCATTGAACAACAAGGTCGATAGGTTAGCTTGTTGATCAAGGCCGGTTTGCTAGGATAGCACGTCAGTTTCTCTGTATGTGAGAGAGAGAGAGAGTGACCTGCTCAGTTTAGCTCTCGATATCAAAGTGAATGATTTGTCCTTGATCAGCTCAACTGGCAACTCGATGGAGCATGTCAGGTCGTCTGATAAGGTTAGATCGTGTGTGGAAGGGGTGTTCAATTGGTTGATTTTATACTTAGAAAATATTCATTTTTATTAACCAAGTGTTCTTTAAGAGGTTGATTGGTATAGATGGACAACTCACCGATCTTGAGTAGATTAGATCGTTTGTGATGTTATGAACATGTCAATGCAATATATGAAATATATAAAGTAAAGAACACAACAATTTTACGTGGTTCAGGAAACCCCCTACATCTATGGTTGATCACTACAAGATCGTTGATCTCTTAATCTTGGATCACTCGCTTATTTGTTCTCGTTGAGTACGAGCTCAATCTCTCTTATATATACTCGTTGAGAACGAAATTACACACCTATTATCCTTGTCAAGAACGAGTTACATTTTAATGTTTAAAAAATTGTTCATCTTTTTTGCTTCTCTATTACATAGCTTAGAACTTGAATGTCTATGGATGAATATCTAGAACTATTTGCTTGAAGGCTCCACACAAATATCTAGTCCTGGGTAGGATTTATATCCATAATTTATATAATGAATCCTCTATAAATAAAAAAACACTAAAAATATATCTAATTTAATCAAGTATTGAATAGTCTCTAAAATTCTGGAGGATTTCCTGCAACATTTTAGCTCTCTTTTTTTGGGTTTTTTCTAACATGAACACACACAAATTCTGGAGAAATACATGTAGTGTTTATAGTCTTTAAATTTGAAAATTAGTCATTGCAACTGCATTTAATGGAAATATGACCGTTTGGTGTTGACTATACTTTTAGCCGTTGGAGTTTGTCCTATGTGTCATCTGACATGACATGTTGGACAAGTTAGTTGTGACTAATGTAGGTAGATCGTTAGCTTCCAACGAGTGTGGAATCCTCACTAGACCTCATCAGGTTAGGTCGATATGTTGATCTACATGAGGGCAAGTCGACTCAAAATAACCACTTGATATGTCTCCACTTATTTTGTTTTGAGCTTATCATCGGTCGGACTAATATCAGGTTAGGTTGATCTCCATCAATATGCTTATAAGTAGGTTATTGGTTTGCTCATGGAACATGTTGTTAGAGTTTGTATACCTCAAAACATGCTTTATGCTTAGACGATGTATCAGACTTGTTTTCAATTTCACTTTAATGAGAATAAATGTTTCTATAATTGGTTTGCTATTTATTATTGTTATATATTGAATTGCAAATAAGTCCATTTATTACAATTGTAGACTGTGTGGTGGATCGATGATTACGGAAGTTAACACAGTCGGCTCCTTTGTTATATAAAGTCACAGTTTATACAGACTTGGACAGTCTAGTCGGTAAAGACTATGATATCATATGATGCGAGAGCTGACCTTAGCCCGCAGAATGATGTCGGTATGTATAAGCGGATACACATGCTTTGCGTATATACATTGAAATGTTTCACAATGAGATAAGTTCTAATGTGCTGATACTTAGAACAAGGTCTCGAAAATTAATTCATTTCTTAATCTGTGATGATTACATTAGTATAGGCGGTTGATTATACGTTGCTTTGATTCATCTACGCTTGCGGGTTTTTCGTAACTCTATATAGTGATGTCTTGGGGGGTAGTCATTGGCTTAGCCAGAAGTGCTCGACTGTCAGTTGTACAGAATCACATCTCGGTGACAGGAATTGATTAAATCCGTATGAGGGGTTCAGAAAGGTTTATTGCATAAGAAACCTGACCGGTTGAGAATTTATTCCATATGTAATAATAAAGGTCTGAACCGGATCACTCACGAATAAATATATAATTAATTGTGAGTTAACAACAAACTCAATTAATTAATGGATTTAGAAAATCTTAAACGCGAGAAATAAATAATGACAAAAGGGTTACGTCCGTAATTCAAATGAATCAAGATGAATTCAATATTTATCCTATAGTTGAGTCGATAAATATTTATAATAAAACTGCACTTTATTGCGCTGACATGAAGTAATTAATTGGGGGACAGATTAATTTAAATTAATTAATTTAAGTCTAAAGGTGGGCCAAATAATTAATTAAATTCAATTGGGCCCAAATGAGACTTGGAAATTAATTTAATTAAATTATGGATTTGTCCAAGCCCATATTAATTTTAATATAATTCAAATTTGAATTTGAATTATAGTAGTAACCGCAAGAGATAAATGTGAGGATATGGTTCTATTATTTGAGATCTAATTCATTCTCTTTAGAAGCCCTATCATAGCCCACAATGTCTATAAAAGGAGCATAAAGAAGGAGCCAATTTCTCACTCCTACACCTAGAAATCGACGCCCCCTTGGAGTATTAAGACTCCAATTTTTCGAAAATTGTGAAGCATTCCATGCTTCAATTTGCGTTCTTCTTTTCTCCTAAATTACTAGATAGTTTCACCCACACGATATTCTAGTAAGTAGACCATGAATATGATAAAAGTTCCTAGGGTTGGATTCAAGGAAATCTAGAAGGAGATTCAAACGGTGTGAATTGCGGTTCGATAGCTAACGATTCAAATCGTTTCTCCACAAGTAGAGGATTTCTTTAGGAGAAGGTATAGAATTTATTTTTCCTCATTTATATTCTCATATGTGCATAAGAATTAATTATTCATGTAATTAATTAAACATGTGGATCCTGCGGTTTTATGAGCCCCTCATACGGGTTCCATAAGTTGGTATTAGAGCCGGTCACAAGATTTTAATTTAATTGTATTCTTATTTATATGCCTGTGATCGTAATTTGATAATAGGGATGCTAGATTTATTTTTAGCATTATATCATGATATTACGTGGCTTATATGATTTATTCCGCTTTTATTCGTTTATTTTGTTCTTCGGTGCTCGGTTTGTGGCTTAAAATATGTAATCACATGGGGGTTGACCGTGTTAGATTATAATTTATTTTTTTTCATGTATTGCATTTAATTGAGTGGGAGATGAAGAACGAGACAGAGAAACGAAGGCCGGAACTAGGCCATGGCATCTACCGGGAGAGGCCAACACGCGGCCGCAGCATAGCGCCAAACGGGCGCTGGTGCGGGGCGCGTGCACGAGGGTGACGGGCGGCACAGCGCCAGCGGGCGTTGGCCCAACCTCATCGCTCGCTGAGCGTGTGCGGGAGCGACGAGGGCCAAGGTCCAGGCGCCGGGCATGGGAGCTTGAGGCAGTGCGTGGGATGATATGCCAATTTATTGGAGATATTATCTGGATTTTAGACATGTCATAATATGTGATTATCCATGTTAAAAACATGTTTCAAAATTAAAAATGACTAAATGATAATTCTAATTGCATTTTATTAATTTAATTTGCTAAGATTACATATGGTCTCCATGAGACGGTCTTTTCGTGAAGTAACTTGTTTTGATTCCATGCGGGATCATAATTTATCAGTTCACGTGATAAGACTTCTCCATAGATGTTTGTAAGAATTTAATTGATGGCAATATGACCCCTCCGTTGTGGGCTTATTAAAGTCGAGTAATTTCTTTGGTGTCAGACTCATGGTAATACCTTAGGTGTAATTTGGCAGTTATAGCAGCACTGCGCATCCTCTCTGTTGAGTTGCATGACCAAGTAAAAATATTTTGAAATTGATTGTGTAATCGATCACACTGCGTGACTTGCATGATTAATTTTAAACAGTTTGTTCAAAAACATGTTTTCTTTAAAGGTTTTGATTATTTGCGATTGAGCATGTATTTATGATAGTTTATTTGATTTATTCTTAGTTCCGTTAAGCATGACTATCAATCCACTTGTCTCGATTCTTGAAAATTATACTGATTGGAAAAAGAATTTAGATGTTGTCCTTACTGACTACAACCTTAAGTTCGTCCTTGAAGAACCGTGTCCACCAGTTCCACTTGACACATCTTCAATCGATGTGAGGGCCAAATATGATTGATGGATTCATGCTAACAAGATGGCGAGATGCTTTATTATGGCTTCCATAAGTAACACCTTTCAGTATCAGCATGAAGACATCGAGATCTTCAAATATCATGTCTAGCCTACAAGAGAAGTGCAGGACACATAATAGGATGGCCAAACAATTAGCCATTAGTAAAGTGATGAGCAACTCGATGGTAGAGGAGACATCAGTTTGGGACTACGTCCTGAAGTTGATGGGTCTTCTAAGTGATAGAGATTCTAGGCGGTCGTATTGACCAAGAATCTCATGTAGATATCATCATGCACAGGTTATCGACGAGGTTTATATCGTTCTGTTTTGTATACATAATGAATGGTGACAACCTTTCTTTGATGGAATTACAGGATGAGCTTGAGGGGGCGGAAGAGGAAGAGAGCAGCAAAGTCTCTCAAGAGGAAGCAAGAAATTGCGGAGGAGGACAAGTATTGCATGCGCAGTGTGAGAGGAAAATTGAGATCTGACTGTCCGCTTTGTAAGAAGTCGGTGAGCAGTCAAGATACGTCTACAGTTTTAGTGGTAACATCATGTTATATGGCTAGTTCTTCCCATTCTTGGGTAGTAGATACAGGAGCCACTGACCATGTTTGTTGTGACTCGCAGGCACTTTTGCTATCCAAACCACTTAGAGACAGAGAGATTTTCATCTCGTTGGGCGATGCTACGCGAGTGGCGGCGGTTGCAGTGGGAGACGTAGAGTTGCAGTTTGTCTCTACCGTATTAGTTTTACATGATGTTTTATTAGTACCTAGTTTTAGAAAGAACCTCGTTTCGGTTTCTAAACTTGTTTTGGATGGATATTTTGTTTCTTTGATGATTCAGTTATTATCAAGAAAATAGACTTGTTAATCTGTTCTGTTACTATGATTAACAATTTGTATACTATATCTGCAAAACCTAAACAACGTTTAACTTCAACTTTTAACTTATCGACCAACTCCAAGAAAAGAAAAGCTTCTTACTTTCGTCGAATGATACATATCTATGGCACTTAAGGCTTGAAAATATTAACCTTAGGAGGATTCAAAAGTTAGTGAAATATGGGCCTTTGGATAAACTCCAAGTTGAGCCATACTCTACAAGTGAATCCTGCTTGGAAGGTAAAATGATCAAGAGACCATTCAGGGTCAAAGGAAATAGAGCCCAAGATGTGTTGGATATCATTCACTTTGGCGTTTGTGGTCCAATGCCGACTCAGGCCAGAGGTGACATGCAGTATTTCATCACTTTCATTGATGATTACTCGAAATACGGATAAGTCTATTTGATGCACCACAAGTCAGAATCCTTTCAGAAATTTAAGGAATTTAGGGCACTTGTGGAGAATCGTCATGTAAAGACTATCAAATGTCTGCGTTCTGATCGCAAAGGAGAATACCTCAGTGCTGAGTTTTTGAGCCACTTATCGGATGCAGGGATTCAATTGCAGTTGACTGCACCGGGTACACCCCAGCAAAACGGTGTAGTAGAAAGACGGAATAGAACGCTTATGGAGATGGTGAGATCTATGATGAGTTATGAAGAGTTGCTTATTTCATTTTGGGAATATGCCCTAGAGACAGCAGTTTACACATTGAACTTGGTACCATCCAAGTCGGTCCCTAAGACACCGATTGAGTTGTGGGCCGGGAGCCAGCCCAGTCTAAGACATCTCAAGGTGTGGGATTATCCAGCACACGTGCTAGAGAAGGACGCTGACAAATTGGCACATCATACTGACTTGTGTCTGTTCGTGGGCTATCCTAGAGAGACGAAAGGATGGGAGTTTTATAGTCTTAGAGATCGTAAGGTCGTGATAACCATTCACACTTGATTTTTAGTAGAAGACTACGTGAACAACCACAAGTCAACGAGTGAAGTAGTTCTCGAGGAAATGAGAACTAGAGCTAATCCAAAATCACAAGAAACACAACATGCAATAACACAAACTCAAATACTTGTACCACCTGCAGTGGAGCCTCGTCATAGTGGGAGGGTTGTTCGTTAACCCGACCGATTCATTGGAGTTGTGAGAGACATCTGACTCAGTCCTAGGCCTAGATGAATCAGATCCTTGGAAATACAAAGAGGCAGTATACGAAAAGGACTGTCACCTATGGCTAGAGGCGATGGAGTGTGAACTGCAATCATTGGTAGACAAGGAAATATATGAGCTAGTTGATCTGCCTGATGGCTACAAGACCATAGGGAGTAAATATATCTTCAAGCTGAAACGAGGACCCGACAGTAAAGTCGTTGTCTTCAAGGCTAGACTAGTAGCTAAGGGATATACACAAAAGGAAGTTATCGATTACCATGAGACCTTCTTACCAGTAGTCATGCTCAAGTCTATTCGTATACTCCTGTAAGTAGCAGCACATATGGATTGAAAAGTATGACAAATGAAACAATCCGAGGGCTATACAGTTCAAGGAAAAGAACACATGGTGTGGAAGCTTAAGAAGTCCATTTATGAGCTTAAGCAAGCCTCACGGTCATGGAACCTTTGTTTCGATCAAGTTATCAAGTCTTATGGATTTGATCAGTGCCTTGACGAAAGCTGTGTGTACAAGAAGTGTGAGGATAAAACAGTTGTTTTCTTATTTCTATACGTAGATGACATTCTACTAATTGGAAGTGTCAAGAAGATATTGTCGGACGTTAGAGTATACATGTCCAGTCAATTAGATATGAAGGATATGGGAGATGCGGGACACATTCTAGGGATCAAGGTCATCCGTGACAGATCAAAGTAAATGTTGTGCTTATCTCAGGAGTCTTATATCGAGACTATACTTAGACGCTTTAGCATGCAGGATTCCAAGAAGGGTTTCTTACCCTTTAGACATAAAATTATTCTTTCTTAGGACATGTGTCCTAATACACCTGAGGGGAAAGAGGAGATGAGACAGATACCTTACGCTTCTACAGTAGGTAGTCTCATGTATGATATAATTTGTACTAGGCCGGATATCTGCTGTGTCGTATGATGGAATCCGTATGAGGGGCTCACAAAAACGTAGGATCCATAGATTAATTAATCACACAAATAATTAATTCTTAAAACCACATAGGAGAATATATGCGGAAAAACATAAATTATACCTTCTCATACGCAAGTCCCTCGCTTGTGGAGAAGCGATTTGAATCGCTAGCAACGATCCGCAATCCACGCCGTTGGATCTATAATCTTGATCTCCACCAAATCTCACCTTAGGAACTTCTATCCTATTACCCTTCTATCTTCTAGAATATTGTGTGGGCGAATCTATTTAGAAGTCAAGAGAAAAAGAAGACTGAAAATACACAGCGTAGAATACTGTATATTTTCAAAAATTAAGAGAATTAAATCTCTTAGGGGGGGGGGGGAGGAGGGGCGCCGGTTTTCTCTAAGAGAGAGAAAGTGGCTCTTTTTATTCTCTATTTTATAGATGTAGTGGGCTAGGATAGGGTTCTCAAGGAGAATGATTTAGATCCCAAATAATAGCAACTATATCATCTCTTTATCTCTTGCAGTTACAACAACAATTCAAATTCAAATTTGAATTATATCCAAAATTAATATAGGCTTGGACAAATCCATAATTAGATTAAATTAATTTCCAAGTCTCCTTTTGGGCCCAATTGAATTTAATAATTGGCTAGCCCAACCTTTAATAATTAATTAATTTAAATTAAATTGTCCCCCAATTAATTACTACATGTAATTGTAATAAAGAACAATTCTATTATAAATATTTATCGACTCCACTATAGGATAAATATTGAACTCATCTTGATTCATTCGAATTACGGACGTAACCTTTTTGTCATTAATTATTTCCTCGCGTTTAAGATTTTATAAATTCATTAATTAATTGAGTTTGTTGACAACTCACAATTAATTAATATGTTTATTCGTGAGCGATCCAGTTCAGACCTTTAATATTACATATGGAATAAATTCCCAACTGGCCAGGTTTCTTATGCAATAAACCTTTCTGAACGCCCCACGTGGATTTAATCAACTCGTGTCACCGAGATGCGATTCTGTAAGCCTGACAATCGAGTACTTCTGGCTAAGCCGACGACTACTACCCAAAACATCACTATTTAGAGTTACGAAAAACTCGCAAGCGTAGATGAATCAAAATAGCGTATAATCAACCGCCTATACTAATCTCATCGTCACAGATTAAGAAACGAATTAATTTCCAAGACCTCGTTCTAAGTATCAGCACGTTAGAACTTATCTCACTGTGAAACCACTCAATATGTTTACGCAAATCATGTGTAACTGCTTATACATACCGACATCATTCTGCGAGTTAAGGTCAGTCGCATCGAAATGATATCGCAACCTTTACCGACTAGACTGTCCAAGTCTGTCTAGACTATGATTTTAATTACAAAGGAGCCGACTGTGTTACCTTCCGCGATCATCGATCCACCACACAGTCTATAATTGTAATTAAATGGATTTGTTTGCTATTCAATATATATATATATATAATATATATATGTGACAAACCAATGATAGAAACATTTATTCTCATTAAAGTGCAATTGAAAACAGGTTTGATAAATTGTCCAAGCATAAAGCATGCTTTGAGGTATACAAACCCTAACACCGTAGGCATGGTAGAACGATATCAGTCTAACCCTGGAAAGAGACATTGGATAGCGGTAAAGAACATACTCAAGTACCTTAAACGGACTAAGGAGTACTGTTTGGTTTACCAGGCTGATTTATTATGTCCTTTGGGTTATACCTATTCCGACTTTCAGACGGATCGGGACTCAAGGAAATATTCCTCCATGTATGTGTATACTTTGGGAGGCGGAGCCGTGACATGGAGGAATGTGAAGCAGAAATACATTGCGGACTCCACTATGGAAGCTGAGGAAACCACGGGCCAACAAGGCGAGTAAACACATTCAGATAAAATATCACATCATTCGTGATATTGTAAGGAGGGGCGACGTAGTGGTGACGAAGATAGCATCGGAGGACAACTTTGCAGATTCCTTCATGAAAAGCCTGAACGAGAAGACGTTTGAGAGGCATGTAGAAGGATTAGGAGTACGACATGTTATAGACCTATTTTGGGTATAAGTGGGAGAGTTATATGTCATGCGACACAGAGATTTGTATTCTCTAAAGCATGTTTAAGTATAAGTGTGAGATTGTTAGTGTTTGTATACCTCAAAGCATGCTTTATGCTTAGACGATGTATCAGACTTGTTTTTAATTTCATTTTAATGAGAATAAATGTTTCTATCATTGGTTTGTTATTTATTATTGTTATATATTGAATTGCAAATAAGTCCATTTATTAAAATTATAGATTGTGTGGTGGATCGATGATCACGGAAGTTAACACAGTCGGCTCCTTTGTTATATAAAGTCATAGTTTATACAGACTTGGACAGTCTAGTCGGTAAAAACTGTGATATCATTTGATGCGAGAGCTGACCTTAGCCCACAGAATGATGTCGGTATGTATAAGCGGATACACATGCTTTGCGTATATATATTGAAAGGTTTCACAGTGAGATAAGTTCTAACGTGCTGATACTTAGAACAAGGTCTCGAAAATTAATTCATTTCTTAATTTGTGATGATTACATTAGTATAGGCGGTTGATTATACGTTGCTTTGATTCATCTATACTTGCGGATTTTTCGTAACTCTATATAGTAATGTCTTGGGCGGTAGTCATTGGCTTAGCCAGAAGTGCTCTGTAATACCCCGTTCATTTTTAATAGAAATTAACGAAAATTTATGTTAGATAATAATTCTTTTTTTTAGAATTTTCTATTTACTTATCGATAAAAGAGAAATTTCTTTGAATGAATTAAGTTAGCAACCTATCTTTAAATAAGATTAGTAGATCAAAATAAATATGAGAACTTTTACAAGAAGTCAACGTTTAGTAGTGTTTTACCCATTTTCGATCTCGTTTCTCACATTTTTTTGGTCTTTAATATCTTATTTTTAATTGCTTCGCATACTCTTTGTTCTAGTTTAGCTTCTCGTTCCATATTTCATATTGTATGTCGGGAGTCAAGACAAAATGAAAGTTTGTAAGCATTGAAACGAGAAACGAGGACCGAAGTGCACAAAAATATGAAGTGAAGACAGAACGCAGGGGTAGTGATCACTACCCCCTAGTGATCACTAGGGCACCCAGGCAGAACGTGGGGGTAGCGATCGCTAGCCCCCTAGCGCTCACTACCCCCAACGAAGTTGAGAGATTCAGAGAGGGGGCTAGCGAGCGCTACACCCCTAGCGCCCGCTGTCCCCTTGGAAGATCAACTTGGGCAGAACGTTGGGGTAGCGAGCGCTACCCCTCTTCATCGTTTTCAGGACATAATATTTTTCGCTACCCCCTAGCGGTCGCTACCTTGGCGGATGTTTCTATTCCTATTTAAACTCTTCACGTCAGATCTTCTTCTTTGCAATTTTTCCATTTTTTAGGGTTTAGACCACAAGAGAAAACACTACTAGTCTAGATTTTCCATTCCGTTGATTGTTTTTCCAATTTCATTGTGGATTCGTTCGTGATTCAAACCCGGTGTTCTTTAATGCATTATTTCCCTTTTCAATTCGTGAGTTCTTTTACTGCTTTCTTCATTGCTTTATGATTTCTTTTCTTCTTGTTCTTTTCTTGATTAATTCACAAATCGTTAATCCAAATCTTTCAATTATGTTAATTAATCAATTCAAGGCATGTTTAAATTCAGTTTTTATAAATCTCCATCCTTAGATTTAGGATTTAATTGTTTTATTAATTTTTTGCCTAGGTAATTCGTATTTTAAATTCTTTAGTTTCATTCGCCTAGATATATTAATTAGATTAGTTAAAAATAAAAACTCCTTCTTTTTAATTGCTTTCTGTTTTGCAACGTAGATAAAACCCTGCTTAGCCTTCCTTGAGAATACGACTTAGGGTCAACTTATTAATCTATAATGAACTCGTTCTCTTGCGAGTAACTTAATAAAATAAGTTGAAACAAGTAGAAACTCACGAGTTATAATAGTTATTTAACTTTAAAATAACAGTTACAATAATTCGTAATCTTTGAGAGTGATAATCAGTTAATTACTTTGAAGATAAATGTGACGAATTATTCATCATTATGAGATTAAGATAAGTGTTACTAGTGAGTTATTAACTTTCAATTAATATAATTAAAACTTTGAGTGTTATTCAATAATGATAATGTCAAGTTAATAGTTAAAATAGAAAATAAAGATAGACTAGTACATTGAGACCAATGACGCTAGTTCATAATAGCATAAGAAAAATTTGAGACTATTTCAATTGATCTCGAGTAATTGAAGTTGATTCAGTTAACCAATTGAGCCGATCATTATATAAATTGTGGGATAATTCACAATATAAGTAGATTTAGCTATACTTTAAAAGCAATTAAAGATAGCAATAAGTAGGATTATACTCATGAGATATAATTTAATAAAGATAGTCAATGTGTATATATAATGTAATGTAGAAATGTGAATAAATGCATCAAATACACTAATACACAAACTCTAAATAAAATACACATACTGCCAAAGAAAACTTTATGTGCAGAAGCTTACAAAGGAGAATTTTGGGGGCAGAGACTTACATAAGAGAATCTAAATAGATCTTATATATTAAGAACGAAACAATCAACACTTTTAAGAAAATCAAATAAAATATTACTAGTTCACGACTGTCCAAAACAAAGGAAATGAAAAAAATAGTAGAAAGCTGCAACAACTTTCGAAGGGAGGCAGTAGCCTCGAGCAGTGGCCTTGGGCTGTGTCTTGGTTGGAAGAAGACAGCCTTATTCTTCCATCAACACTTACAATATCTGCTGCCACAAAAGGAGATTTCTGCAACATAACACAAAGAATAGAAAAAAGATACGGTGAGGTAACCAAATAAAGTTGTAACCCAACCCCTCACCACACCCCTAATCAAGTTTTACACTATAAATAACAAGCTCCCTAAGGAGCCTAAATTTTTTTAGAAAGAAACACTCAAGAAATTTAGGAGAGGAATCAAGGAGGCAGTTTGAGTAAGAGTCTAAAGCAGTTCAAACTCTAAGGTTAATACGGGAGTAAAAGTCGAAGGTCGAGAAGAGGAGCACGCCAGGTAGGCTTTCTATACATCAAGTGTAGGCTTTCTTAGACGATAAAAATATACAGTGTGGGATATCAGTTTATGTTTTTCTTTTCAAAAAGCTTTTGAAATGAAAATGTTTTTCAAGTATTGTCTTGCTATAAAATGTTTATAATTTTCGTACGGATCCTTGTGGGATAGCTATCATACTAGGACTAGTGTACACAAAGTAACCGTAAGTCATCGAGCGGGTTGTCAGGTTAATGTGACCGTGAGTCATCGAGCGTGATAGCCGGTCAAGGTGTTCGTGGAAGGTGGCCACCTTCCCGACACAAAGAAGAAGAAGAAGAAGTTATAGATATGGTAGATTACTAAAGAACTTAGATCATGATCGAACTTTAAGATTTCACATAAAGGATTTTAGTGAACATAGGTTCTTTAGAGACAAAATCACTATGTTTCACTTACAATGGTATGACAATTATATATTTATGTGTGTAGTTTCGACATATGTCTACCGAGTACAATTTTTACTCAGCCCTGCATATATTTCTAAATGTGCAGGTTGAGTTGTGATGATGAAAGAGAGTGCTCAACAAAGCTTTTTGTCGGTCTCTTTGTTTAGTTCAAACTCTTGGGGGTTTTACATGTTTTCATACATGTAAAACTTTACTAGATCCTAATGTCTTTCTGTTACAGTTATGTAACAATAGAGTAATGAGTCTATGACTCGATTTCATTTTGGAATTAGCCGGTGATGTACAATGTATTCTAATGATTCATTTAAGTTATTGAGACTTTATTAAGCTTTACATACGATTCATTGACTCTCATTTCTATCCCCACTTCTTTAACCCCTTCCCCAGTCACGTTTTTCCGCCTTTACTATCCTTAGTAAAGTGCGGTCGTGACATGCTCGACTGTCAGTCGTACAGAGTCGCGTCTCGGTGACAGGAGTTGATTAAATCCACGTGAGGCATTCAAAAAGATTTATTGCATAAGAAACCCGGCCGATTGAGAATTTATTCCATATGTAATAATAAAGGTCTGAACCGGATCACTCACGAATAAATATATTTATTAATTGTGAGTTGTCAGCAAACTCAATTAATTAATGGATTTAGAAAATCTTAAACACGGGAAATAATTAATGACAAAGAGTTACGTCAGGAATTCGAATGAATCAAGATGAGTTCAATATTTATCCTATAGTGGAGTCGATAAATATTTATACTAGAACTGCACTTTATTGCGTTTACATGGATTAATTAATTGTAGGAAAAATTAATTTAAATTTATTAATTTAAGTCTAAAGGTTGGCTAGACAATTGATTAAATTCAATTTGGTCCAAAGGAGACTTGAAAATTAATTTAATTAAATTATGGATTTGTCCAAGCCCATATATATAAGATGACGAAAGAAGAGGGAAAGTCGGTGGCATCTGGAAGGAAGGCCTTTTTTGCCTTTTCGCTTAATTTTAATATGATTCAAATTTGAATTATAGTAGTAACCGCAAGAGATAAATGTGGAAATATGGTTCTATTATTTCGGATTTAATTCATTCTCCTTAGAAGCCCTATGCTATCTCACAAAGTCTATAAAATGAGCATAAAGAAGGAGCCGATTTCTCACTCCTACACCTAGAAATCGGCGCCCCCTTGGAGTATTAAGACTCCAATTTTTCGAAAATTTTGAAGCATTCCACGCATCAATTTTTGTTATTCTTTTCTCCTAAATTACTAGATAGTTTCGCCCACACGATATTCTAGTAAGTAGGTCAAGAATAGGATAGAAGTTCCTAAGGTTGGATTCAAGGAGATCTAGAAGGAGATTCGAACGGCGTGGATTGTGGTTCAATAGCTAACGATTCAAATCGTTTCTCCACAAGCAGAGGATTTGCTTAGGAGAAGGTATAAAGTTTATTTTTCCGCATTTATATTCTCCTATGTGCATAAAAATTATTAATTATTCATGTAATTAATTAAACTTGTGGATCTTGCGGTTTTATGAACCCCTCATACGAGTTCCATCACATGTCATCTTGATTCTCTTGATTTTTCATTCTTGATCTGCTCAACATGTTGTTGATCTGTATTCACGATTAGCTCGCACAACCTACTAATTAATATGTTTGCACGATTTGCTTGCACAACAAGTGAGCTGACTAGTGCTATCTAGGTTGATACTACACTTAGTCTTGAAAACCAGATTGTTTTTATGACCAGATCGTTATATGGAATGGTCTTACAGTTTGATCAACTTGCTACAAAACAATAAGATCGATCATATGACACATTGTAAATTTCATTTATCCTTACATTATGATCTTCTTTCGAATACTTAGACTAGATAAGATCAAACTCTATTGACCAGGTCGTTATAATCGACATGACATTATATTGTAGATGATATGTTACTAAAGCGCATTCAAGTCGATCTCCTATGGATCATGTCGATACTATCTATCTGTCATTACACATTAGATCAACCTGTCTAAGTCTAACATTAATCTAGACAAGTAAATAAAACAAAAATCGATCTCATATGGATCAAATCATCAACTCGATATGTTCTTTATCATAGTGTCGCTTTGTAACTAATAACGCAGAGTAAAATTGAGCATCAATATAATAAAATAAACACATACACAGATGTGTTAGATAATATCATCAAAACATATGATAATGCACAAGGCAATAGGTCTCGGGTTCAAGTCCTTCGTGACGCGGCCATGTAATTTAATGTTAATATAATCTAATTTAAAAAAAAAATTCAAACAGTAATAGAAAAAAAATCGAATTTGATTAGTTTCTAATAATATGTCTTGTACACAGGCCTAGAGAGTTTTATGGCCAAAGTGACCAATTCAAAACCAAAATATTTGCTTTGATTATGAATACATAGGACTCCTCTAGTGTATGGGGTGGAAAAAATTTAAGTTCATGGTTGATTTGATAATATCACGTAATGTCATGTTTGTATACGAGTTATCATAATTTTTATTTTTTTATTATTTTATATTGAATGATATTAAATAATATCTTAATCAATAAGTCCTAATTGAAAAACGAAAATTAAAAAAAATTTTATTAAAAAAATTAATATTTACTACTAAATATGGACATATTAACTGGGCAATTAAGCCGATACACGTATACGCAACTCTAGGTGCAAAATTTTTCAGCAATTAACAGTCACAAAAACACAAGTACATATATATCAACATGGTAATGATGGAATTCAAATTGTGTGAATAATTGCGTCCAACTGTCACTGCCCCTCCCTCCACACTTAGGCTCCGTTTGGTAGGTCAGTTTCGGTCAGTTTCGCAAGGTTGGGCAGATTTAAACTAAAGTAAACAATCGTTTGGTAGCTTCTTTTTTTAAACTTGCTGGCCCGTGTTAAATTGAAAGGCCGTGTTATTTTCACTGTTATGTAATGATATGTAACCCATCAAGTTGGTGGGTTAGGATTTATCATCTCCCAACAGTGTTTATAAATCCCTCACATACCCAAAATAACCCCACCTTCTTCACTCTCTCACTCTCTCCAGTCTCCATTAGTGCGTCTCTCTCCATTTTTATCAAGCAGACCCCTTCATCGTCCGACGAGCTTTGTAGCACAACCACGTCCGACGAGCTTTGTAGCTTGCTGCTTCGACATCGGCGCGTCGTTCTCGGAGCAGCCAGAGGCGGTAGGCGTCCGGAGCGTCGCCGCCGCTGCTGCCTCCGGCTTCACGATGAGCGATTCGACCATTTCGGCGGAGAAAGCGTCGCCATCGGACGAAGTCTTTGAGATCGATTTCTCTACGAAGCTCTTTCTCTTCGATTTTGTTATTTTCCTCCGCCCAACACCACCCTCTGGGTTTTGCCGTGCCTCTGTCAATTTTGATATTTCATTTTTTCTTAGAACAAATTTAGGATTTTTGTTAATTTGGGTGAATTGGGTGGATTGAATGTTGGATTTAATTACTGAAATTGTATGAACAAATTTTGAGGTTTTTTTTGTTAATTTGGGTGAATTGCTGGGTTTTTGTTATTTTAGGAGCAAGATGGAATCGAGTTTTTGTTATTTTAGGAACAGGATGGAATCGATGAATTGGATTTAATTACTGCAATGAAACTATGAAATGGAAGATGGACGAATTGATGGATGCAAATTAAAAAAAAAAATTAAAAAGATGGACGAAATGGAAGATGAACGATTCATAATTTTGATATTTTAATTTTTTTATAAGGATAAAAAATTAATTTTATAACTTATCTAAACAATACAGTAATTTTCATTTTTATCTACCAAACACAAATCCATATTAAACTTAACTCCCCATTTCCCAACACACCATATTATATTTATCCTATCCCACTATATCCTAACCTATCTACCAAACGGAGCCTTATATTCATGTAAGTTAATATGCACCTTTCAACCTCTAAAAGAAAATGATAGCAAACTAATATTATTATTATTATTATTTTCTTATTTATTTTATTTTAATATTTTAATATTCAAATTTAATTTAATCCTTCATCATGTCAAAAGTTAGACAACATGAAAGTATCTGAACTTCGATAAGGGAAGAAAAAATGTTCTCTTTTACATGTTTAACTTAGAACTATCGACAAATTGACGATTTATGGATTTACAATATGAAAAATATCCATTTATAAGGCCCCGTTCGGTTAGCCCAATTCAATCTCATATAACATTAAACTCATATTTGGTTGGGCTAAAATCTAAGATAACTTCATCTCATACTATATCTAATATACATAATCCCACCATTTTCTATCACATCCCAATCCCAGCGACATAATTTATCTCATGGGAAGAATAAATATTAACCCATTTTGTCTTTCATTCCCTTTACTAATTTTCTCCATGCCATTACCCCCACCAATTCTTTTTACTAATTCTTTAGGGGTGTGTTTGTAAATGTATATTAATATAGGATTATATAGTACTTCAAACTAAACATGTTCTCAATTATATAATAATTGTCAAACTAACCAAACACCTTTTATTTACATAAATTTAGTCTTAACTTGTTCAAGATTGAATCTCATTATTATATTGTATCATACATAACCGAGCAGGGCCATGTATAGAGATTAAATAATATCGAGATGCCATTGCTAGTAACTTACTATTAAAAGACGTTCTACAAAATTCTAAAATAAATAATATAGATTTACAATATATAAAATAAGCGGAAAACTTCTTTGTTTGATATTTTATAGGGTCTTATAAAATTCCACAAATACGTGTGACTTGACTTGTGTTTCAAGGTTAAAAATGGATATTAAAATATTATACTTTCACAAATTTATGATTTAGGCTAGAACTTAGATGCATTTGAAATTAATTTTAAATTAATAAATTGAATGACACAAACACTAAATTTTTATATAGTGAAAGCCCTGTGAAGGCTAATTGTGACGTGACAAATGGGCTCACTCTTACATCCAGAAAAATATTGCTCTCTTTGAAATTTCTTCATATTCTATCATTTTTGTGCGTATATAAAATCTTTTTTTATTTTAAATTTTTATTTATAGTAAGTGTACTCACCATATTCTCTACATACAATTCAATTTAATATAATACATTAAGTGAGAATCAAAATCCACTAACTCCGCACAATTACAATTTAAAATAATAGAATCTTTTGCTTGCATTGTATTATTTAGTCTACGTACCGAAATTGATAACATTCGAGATTCAAATCAAAAGAATTACAAAAATTCCCACCGGATCAAATTAGAAAGATATTTCATGTAGATAGTAATAATTGCAAAAAAATTAAAAAATCTGTTAATAGGTAAATATACCCAATTTGCAAGTATCATATAGAGAAAATACCCAAAGGT
>JAPKLX010000107.1:64699-170226 GCA_026898415.1 Leonotis leonurus | reverse complement strand
TATACTTATACCTTTGGGTATTTTCTCTATATGATACTTGCAAATTGAGTATATTTACCTATTAACAGATTTTCATATGTATAGTTAGGAATGGGTATTTTTAACATTACGTTTTTGCAGATTGGGTAATTTAAATTTTCTCACATAAATAAATGCAGGGATGTGATGTAATGATATGACTTGTACTAATCTTGTTCCTGGAGATAAATTGCTACACGTACGTACGTTGCCGAAGAAGATTGACCAATAAGATTATAAAATGAAATGCGACAATGATGACATTTTAGAAAGAAAACAAGTACAAGGACATTAATATTTTATTTTTAAAATATTATTTTATTTTCTAAATTATTAGATGAATGGTACATCGATCTTCCATGACAATATAAGCCCTATCAGCCTTATTTATAGCCTAACTAACTTATTAGATAACAAACTTTGACCTGCAATACCCAAACTTATAATTAAATTAAGTTAGCCTGCAATTGAGTATGGGGTACTAACATGTTTGTTCTAATAGCTAGTTTCTACCAAACTATGGAATAATATGATTACATGCGATGACTGTAAGCGAACTAAATTATTTATAAATTATTGGAAATTCAATTCGATAAAAATTTATTTGATATTTGTTTTCTCAAGAAATAAATTGAAATCAGGTTTCTAACTAAATTTGAATTTCCTTCTTATCCTAATAATATTTCGTTCAAAAGAATTGCAAATATATTTGAACCGAATCTTAACGAGATCGTTCAAAAATTTTAAAAATATATAAGTTTGAGTTTCGAATAGTTTACAAACTTTATTCACAAGTCAATTTCATAAATTTATCCGATTAATATAAAAAAATTACCTCAAATAATTTCAAATTTGAGTTGAGTTTGAATACACTTTTTAATCAAATAATTAATGAGTCGAACTCGAATCGAACTTAATTTTTATTCATAAAGTCAAATTTTGAACAATGAAGCTCGAAGTGGACTCGAGTCCTTCAAACTAGCTAAATTAACTAGAGTATAACAGTATTTATCGTCTTGATTCAATTACAACACCCTGCTCCTAACCCTTGCCTTAATTAACAACGTGTAACTAGAATAATCATCTAAACATTATTCATTTCTCTTGTAAAATTATGCCGTATTTATAAGTAGTCAAAAAGCTAATAAGAGAAATTATATTTTTCTCAATTGTTATGAAGTTTCTTATTCGTACCATGATACAAAGTATAATTAATTCTCGCTCAATGCATGAAAGTGTTTAACAATTTGACTTTAACAAGTTTTAAATAATCTAATGTTAGAGAGGATAATTGTTACTGAATTTTGATGCTTTAGGTGATGATTATAAGATGGTCAGACAGAATTATACGAATGTGAAAGTAGTGTGTCAATTGTATTGGGTGAAGTAAGGTAGGTAGATAGATTGGTGAGACATTAGAGTAGTATTGTACACTCATATCAAATAACTGGCTTTATCATAGATATGATGAGAGCCGGCAGTCAACACTGTGGTCCTTTTTTTCTTTCGTTCCCTTAAAAACGTTGTATAATATTGACCAATACAGCTTGCGTTTGCAACTTACTAGCTAAGCTGCTAACAAATTCCTCTCATATTTTCATTATTATTATATTACCCTACATATTAAATTGCATCGCCAATCTGGAATGCAATATAACAGTCATGCAACAAATTGCGAATAATAATATTATTAACTTCCAAATCTCATAAAATAAAAAATAAATATTTATCCCATCCTCATGATTAGCTATGAAATTAATATGAAGCATTTATTCGACTATATGATCTGTGACATTTATCTGTGAAGGTAACAATACAAACTAGTACTACATTCTACAACTAATGTTTATTAATGTACAGAATTGAAATACTATAAGAAAGTATACATTAAAGAGTTCTCCATTTACAGACATTACCTACATATATAATAACCTGTTAAGGCTGCGTCTCCACAAACTTTTAACCAAAGAATTTCACAACTTGTACAATTTCGAATCCCCAACAAAACTGAAAACGATTTTCTAAATCACAATTTTTTTTGTAAAAAAAAAAGTACAAAGAAACAACAGAGAACTATCTAGGATTTTCTGCACTCATAGAAAAAAATGCGAATCCAAATAATGAATGAATTGATGATGAAGCCTAGACTCCACGATTGATCATCTCCATGTATTGGTTGAGAGATTCTTGTCGCTGCATCCTCATATCCTCGTTGAATTTATTGATGAACGCTTCAACCCTCCGATTCAACTCGTCCTGACTCAGCGACGGTTCTTTCCGAATCCTCGCCACCGCTGCCGCCGCCGCAGTCGCCGCCGGTGAATCATAGTGACCGTGCTCCTTAAACGTCTCCGCTGACTTCGGCGCCAGCACGCGATCCATGGCGGGCGGCGCGTGGTGCTCCCATGTGTCCGACTTCTTCAGGTGCCTCGTGAGCGGCACGTGCCTCCCCTCCGTTATCATCTTCCACGTGCTCTCCAGCGTTTCCTGCTTCTTCGGCCTTGCAACCCGCCGCAGCGCCCTCGCACCTGCTGCTGTTGTTAATTAAATTAACAAATTTTAGATTTATCGTTTAATCGGTTACTAAAGACCATTAAGAAAATGCTTGTGCCTTTTGCATGCTTAATTACCACAGAAGCGAAAGTGCGAGAGATTCGAATCCTATGCTGTTAATTTTGGTGCAATTCAAAGTTTATACCAAAAAGAGAAAAGCAGAAATCCGGAAACTTTCGAATCGAACCGGAATCTCATCGCGTAGAAAGAAATAAAGTTAAAACAAGCACTAAAATTACCGCTCTCAAACATATAATGATGATCGTGCAGTAGCAAAAAGTGCGAAGAGTTTGCAGCCTGAATTTCTTCCACTGTAATAGTAAAATTTCCAGAAATAGACATACAGTGAAAGTTCATAGTGAATTTACCTTCAGGAGGAATTCTGTTGGGCTTCCGGTGTACGAATCTGGAAGAAGCCAGTGGTTTCTCCCTCGACGGAAAGAGCGATTCCGAAAGAACTTCCGATGAAGAGGTCTCGTTCACCGGCGGATTGTAAGGCAAATCCGATTCGTCAAACACATCCTCAGCTTCAGCTCGAAGCAGATCGTCTACAGTTTCAGCTGCGAAATCAACCTTGGAACCGTTCACCATCACAGGATTCAAATCCACAACGCTATCTTCAACGTCCGAAACCACAACCTCCGCCTCCACCGCGGCCGGCTGTTCCGTCACGGCAGCGATGACAACCGGAGGAGCTAAGAGCGACTCAAAAGCCGCCGTCGGAGGCGTTTTGATCGAAATCAACTGCTCGGATCGAACTGTCGCTGCAGCCTCCGTGTGGCTGTGGTGGAAGCGCGAGGAGGCGGCGATAGTGATGATGATGCCGTTGATGATTAGGTACAGATATGGAGGCTTCATCCAGGAGAGAAAAATCGACCACAGCACCGGAGCTCCGTTCACGGCGATCGGAATAGCGAGCTTAAAAGCAATAGCTAGCGACAAAACTCCAGCCGAGATCAGAATCGTCTTCATCGACAAAATCCAAGCGCTCATCGCCCCCATCTTTTCAATGCAGCAGTATGTGTGTGTATCTGTGTATGAGTGTGAGAGAGAATAAGAGAGAGAGAGAATGGGATGAGTGAAGGAAGGGAAGGGAAGGAAAGTGCAGGGGAGAAGGTGGTGAATTTGGCAAGATATAATGGGGGAAGGGGACGCGTTTTATGAAATGTGGGCCGTTGGATTAGGGGACAAAAACAGTAATTTCTGTAGATGGGGAGTTGCAACTTGGGTCGGGTGTGTGGATTGGCCCACGTGTGGGTCAAACTATATTAATTTAATTGCAATTTTAATATTTATTAAAAATAAATAATTGCTTCATTTGGAAGTAATTACAGTAATTGCAATGGTGAAAAATGAAATATACTAATCCTAGAATTAACCCTTTTATGTCGGCCAACACAACAGCAACAACGGATAAGATTAAATTGATGATAATAGATAACTAACCTTCAACTATGTACTTTTAACTACTAATCCCCAACTAATTACGTCTCCTATCTATCTATCTTCCAGAACATATAATATTGATAACGATAATTAGTACTCCCTTCATAAGTTTGACATACTTCATTTTTGGGATATCGCATTAAGTTTTGCGAGTTATAAAAATAGTACTCCCTCCGTCCCACCTAAGTTGTGGGGTATACTATTTTGGGTTGTCCCAACTAAGTTGTGGTGTTTTCTTTTTTAAATATTTTTATCTCACACAAATTTAAATAATATATATTACTATCATCACTTTATACACTATTCATTTCTAAACATACACTCTTTAATTATCGTGCACAAAAAAATGCCTCAACTTAGCCGGGACGGAACGAGTAAAAGTTTTCCCTTAAAAAGGTGTGGACACTACCACATTTATCACTTTTACACTACTTTATACACTTTCTTTAGTAATTGTGCCGGAAAAAAAGTGTCATACTTAGTGGTGGGACGGAGGGAGTACTATTTATGTCTCAAGTTAAGTGTTATATTTGTTTTTGGGCACGAGATATAAGGATAATTACAAAGTAGTATAAATGAATAATAGAAATATATATTATTATTTAAAGTTGTGTGAGTAATAAAATTGTTTTAAAAATAAAATGTAACACTTATGTTGGGACAACACAAAAAGAAAAATGTAACACTTAGGACGAGACGAATGAAGTATATAATTATTTAGTATTTTAATATTCTCCATATGCAAAAAACTTGTACATTTCCTGATCGCACTATTTTAAACGCAAGCAGAGTATCGTATCCACAAGGACTGATAAACGAAAACACACTGAATAATTCACGTAGAAATTCAATTATTATCTAGGCAAACAAGAATATAGATGTGATCGAATCAATACGAAACAATAATAGAATAAATGAATAATAAAGAGATGATTTCAGGAATAATGTATCGACACTAAATCAATTAACGAATTCAACAATTAATCTAATTACCACATTTTAATCCTAATGCATGTGAAGGTTCGCATAAATAACCACATACTCCCGGATAGGGCAGTCTATGATAGTACGCTAATTTATTCCCTATCTCCGCTAGGTCTCAAGAGAATTAAATCGGTTACAAAACGCGCACAAATTATATCCTCCTACAATTCTCATATCTCCGCTAGGTCTCAAGGGGAAACATGTATTGTGATCTATGAGATTGGCTATGAATTCAATTACGGATAAGACATCAAAATCATAACTTGCATACAATAATAGTGGCCAATTATCAAAGCATGAGAATTAAAATCATAAATCACAAACAAGCATTGGAAGGAAAATCAAGAATTAAAACGAATCCATTAATTAAAATAGGTCTTGCAAAATCCTTAGAATCTCAAGGCGATTAGCCACACATAATGAAACTAAGAACAATAAAAAAAATAAGAAAACATCAAAAACCCCCTTGTAAAACTCTTGATCTTCGAGTTTCAATCTTTGATCGCGATTTCTCCTCCGTAATGTAGAAAACTAATCTAGAGTTTAAATCTAAGCAAAAACAATTGTATGGACTTGAGAAGAAGTAGTAAGGATTTAGAATGAAGCCCTTATACAGTGTTTTGGGCATGAAGGAGAGATAAGGTTAAAATCCCGTTGAAATAACTGAAAAACGAGAATTGTGGGTGAACTCGGCGATCGCCGGCTGGGATCGCCGAGTTCACACCTAAAAGTATGCAAAAACGGTGCTGCCGTGGGGGTCGCCGATCTTTCGTTAATCACTCGGCGATCTAGGTGCGATCGCCGTCCATTTGGCCTTGAGTTCAGTAACCGAAGCCCGGATCGCCGAACTTGCTGTTCTTTGGCGTTTTTTTTTTGGTCTCGTGCACTTGGGCTTCGACTCTTGATTCAAATCTTGGTCCGTTATGTATTTTGCACCTTAGTTACGTCATTGGACTCCCAATCAACTCATTTATGTACCAAAACTTATAAAACACGACAAAACGTAAAAGGAACACAAAATGCTAAAACAATCGAAATACGACACGAAATACTCTAAAATTCGATACGAGATGATATCAATCACATCAATAAAAGTATACAAAATGAGTGTTTATCATTTCCACTTATTATTCTGTCTATGAAAAATTTGTACATTTTTACTTTTAATAAATATACTCATATTGTTGGATTCACTATTAACTTTTTAATTACTCACATTACAAAATTAATTATAAATAATGTGTCTCTCATTTCATTCATAACATATTTAATTTGTTTATTAATCAATATTACCAATTTTTCTTTTACTCACATACACATATTTAATTAATAAATAGTGTGCGACTCTCGGTCCATTCACAACATATTTAATTAACATTTCTTGAAATTCATACCAAATCCAAATATACAAGCTATTTGTAGATGAATAGGATCTTTGTGGATGAACCGAGTATTTAATATCTATCATCTTTTTTGGTGATGTATACCATTTATTCATATGCACGCCTAACAACAATAAATAGTGATATCGATTTATTTTGAGTATATATATTATGATAGCATGGATTTAAAAGTGGCAAACTATTAAAAAATAAGGCTACGCTAGCTCCACTAAATTATACTCCTACTACTATAAAGCCAATAAGAATATAGATGGTTCTCAAATGAGTGAGATGATGCACTTTCTGATTAATTTTTATATATGAATTTATATTTTGGTGTTTTAAATAAATGACCGTCAACTTATATACTTTCCCAAAAGAATGAGCGATGGGTATGTGAGAATGAAATGAATTAATTAATATTCATGCAGCTATTCTTATTTGTATGCTTGATATCGTTCTCATTCAGAACGGCTATTCCTTCAAAACCCCACTAATTTCATCGTAAACATGACATTAATATATACTATAATAATAATGTATTTTAGAGATAATTGTTGATCTCAGTGGTCCAAATTAATGTTTTTAGAGAGCTAAGATTTTTTATTCCTCCAAACACACGCACGCATTTAATTTATATACAGATAGACAAATATCATGTTACAACGTTACGATAAGTAGTGGTGGTATTTATTATTAATTGTTATTACGATATTAATGGTGCCCTAATTAAGATTGTTTAATATATATATATATCATCTAAATTGTAATTGAATGAATGAAATGGAATATTTTATGGGAGAGAAGGAAATATTCATTTCATCATTCATATTATAAGCTAGATAATACATACTCTATACTTTCTCCTAAAATTCGATTGTTCCACTAATACTAATTGTTTCTAAAAGTAATATAAAATGTGTACATCTCATTATTTCTTTTATATTATTTGTTAGTTTAAATGAAAAAAAAGAAATAAATCATCTTTAACAAAAGTGAAGGAGTATATATCTTATCAATATAACTCAATATGGGCGATTAATTAATATTATAATAATCAGTAATAATTAAATATAGATACTACAACTACTTAAACCACTAATTATAGTGACACATCGCCCCTTTAAACAGGTGCATGCTAATTTAGTGAAAATGAAATTAACGTGCAAGATAATAAATCTCGAATTCAAATTTATAATTTAAATTTAATAAAAGGAAAAAGAGCAAGCCGCGGTGGGAAGCATAAAAGTTGTAGGAAGGAAGAAGAGTAAGTAAACCGGGTCCGGGTCCGGGTCCGGGTCCGGATCCGAGTCCGGGTTGTAGGCTCGCGGGTGGATGGGCCCTTCACTACCACCGACCTTTATTCTTTCTTTAGAATTTAGCAGCTAAAAAGAGATGGATGCCCTTTTCTTCTGGAAATCAATCTGCTTTGGGGTGAGGTGGGTGTGGGTCCCACTCCAAAAGCACACTGTACTACGCCATTCTCTTTCCCATTTTATTTTTATTTCCCCACTAATTTTAAAGGAAAAAATCAGTTATTTTGAATTAATTGATTTGGTTTGGTTTTGGACCACCTTAGGCTAGGGGAGGAGGAGCATATGTATGTATGGCAACATTTTTGGTTTAGTTATTATTAGACTTCTTTTAGGTATTTTGTCTAATATTAGGTATCCCATTTTCTTAGTTTAATTAATTCTATTAATCATGGCTTTTGTTAAGCTACTTGATTACTCCTATAATTTTTTGTTTAATAGCTCCCATTAAATTATATTTTTCTGACGCAAGCAACATGCTATTACGCAAGCAAAATTTTGGTGTACGTGGCTACCTAATATAACTGTTAGCATCTATTTTGGTCAAGCTACCTCATTATGTACTATATGTATTAGTAACTTTTTTATTTAAAGATATTGAACCAAATGTGAAGACCATTTATTTAATTAACTTATTTTATTATTATTAGTGTTTATTAATTCTAAGTCAAATTACCCATCTTGTCCTTTTGTTTTATATTTTAATATTGTTCAAACCAAAATGAAATATTATTGGGCCACATGGCATGGGCAGTGGGATTTTATTAGGACAGACAGATATATTCAGTTTCCCACTGATAAAATTAAACATCCATTCTTATTTGTTTCTTGATGTGAAGTGCTACTATTTATTAATTTGTACTTAGGTACTTTAAACACTATTTGCGCTTCTCCAATTGACTTAATGTCACGTCCGATACTTATATTATACTTCTAAAATAAAGAAGAAGACAAATTTCACAAAAGTTACCAAAATTACGTTATTATATATTCTTCAGCATTATTTAAAATTAATATCAATTACTATATGGCCGGGTCTTTAAGCTAATATAAAAATTTCTAGTGCAAAAAAAGACATTCAATTACATGTTTAAATCAAGTACAATACATATCCAAACAAATGACAATATATTTAATTTAGAAAAACGATGCATATCGCCACCAATAACGCTTCACCAGCCACCACCATTGCCACCACTTTCGTCGTAACTCATCCATATTCACCATGTCTATCTTCAACGGAATGGAAACTATGAAGAATGCATGATAAGGAAAAAAGGAAGAAGAAGATGGAGGATGTCTATGTTAAATTTCATCATTTAAGAATTGAATAAGTTACATTTTAATATGCATTGAGTGATTTATCCATCATGCTATATAAAAATATTAAAATGGGTAAAAACTCCAAATTAATATACCTACGGTATACTCCATTTTTTTTATGTGTTCTATTTTGATTTGTTTTTTGTTTTCTAATAAGTGTCTCATTTTAAAAATCTAAACTAAAAATGTATCATTCTTCTCATTTTACTCTTATTTAATATTTTGAAATATGAAAATAAAGTGTGTGAATGCATTTATAAAAGTGTGAATATAATAAATTGATGATGTTATATATATAAATGTGATACTTAATTGGTACGTGTAAAAAAATGAAATAGGACATTTATTAATAAAAAAAATGGAGAGAGTTCTAGATTTATTTATGGGAAATTTCTTTCTACATGATCTATACACTATATACCATATCATCCATCGAGAATAAGACAGTGCACATATAAGGTATGGAGTTAAAAGATCGGATATTGATTGGGTGCAAGAAATGTACATTCATTTAATTTCCAAATAATTAATGTTAATAACTTACTCATACAGTCCAGTTATATAATATACCCATATATAGCCCATACTTAAAATTAGTAGATGTCTATCCTCTTGTATTATACTTTTCAAATACAACACTGTGAAATATGTGTAAGGAAAATACACTATACAAAACAACTCAGTTCGGTTCTATGCTTGGGGACCTCGTTCAAGAAGTTAAGCCATTAATATAGTACTCGAGTTACGAATAATCTTACTCGCTAAGGATCACACGCTTTATGATATAGTGAATGAAATTATTATCCTCTTAGAATAATCAAACCTAATGCTCGCAAGTTGATAGATTTATCCTTGGATTTATAATTTACTGTTAGGAACCTTTTTGATGTTGCTAAAGCTGTTAGTTTTTGGTTTTGATGATGCTTGCGAAACCATTATAGTGTTGAGATGTTTGATTCATTATGTGTGTATATTCATTGTTATGTGATGCTTATGATTTACTGTTTTAGTGTCTAATATAGTTAGAATTTGCAAAAAAAACTAAGTGTAAAAGGCACAATCGTGTCCATAGGTAGTTTTCTGTTTTCTTCAGAGCAGATCAACTAACATGTAAAGATAGGTTAATGATAAATAATCTAATCTATAGAGCTTGATCTTATATAGTTTATATATTAGAGTATATGATCAATCTGTAAGGACAGATCGTGAGTCACGATCTGTGCCAAAAGATCATGTTGGTGTAAAAGATTAAGTCAAAATGTAAAGACAAAATGTGAGTAACGTTCTATCCATATGACTTAATTTGTGTTCTGTCTAGACTTAGCTTTAGGAGCATTCAAAGCACAGAAGCACGGATGGAGATAACATTGATCAACACAGAATGTGGTGATGCAGAACAGTTCACTACCCAGAAGACGAGGCCATTTCACAGAAGATCAGAGGACAGAAGAGAAGAACGTGATCTCAACAGAACCCAACAGATCACAGATTGAGAGGCGGATCAAGAAGCAGAACGAGAGTATCAATTTGTGTCTAACAGATTGATCAACAGAAAGTGAGGAGAAAACTCAAGGTTTATCAAAGACGTTATGTCTACCAATAGAACATCACACGAGCTGCTCAACACAAAATGGAGGAAACTACATATCTACCTAAATAGATCACAGCTAACATGTCCATGACATGTCAGATGACACGTAGGATAGACTCCAACGGCTAGAAGTACATTCAACAGTCAACGGTCAAAAGAGCATTTAATGTTATCTGCAAAAGCTGCAAAGACTCTCAACGGCTAGAATTCAAATTAACCTATATATACTTCAGCCAATTCCACGAAGAAGGTGTTCGATCATTCATATATTTACCCAGAATTTCTTCAGCCATTAAAAGACATTCAACACTAGATTAGTTCTCATACATATCTATCAAGTTTGTAATTTAGAGAGATTTAAACATCTATCTGGAGTAACACACTAAAACTTACAATAACTTAGAGCTTTCATAGTCATAGTACCAATATCCTTCATAGTCTCAAAGCTTAGAAGGAAATATGAATATTAACCCGAACCTGATCTCGTACTCAGCGAGTTTAAATAAGTGAGTTGTAATCTCGTCCTCAACGAGTATAAATAAGAGAGAGTGAGATCGTACTCAACGAAAATAAATAAGTGAGGAATCCAAGGTTAAAAGATTCATCGATCTAGCTTGATCGACCGTGGACGTAGGGGAGTTTTTCGAACCACGTTAAATATTGTGTGTTCTTTTATATTTTGCATTGCATTGTTTTGATTCTCTGTTTATCACTCATCAACGAGCATATCACAATCTACGAGCTGTGCATTTGAATCAATCTCTTAAAGAACACTCGATAATAATAAAATATTTTCTAAGTGTAGAGCAGATCAACAAACTCACAACTTCCGCACATGATCTGGGTTTGGACATATCATCTAGTGTGCTCCAGCTAGCTGCTAGTCTTTCTGCTCCATAGACAGGTCACTCACGCTCTTTGTCGAGAACCCAACTTGGACAGATCACGATTTGTCACACTTCACAATCTTCTATCCAGTACAGAAGTTGTATCGACCTTCTGTTCTAACAGAACGTGTAAAAAAGTTGTAGTGTGGTGTATCCCCCCTCCCCATACACCACACCTGCTCTATCCAGGACCCCAACATTTACTAAATATAAGATTCACACACCTCAACTCTAAGCGCAACCAAAATTTTTAATTTGGGGTGCGAAAAATATATAACAATATAAATATAAGCTTTAAAAAATTTAATATTCATAGCATTTTCTTGAGCTTGAAGAGAATCATTTGAAAGAGACACACTAGCACTAGAACGATTTCCAATATCTATAGGTGAAGAAGATAAACTTTCCTTAAGTTTTCATTTTCTTGAACATAAATTGTCGAAGATTTGGTTGGTTTGTCATTACTTTTTCTTTTTCAATTTAAGTGTATCACTCGTCATCTCCTATATTCAATATACAAATATGAATTTCAATTAAACCTATAACCACAAATTTATAAATTGACATACTACATATTACTTAATTAAAACTAACATCAAGAAAAAAATAATATTAATATTACCTTAAAATCAAATCTTGAATGGTTGTAATTTGTCATGTTTTTTGTTTAATATTGTTTGTTCGCGATTTGAGAAAGAAAAAATGAAGGGGAGATTTCACTAAATGGTGTGTGGTGTGTTTGTATTTTAATTGGGGGATAAATGATTGATTATAATATGCAAAAGTCAAATGACGGTTATGGGATGAACTTGATAAATTGAATTGGAACAACTATTTAATTTTGAGGTTTTCAAAATTTTAATTTTTTTAAATAATAAATCAATACTAAAAGTAAAAAAAATTGGGGGTACAGATGTAACCCCACTGCCCTATACTGGCTACGTCGCTATTACTCGATATGAATAAAGAGATCTTCGCACTCTTGTAAACAGTGACGAATCTAGTATAGGATATTGAGGGTACATTTGTACCAAATTTTATTTTTTTACTACTATTATACAAATTTAATTTTTTCCAAATTTAAAATCGATTTTTTAAAATAGTGGGCCCATTAACATATTAAACAATGTTATTTTAGATCTCTTTATTATTTCTTTCTTACGCAACAACATCTATCCCCACCTTTTTCTCTCTCGATTAGGGGTGTCAATCGTCCGATACCGATTAATCGGTAGCGAAAAATTTGAAATTTTAGGAATCGGTACCGTAATCAATTTTTTTACTGGTTAACCGGGTACCGATCGGTTCGGTACCCATTTTTTTTCAAGTTTTAAATATTTTTAGTTTTTTATTTTAAAAATATTATTTTAAACCAATAATAATTCAATATAAACATAATTAAGTTTAATTTGTAAATATTTTATAATATTTAAAAATATTTTATAAATAAATATATAAAATATATAAAATATTTTTTATAAATATATTATAATTAAGTTTAATTTGTAAATATTTTATAAATATATAAAATATTTTAAAATAAATATAAAATATATTTTTTTAATATTTAATTTTATTAATCGGTACCCGGTCCGATACTGGTTCGGTATCAGGTAACCGGGTACCGGTTATTTTCAAAAACTAAGTACCAGGAACCGGTTAGTTTCCCGGAAAACCGGTACTCGATAACCGAATCCCGGTCCAGTACTGATTCGGTATCAATTCTTCCCAAGAACCAGTTACCGATTGACACCCCTACTCTCGATCACTCTTTGCACACCACATCCAATATTGACTTTCTTTTGTCGGTGTTGACTTCACCGTCTTATGCAAAGACAGGATGGTTCTATTCTCCCATTTTTCTGTTTTGTTTAATTCAAACCCTTAAAATTTCCTTAAATTTCTCTTAATCGTGATCGGATGATTTAATAATAATTCGGTTCCAAACTGTAAATATGAAAATCACTATGGAACTAATCCAACTGTCAATATGAAAATCACTATGGAACTAATCCAGCATCAATAGCTTATATATATACAGCCACTTTGTTCTTGAAAGAATAACATTTCATTGCATATTCCTGCACCTTTCTTACACATTACCTAGCTACTTTAATCTTTATAAAGTAGCATATCTTTTGTTCTCTTTGTACTGTTCAATGTTTTTATTTTTCTTATTCACTTTCTTTGTGCTAGCTAGTCATGACAGTATACGCGGTTTGAAGATGATGATGATAATGATAATAATAATGATAATAATAATAATAATAATAATAATAATAATAATAAATGAATATAGTAAATAGGATATATGGTACTGGTACACACATATATACAATATAACTTACTTACGTAATAAAAATGTGAGAATTTTTTATTAACGTAGAAGATTGAGAGTAAGTGGTGAAGTGAGAAGCAAACAAATAAAGAGCTATCAACTAATTATTATTAAATAGTCACTGACTATCATGAAAATAAGGTATGGCTATGGCATGAATAATATTTTACTTATATTTGCATGCAATCAATCGAGAATTGATTAAATGCTACATACAATAAATTATAGCCTATCGAAATGGTTGGGAACTCGATCGATCATAATTACTGGATTTTTTGTAGTATAGTTAACTGTTAACCTAAATTTTGACCCTTCATACTTGAAAATTAGTAAGTCATTAATTTTAGTAGGTAGGAGAATTAATTAATGACCCCCTACAACAAACCCAAACTCTCATACTCCATATCATTTATATATATTGACTTATATGTTAAAATATATACTACAGTAAGCTAGCAAATAAATGGTCTTAATTAATTTCGTCAAGATAATAATAATAATTTAATAAAAATATAAGATGAAGCAAATAATGGTTTTGCTACTTTCCCTGTCTCTCTATTCTCATTGGTGGGGATTATTTATATATTTTAATTGTAAATGGAAAATGAAAAGGAAAAATGAAGAATCAATTGATGTGGTTGAAAAGGATGGACGTAGCGCGGGTGGAACGGCCGACCAAAAGCTTTAATACAACTCTTTTAAAAAATTGGATTATATTAACATTAAACTACAATGACCGCGTCACAGATGACTTAAACTCGAGATTTTAGTCTTTGACATTAACCTCACTACCACTAGGTCAATACACGCACACCTCTTCTTCTCTTTTAGAATTGTATCAAGTTTAATGAGACGTCCAAATAAAGAAATTGTATCAAGTTTATAAATGGGATAGAGGGAGTATCTTTCTCAGGACCCAAAACTAAATGAAAAGGATATGGATGGATGGATCGATCACAATAATATAATATTATTTATATCTACATTCTTATTGATGTAGTATAGTTAAATATTAAAAATAATTTTTGCCCATCAAAATGATTCAAACTGGAAATTAAATATAGTACTCTTACAAAGGATTTCACAATTAATTTGTACTGCAAATTGATTTCTTCCTTTTTTTTTTCATTGAGGACCGCTCCACCAACCGTGGTGGACATATCTTAATGTACTGTAACAGTGTCACTAATATTATATAAATATACGAGTTATTATATATATTTTTATTTTTTAGCTTGCATTAAATAATAGTATTAAATTATACATGAATCAATAAATCAGTATATAAGTAAAAATTGAGAATTAATAAATTTTTATTAAAATTATAATATTTATTTATGAAGCGTGCCATATTATTTGTGGATGGGTCGGGTAATATTTTTGTTGTTTTCACTGCATAACAAGTTGAATCCTATATGGATTTCGACTTGAAAAGATTAATGGAGTGGGATTCCATGCATCTTATAATATTATTTTATCACATATCACCACAATAGTATAAATATACAGATTAATTAGCGTGCATGCATGCAACACACATGTGATTAACAAAATAAAAAAATGTAATGAAGTATTGCATTAATTAAGATATGTAGAATAACCTAAATATTCTAAATGGGAACGCATTGTGTGGCCTTGCTTAAGCGTTGAAAAGCAAATGTGAAAAATAATAAATAATAATTATGATAATAAATGAAATAGTGTATATACGGAATATATGAAGGTTTAAGAAGAATCGAGAGTAATGATATCCAAACAAGTCACATCTACTCTAATATATTAGTAGGGATGGGATGATGAAGACGAAATCAGAAATGGATATGGTGCTTGATTGGATAGGATTAATTACAAGGATTTATATTTATTATTTATCACTACAACAAAAATGATATTTATTGACGGAATTATTAATAAAGGGAGATATACCTTCACTAATAGTAAAAAAAATAGTTTTAGTGAGAATAAATTTACAGTTAAAAGTTTAAATTTCATCACTAATAACATTTAGTGACAACTTTTTGCCCGTCACCACCTCTCACTGTTGCTTCTCTAGTTAAATATCAATAATGACCGGTATAATGCAATTTTTTTTTCACTAAATATATGTTTTCTTGTAGTATATTGAAACAATAATAATAATACAAAGTTTTCTACCTGAAATTAATTTTAATTTTTTCAACAACTTATGCACTATGTACGGGCGTTAAATTCTTACATTTAAAGCTAGCACATTGAAAGTGTATCAACCACTCTAAGTCAATGTTGCGGAAGCTAAAGAAGAAGACACAGGATAATTTTTTTTTGCGTAGGTTGTGTTAATGAACAACCTACACGGTAGCCTTACAACCAAAAAGAATAATCAAAAGTAAGTGTTGTGTTGTCACAATGTTTAGTACCACAACAACATCAACACTCTTACTAAACTACTAAATGTATGATCTTAAAGACTAAGAGTCATACACACTAAATCTACGAAATTAATCTGCAAAACTCTGTCTCTAACTAAAAACTATAACAAGTATTTATAGACAGAGTTCATGGGCTCGGTTTCAAGAATCTTGTAACTGCCGGCCCACGCTTTCCACAATTCTCGCTTGTTTGTTACACTCCGCAACCGTGCCTGGAATTGTGGAACTAACCAATAGTTAGTTTGTTAACTCCTTGAATTGTGGAACCAAAAGTCTCCACTCGGCACACAAGATTCTCAACTGCCAAGACTTGGTTTTCCACCAGTCTTTATGGATCTACTCAGCACGCCAAGTCGTTAAGTCGTCAAGATCCTACGTGGCAGTCGTGTTTGAACATCATTGTTGTGTTGCGCCAGATGTTTGAGTCAACATATCTGTGAAGAACACAAAAACACACAACTGTTAGGTCACTGTTTAAAACAACACCAAAACAAACATACCTAACACACATGATCATGATTCATGAGTTAGGAGAATCCCATTGTTTTGTTGTTGCAGCCTCATGATTAAAGTTTTTAGTTTACGCTTTGGAAATTAACTCATGCAATGGAGTGATTTGTTAGTAAATATTTAGATCATCAATTTGATGCTTCACGAGTTTTTGCTGTTGAGCTTGAGTTCACTCGGTCGGATCGGGTTGGGTCAGATCAGGTATAATTCAGATTATTGGAACCATTTAATTAAAACTTCTAGTTAGTTACATTCTAATTAAAAGTAGATGTATATATTTTTCCTTCGTATTCACACGCGTTTATTACAGACGAACTACCACTTCACTTAAAGATCGATTTCCTGATGATCTAAGTCATACTATTTCAGGGATTATATATGAAAGATAAGATATCATACTATATGATTATTGGCTTTGTTGAATTGTGCGAAGAATTAAAGAAATTTGATTCATGAATTTAGAGAGATTATTGTATATATATTGAATAGTAAAAAATAATGTCATAATACAAACGATATTTATACTAGTCACAAGTAACTAACTGCATTACGTGTATAATAAGCAACATTACAAAAAAATAACAAAAGAAGACAATTAGTGATGTGCATAGTGAAAATAGTGATTTGCATTGTTCACATGTGTTGTAGAGATGAGTGAACTGATATGTGATATGCACTGTTGAGCTGTGTTGTAAGGACCAGTGAACTGATCTGTGATATGCATTGTTGATATGTCTTTGTATTGATCAGTGAACTGATCTATGTTGACTCAATCTGGTCACTGGCTCCTAACTAGAGTGGTTGAAATGACCGTTTGTGACATTTGTGTGAAAAGAGGAATCAGAAGGAAGAAGAATTATTTCTCATTGAATTGAATTACAGTATACAAATACACTTCTGTATCTATATATCATGTACATTCCATGTACTATTTTATTTCAAAAGAAAACGTAACAAAAAAAACATAAGGCGTATACACGCTTCTTCTAACTAATAACTAGAATCAAAATAAAATCTCAACCGTTGATCTAACACTTGATCAAACGGGTCTTATTTAAAGTAGAATAATACGCTAAACTCCATTCTTTACAGCAACTCCTCCTTCATCATGCTGCTTCTTCAGTTCTTCAATGCAAGAACTCCAATACCCCCCTCAAGATGGGCCTGGTGAAGATCAAGAAGGCCAATCTTGGACTTGAGAGAATGGAACCGAGGACCAGGCAGAAGTTTAGTAAAGAAATCTGCCAATTGCACCATGGTTGAGACATGAAGAGGGTTGATGAAACCATCCTTGTACAAGTTCCTAACCAAATGACAATCAATGTCAATATGCTTGATTCTTTCATGAAACACCTGATTACAGGTGATGTGTATTGCCGCTTGATTATCACAAAAGAGAGAAATAGGTAATGAAGGCTTGATGTGAAAGTCTGAAAACAAATACCCAATCCAAGTGAGCTCTCGAGCAGTGGCACTAAAAGCACTATATTCAGCTTCAGCTGAAGATACAGTGACAGTTGCTTGCTTCTTGCATCGCCAAGAAACCGAAGCACCCCTAATGAACACACATATCTAGTTAAAGACTTGCGTGTATCTACACAAGAAGCCCAATCAGCATCACAATAACTGACAATGTCAAAGGATGAATTGGCAGGATAGAAAATACCAAGGGAAGGACACCCTTTAAGATAACGAAGAACATGCATAGCAGCTGACCAATGAGAAGATCTAGGAGCTGACACAAATTGACTTAATTGTTGCACACTGTGAGATATGTCTGGTCTAGTTAAATTGAGATACAACAATCTCCCAATAAGCCTTCTATAAGTCTGGGGTTGATCAAGAAGATCTCCATCTGCAGTATTTAATTTGAGGCCAGGAGGAAAAGGTGTGGCCACAGAAGTACAACCCAAGAACCCCACACTATCAATAAGGTCAAAGACATATTTGCGTTGGTTTAAGTATGTACCATTCTGTCCACGAGCTATCTCTACACCCAAAAAATATTTAACCAGACCAAGATCCTTAATAGTAAAAGATGTATGCAAATAGGACTTTAAATCATCAATGGCAGCAATGCTAGGACTTGTTATGAGAACATCATCTACATAAACAAGTAAACAAATAAAACTACCTCATTCACCCTTAGTGAAAAGGCATTGATCAACTGTGGATTGAATAAATCCATAAGAGAATAAAGCCTTGCAGAACTCAGCATTCCATTCATGAGATGTCTGTTTCAGACCATATAAGCTTTTCTCAAGTTTGCAGACTTGACCTGCCTTTGCTTTGGTATAGCCCTGTGGGGGTTTCATATATATATATATATATATATATATATATATATATATATCATCATGTAAAAACCCATGAAGAAAAGCATTGTTAACATCAGCTTGATGTATAGGCCAACCATAAGATGTAGCAACTGCAATAAGAAACCTAACGGTAACAAGCTTAGCCACAGGGGAGAAGACCTCAGTATAATCTATGCCATATTTCTAGTTGTATCCATTTGCTACCAATCTGGCTTTAAACTTATCCACTATACCATCCTGCTTCAGTTTGACCTTATAAACCCATTTAGACCCTATAGTTTTCTTTCCTTGAGTCAAATCAGTTAAAGACCATGTTTGATTCTCCTCTAAAGCATTCAACTCAGATTGATTAGTCTAAGACCATTCTATATATTTACTAGCCTCTTTATATGATGTTGGCTCATGCAGACTTGTAACATTAACTAGAAAAGCTTTATAGCATGATGACACATGAGGTACATCAATATAAGAAAATGTAGGTGGTGAATGTCCTCATGTGGCACTTGAATGGATGTAGTTGCAGATCCCACATAGTCTTGCATCCATGCTGGAAGCTTAATGGTACGCTTGCTTCTAGTTTGGATGGACTGTGGTGAGGGGGCTACAACCACCTCTGTGGATTGCTCCTGAACCTGAGTCTCAAGCAAATCTGTTACTGCACCATTATTCATTCCAGTAGGTATAGCATTGTCAACTTCTGGAGAAGAAAATCTCCTCATCATCATCTGAATGTACCCGATCTTCCTCCTGTGATGTAGAAAAATCTGGAAACTCTCCAACCATCTGAGATGATGTAATATCGTGATATGGATTATCATTAATGAAAAACTTCACAACTCTAGATATTAGCAATTTAGAGTCATGAATCTGATATAACAGAAAACCTTTGTGAGTGGGAGAAAATCCCAGAAATAAGCATTTCTCCCCTCTACTATCAAACTTTGATCTGTTGTGTTTGAGAGTAGATGCAAAAGCTAAACAACCAAATCTTGGAACCTTACTTAGATCAAGTTGTGAACCAAACATAATAGAATGAGAGCTGACCCACCCAAGAATCTTATTAGGGAGTCTATTAAGTATCCAAGTTGCCATTAATAGTGAATATGGCCAAAAAGCATGTGGAACATTATTCTGAAACATCAAGGCTCTAGCCATATTCAATAAAGTCCTATGCCTTCTCTCCACTATACCATTTTGCTGTGGAGTATAGATGTAAGATTTCTAATGTAAAATACCTAGACCAGATAATAAATTCTGCATATTTGAGTTCAGAAACTCACTCCCATTATCTGTTCTAAGTACTTTAACATCCTTGCCAAATTGAGTTTTAACCATATTAAAAAAACTCTTAAGCATATTGTATACTTGACATTTGGAAGCTAGCATGTAAGTCCATATCATACGGCTATGGTCCTCTACCTATGTCAGCATAAATATGGCATTACACATGTTCTCAGAAGAGTATGGACCCCAAATATCAGCATGCAATATTTCAAACAACTCACTAGATCTTCTACTTAATGTTGGGAAAGAACATCTAGTCTGCTTGGATTTGTAACATACCTCACATATGGAAATAATGTCAGCATCCTGTGGAGTGAGTGAACCCTTAAGATATGGAATATGTTGAAGAGACTGCATGGAGGCATGCCCAAGATTCTTATGCCAATCAAATATGGATAGGTTAGCCTGCAGAGAAGCTTGAGGAGTTCCCATATTAGTAGCTGGGGGCTTGAAAAAATAAAGATTCCCATGCCTCTTGCCAATTGCTATAATCCTTTCACTCATCTCCTTCTGTACTATGCAATGTACTTTCAAAAATAAGCATCGTGCATCAATATCATGTGCAAGCTGAGCCACTGAAATTAAGTTGTTAGTGAACTCAGGAGAAAACAATACATTTTTCAAAACCAACTCCTCAGAGATTCTGACTTCACCACTATATTGTACTGTCTTTATAGACTCATCTGGTAAGTGTAGATTATGCAGGTGATCAAGCTTGTAGATAGAGTGCATGAGTTTGATGTTACAACATGTATAAATGGAGGCGCCTGAATCCATGATCCATGTAGTAGGACTAGGAGTAGTACCCACTGTGAAGGCATAATGGCCAGATAGAAAATGATCCTCCATATGTGGTGATTTGAACATATTGATGTCATGTCCTGAAGAGCCAATTGGGTCAGACTTCTTAAACTGCCCTATACATTTGGCAATTTCCAGTTGTAGCTTCTTAGAGAAATGAGGACTAAACTCATCTGAGGGTGGATCTGTATAGCTGTGATCATTTGAATAAGAATCCTCCACAAATTTAGTCCTAGACTTGCTTTTGGAAGCCTTGAACTTCTTGTACCACTCTGGATAACCATGTAGCTTGAAACACTCTTTGTCTTCATGCCCATGGATCTTGCAATGGGTGCAAAACAACTTTGCTTTCTCCTCTTTGGTTCTGCGAGGTCTAAAAGGTGCTTGCTTAGAGCCATCCTCTTGAGAAGCATTTGTGAACATTATTTTGCTTGGATGCAACATTAGTTGATTGTTGCAATCTAGATTACCATCAGCAACCAGCCATTGTTCTTCAACTTGAAGTAGTAAGGAATATGCCTTGTTCACCGTGGGAAGTGGATCCATGAATAAGATTTGATTACGGGCTGAAGCATAACAATCATTCAGTCCCATCAATAGTTGCATCAACCTGCTTTGCTCTTGATGCTCTGTATAAGCATTGTGTGCCCCACAACAACACTCAGGAGGTACAATCAACATCTCCAATTCATCTCATATCTCGCTTAACTTGTTGTAATAATCCAAGAGACTCATATTACCCTGTAGTGTGTTATTAGCTTCTCTTTGTAAACGAAAACATTTTGGACCATTGCTACGGCCAAACCGTTGATGAATGACATCCCAAAGCTTTCTAGTTGTACTAATCTTATTAAAAGCATTCACAACATCCTTAGAAATAGAGTTTAATATCCAACATGATACCATGTAATCAGCAGTAACCCAATCTTTATAGTAGGGAGATGAAACAGCAGGCTCTCTCAATGTACCATCCACAAATTCATATTTATTCTTCGCAACTAATGCCCTAGTGATCCAACGACTCCAATTGAGATAGTTATCAGCAGTTAATAGGGCAGAAACTAGCTGCATACCGGGATGATCATGAGGTTGAATGTGAAGTATCTTCTTCAAGAGTGTGAGATCCATATATGTCTCCCAATTTGTCTCTCGATTTTGATGGCGATCGTTCGCCATATTTGGATTTGAGTGATCGAAAGTCGTAGCGCCAGGTGTAGATTCCGCAGCTAAGTCGCGACGAACATCTTCCTCAGCATCATCTCCATCGTGAGCAAGTGTCCTCCACGGCTACTTCTTGTTCTTCACCATTGTTACTGATTCGATCGAACCTTACTTAAACTGATACCATCTTAACTAGAGGAATCAGAAGGAAGAAGAACTATTTCTCATTGAATTGAATTACAATTATACAAATACACTTTTGTATCTATATATCATGTACATTCCATGTACTATTTTATTTCTAAAGAAAACGTAAGAAAAAAACATAAGGCGTATACACGCTTCTTCTAACTAATAACTAGAATCAAAATACAATCTCAACCGTTGATCTAACACTTGATCAAACGGGTCTTATTTAAAGTAGAATAATGCGCTAAACTCCATTCTTTACAGCAGCTCCTCCTTCATCATGCTGCTTCTTCAGTTCTTCAACGCAAGAACTCCAATACTGACCTGTCCACTCATCTTCTCTCATTCAAACTGGGAACTTATTACTTTCTCTATATTCCATTGAAGGTATCTATACTGAAATCATAGGCTCATGGATACTCTAATAATAATAGTAAGATCGATACCAATCAAATTTAAGGGCATGTTTGATAGCCATGATTTGGCAAGATATAAAATTTATTGTTGAAAAAATTGATTTTGAACTTGTAGGGTTCTTAATTAATTTGATGGTTGAATATTTAATTTTTTTAGAATTAAATAGTCGGGGAATGTTTCAAAATTGTTTTTCTCGATAAGTGAGAAATGCTTGTGTGTAAAGATTTTAAAATGGTTTAAGCCCTTTAGTTGAAGATGGTTTGGCCCACAAGTTGGAAACTTTGAAGTTTAGCTTGGATTTTGGGCCAATATTTTATTAATTATTGGCTAATTTCCTTAAGCATCGTTCTTGGCACATCTTTGGGCTCAAAAGCCTTTTTGGCTTTTCATATTCATGGGTAAGTGCTCTTAAGAGCACAGTCTCTTCACTACATTGTCTTTATGACATTTATACCAAAGTGGTACTTGAGGAGGTTGCATGTTGAGTGTGAATTTATGAAGCAACCTTTCACTTTACCCACAAGTGGTTATATATAACAATGTTTGTAGAGAGTTTGATCACACCAACTCATTTGCTCTCTTCTCTCTACTTTATATCTCATTCTCATTTTAGTTTTTTAGAGCTTCATTTAGTTACTTGGTTCTCTACCTCGTCAAAGTTCGCTAGGGTCTTCTCGAATTTTGGTACTGATTTCGAGAAGGATGTAGTCGTTTTATCTTTGGGGACACACCGAACTGTGAGCACTAGCCGGGGCATATTTCGTCTTGCGGAAAGAGAACCTCATCGACTCGACTATTTATTTGTTCTGTTGTAATCTCTAAGCATTGTATTCCTATTTCTCGATTCTAATAAAATCTCTATTCTATTATTACAATCGCAAGACAAGATACCGACTTTGCTTTTGCAGATGTTGACTTCCTCTAACACCGCCGTCGCCGCCTCCGTTGTTGCCACCACTCTTATCGGTGGCTCCGCTGCTGCCAATACATCTATCGGGACTAACAACGTGTCTGTTATGGCTCATCTTTCGAGGGCACTGCCTCATGGGGAAAAACCCAAGAAGTTTGCGGGTGTTGACTTTAAGAGGTGACATCAAAAGATGCTGTTTTATTTAACAACATTAGGACTTGCCAACTTCTTGAATGAAGAAGCTTCGGTTGTACCGGAGGTTGCCACCACACAGTCTACAATTGTAGTAAATGGACTTGTTTGCAATTCAATATGTAATAATAATAAATAACAAACCAATTATAGAAACATTTATTCTCATTAAGATGAAACTAAAAACAAGTCTGATGCATTTTCTAAGCATAAAGCATGCTTTGAGATATAAAAACTTTAACACTAACTACATCACGTGTATGTTGGATGAAGAACCAAAGTCAATTCGTGAAGCCCTCTCAAGCCCAGATGTTGCATTCTAGTAAGATGCAGTCAATAGTGAAATTGATTTTATAATGGAAAATCACACGTGGGTTGTGACCAATCTCTCGGAAGGTCATAAACCGTTAGGTTGTAAATGGATCTTTAAAAGAAAATTTAAACCTGACGACACTATTGACAAGTTTAATGCAAGACTCGTAGTCAAAGACTTTAAACTAAAGGAAGGATATAATTTCTTTGATACCTATTCATTTGTGACAAGAATTACATCTATTCGGGGTGCTTCTTGCGATTGTTGTCTTGCACAATCTTGAGATTCACCAAATGGATGTTAAGACTGCCTTTTTGAATGGTGAATTAAAAGATGAGATTTATATGGAACAACCCGAGGGGTTTGTTGCACCAGATCAAGAGAAGAAGGTGTGCAAATTGGTTCATTCCTTGTATGGTTTGAAACAAGTGCCTTTACAGTGGCACTTGAGATTTGACGAAGTAATGTTGTCAAATGGTTTCAAAGTCAACAAGTGTGATAAATGTGTTTACATTAAATACTCATCCAACGTCTTTGTTATTGTGTGTCTTTATGTATATGACATGCTGATTATGAGGAATAATAACCAGGTTATCGTTGATACGAAACACATGCTAAAGAGAAATTTTATATTGGTTGATTTGGGGTTGGCGGATGTGATTCTTGGGATAAGAATTTTATAAACATTCTATGGAATTGCTTTAACACAATCTCACTATGTTGAGAAAGTGCTAAAGAAATTTAATGCTTTTGACAGCCTACCGACTAAGACCCCTTTAGAGCTCAACGTGCATTTGAGTAAGAATAAGGGTGATCATGTTTCTCAAGAAGAATATGCTAGAATTATAGGTAGTTTGATGTATATCAAAAACTACACTAGACCAGATCTAACTTGTTATGTGAATAAGTTGAGCAAGTTCACGAGTAATCCAAGCAAAGAACATTGGAAAGCTCTGACGAGAGCTTTGAGATACTTGAACTATACTTTTAAATTTAGTTTGCATTACACGAGATATCTCCCTGTTCTTGAAGGTTATTGTGATACAAATTGGATATCTGACTCGAGCAATTTATTCTCTACGAGTGGATATGTCTTCGTTGTGGGGGGAGGGGGTGATATTATTTCTTGGAAATCAACGAAACAGACGTATATAGCTCGATCCACCATGGAATTTGAATTTATAGATTTGGATAAAGCGGGATAAGAAATTGAGTGGCTTCGTAATTTCCCAGGAGATATTCCATGTTGAAAGAAACTTGTGTCATCCGTGTCATAGATTGTGATAGTCGAGCAGCTATCTGCTGAGCACATATTGAGTTGTATAATGGTAAATCTTGACACATACGACGTCGTCACAATACCGTTAGAGAGTTGATCATGAGTGGTGTTATCTCAGTTGATTGTGTAAGATCAATAGATAACATAGCAAATCTGTTAACTAAAGGCTTGAATCGTGATCAAATGGTTGCTAGAGGGAATGAGATTAAAAGCCACATCTCAAAGACGAGTATAATGGTAACCCAACCATGATGACTGAAGATCCCAATAACTTGGTTCAATGAGAAAACTAAGTTATATGAGTCCGTGTTGTAACACTCGGCCCTTCCCTAGAAAGAAAATGAGTGTTGAAGACTTGTAATGTGGTGAGGATAAGTCATTTGACATTAAATGATTCTTGGTATATGAGTATATCAAGATACTCGATAAGAGTCAACTATATAAGTGAGAAGTGGGGCCGCTTCATGTGAATAATCACTTATGAATCCAAAGAGGGTGTCCATGGTCGAAACGGACCTAAACGTGAGAATTGATGAGGTCGAGGTAGTATTATATTAATACTATTGACTCATTATACGCTAAGGAAGAATAGTTCGGGGCATCGCGTCCACTAATTTGCCGGTATGCCCGATGGTGTTAACTATGGATGGTTCAAAACCACAAGTTACTTTTCCGTATGCGATAATGCCTCACGAGAATTGAGCTTGTGTCTGCATTCATGCATTTGAATTTCCACTCTTGTGGGGGATTGTTGGAAAAATTAATTTTGAACTTGTAGGGTTATTAATTAAATTGATGGTTGGATATTTAATTCTTTGAGAATTAAATAGTTGAGGCATGTTTCAAAATCATCTTTCTCGGTGAGTGAGAAATGCTTGTGTGTGAAGATTTTGAAATGGTTTAAGCCCTTTAGTTGAAGATGGTTTGACCCACAAGTTGGAAACTTTGAAGTTCAGCTTGGATTTTGGGCCAATATTTTATTAATTATTGGCTAATTTCCATAAGCCTTGTTCTAGGCACATCTTTGGGCTCAAAAGCTTTTTTGGCTTTGCATATTCATGTGTAAGTGATTTTAAGAGCACAGTCTCTTCACTTCATTGACTTTATGACATTTATACCAAGATGGTACTTGAGGAGGCTGCACGTTAAGTGTGAGTTATAAAGTAACCATTCAATTTCCCCACAAGTGGCTATATATAGTAGTGTTTGTAGAGAGTTTGATCACACCAACTCATTTGCTATCTTCTCTCAACTTTATATCTCATTCTCATTTTAGTATTTTAGAGCTTCATTTAGTTTCTCGGTTCTCGACCTCGTCAAAGTTTGTCGGGACCTTCTCGAATTTCGGTGCTAATTTCGAGGACGTAGTCATTTTTTATTTGGGGAGGATACACCGAACCATGAGCACTAGCTAGGGCGTATCTCATCTTGCAGTGCCTCCTCAACTCGACTATATATTTGTTCCGTTGTTATCTCCAAGCATTGTATTCCCGTGTCTCGATTCTAATAAAATCTCTATTTTTTTACTACAATATATGGGACAATAAATTTTTTGATAGTCTTTTTAATTTTTCACTACGGTCTGCTTTTGTTTTGTGGCCCTATCATATAACACAATTCTACTTTGTTTCTATAACCATCATTCATTCTAAGTTACAACTACCTGGGATGAACAGTTACCCAAAAAATTAATTACGTTTGCATCGATATTATCGAAAGCAAAAGTTGGGGATCTCATAAAACTTGTTCATTTCACACACATTCATATATCTGAATTCGTGTAGGTTGGAGAGTGCAATGCGCATATCTCACCCATGCAAGTGTTGTATCCTCTTTCTCTCCTAGAAATTCCTGAGATGGCGAACCGAATTCACCAAACCCTACTCATCCGGTGCATGTTATCTGAGTAGTTCATCGCATGATTTTTTGACATGAATATCCAGTGGTTTCATTTCCTCATAGTCAGGTTTGATGTATTTGTTATTCAATTGAAAATCTCCATAAACCTAACATGTTTTTGTCTAAACAAACCATCCATTCTAAATTTTCAAGAGTTATACGCATCTTAATGTTTGCGCATATGATAATTCATATCAATTACGGCCAATTATTTTTTCTGTGTATAGTTTAAGAGTTAACCTAGTTTATGTGCCCATGACGAAATAGATTTGGAGCTGAACTATTTTATTTCATATTTTGAAATATATTTGTTTTAATTTTATCTTGTAAAATTTGAAGCCCATTTGGTATAATTTGAAGCTCATTCGCTATTTGACTCTATAGGTTTGCATTCTCATTAAGAGCTTACATATTTATTGAATGTTATATTTATCAATTACATTACATTGAGTTATCTCAATCTTTGCAATTTTCATTTTACAGCAACTTGTTATCCTTTAGAGTAAGTTCTTTCAAAACTACAAGTCAAAGGTACGAATTAGTTAGTTTATCGGGAAAAATTGATGTAGTATGTGTGAATAAAAATTCTATCAAATGCTTAAAATAGTCAAACTTGAGTTGCAGTTTTCATTTTTTGCTGATGAAAATTAGTTCGTGCATCTACTAATCTGATTACATTTTTTAAAAATTGTTCATTACATTGGTATTTTCTTGTTTTTTTTTTTAATTTGAAGCTCATAAAAATTAGACGATGTACATAAAGAAGCTAACATTTTGTTATCTCTCTCTCTATACATTTGCATTCTCTTTAACACCCTACTTCTTTATTGAATGTTAATGTTAGGAGTTACATCTCAATGAGTTATCTCAATCTCAATTTTTTCAACTTTTACAACAACTTCATATCCTTCAAGAATAAGATATTCTAAGCTACAAGTTAAAGGTATTTTTTATTAGTTAGTTCATCATCCATAATTGATGTAGTATATGTGAATTTAAAATTTAAAAGAGGTTGCAAAAACTCTACTTGATCAGTATTTTGAATCTCTATCATGAAACTTAATACATGTATCCACTAATTTGATAAGAAAAAAAATTAATAATCATATGTTGTTAAATTGTTCTTTTGATTGGTATTGTTTTATTTTGTATGATCCGAACCTCATTTAAATTATACATTTCGTGCACGATTAACATCTATTGCAGTTTAGTCAATGTATGTAAATAAACTAAAGTTTCTTTATTCCTCTCAATATATTTGCATTCTCCTTAATACCATACCTATTGATTGATGTTGTGAGTTACATCTGAATGATTTAGGATGAAGATATTACAAGCTACAAGTTAAAGTTATTTATTAGTTAGTTCATCAAGAATTGATGTAGTAAATGTGATTTTACATATTAGCAATACAAAATCTTGAAATAGTCATAATTGAGTGGCATTTTTGCATCTCTATTATGAAAGTTAGTTCTTGTATCCACTAATTAAATAATCATATAATAATAATAATATTTTTTTCTAAGTTTTTCTTTATTCTTGATATTGTCTTATTTTAGAAAATGTCGAACCTCGCTGATAAACACGCCTAAGTTCTTTTATTCATGGAGGAGATTTTGCATGCCCGTTATGTTCATGCTCCTATACATGCGTTCACGTTTTTCCAGAAATTGTAGATCTACTAGTGAGCCATTTGACATGCTTAGTAAGATGCCTAGTCAAGTTAGATATTTGAGTATAATGTTTTGGAATTAGTGATATAAATTGTGTTCGAAACTTAAAAATATATAGAAATGCTTTTGGGAGACTTTGCATAAAATTAAATCAACTAGGTGGTTTCAAAGACAGGAGATATATTATTGTAGAGAAGCAAGTGGCTATTTTCTTTGAAATTTTAGCACATCTAATAAGATTAGCACTACCGGTTTTAACTTCCAAAGGTCTGACCAATCAATCTCGTACTATGTACATGAAGTACTAGTTGCAGTACTTAAGCTTCACGCACTTTTTTCGGTCAAACCAACTCATGTTCCAGAAGATTGTGTAGATTCCAGATGGAAATAGTTTAAGGTAACCATTTCATCGTCTTACTCCAAGATTTTAATATATTAATGTTCAAAGTTTCCTACAATTTCTTGTATGACTAAAAATATTATTTTACAATATCATCTTTAAGGTAGTTTAGGTGCATTAGACGGAACATACATAGAAGGGGGGGGGGATTATACCAACATTTTGGCAGCATGTGACCGGAACATGAAGTTCGTGTATGTGTTTGCAAGGTGGGAGGGGTCAGCTGCCGATGATAGGATTCTACATGATCCTGTCAATAGGACTCATGGATTAAAAGTCCTGCGTGGTATGCAATTATAAAATTTGATTTGTTTTTCTCAACTTAACTATCTTGATCATGTTAATCACATTTATTAAATTTTTAAATGCTTTTTATATCGTGTGTGCTTACTATTTTGTGACAATGGCTACGCAAATACTGAAGACTTCTTAACGCATTATAAATGTGTTAGATATCATCTAAAGGAGTTCATAATTCAACAATACCTCAAAATGCTCACGAGATGTTTAATATGAGACACACAAAACACAAAATGTAATTGAACGTATGGCTGTTAAATCATACGTGTTGGGTCGTTATTGGGCCGACATGTTAACCTCAAACCTGAACCCGATCTGCTAAGGTTTTGTCCAACCTGAACACGAACCCAACATGTTAAGCTCAAATTCGAGTTTGACAAGAACTTGATATGACACGATAATTTTCGTGTTGACACGACATGATAACGACACGACACGATAATACCATGATAAAAATTTGAATTTGATATAGCATGATAAAGACACAAAAATTATAACGTTCATGGCAACAAAAATACTGTCTAATATCATTCTTTCACAACAAGTTAAGTTTCAAATCTGAATAGAAACTACATAATATTCTTGAAAAGTATTCAACAATGAAAAGTTACACTTAACATAAATTTTCAAATAGAGAATAACTTGAATGATCAATAATGTTGATGTCAATTTTGACTCTTGCTCTCATTGCAATACCACAATAGAAGAACTGTGAAAATATGAATGAAACTGTTAATTATTCATACTATTTTTCACAAGACACAATAATAAAGTAGTAAACTATAAAAATAATCAATCACAATTTTAAACAAACATTATTTATCTTTCAAGCTATATTGGGCAAACAATAGAAGAACTTTCTGCTTGATTTCCACCATTTTTATTAAAAAATTCTTCAACTAACTCGGATGTTGGTATTTCACGTTCAAAAACTTCGAAGAAATATTTTAGATTTAAAAATAAATAAATATACTAATAATTATAAATATTACAATTAAAAATAATTGAGTACCTTCTCTAAATAACCAATTTCTAGTGCAAATAATTTCATCAACCGTGGATGATTTAAGTGAACTATGATATTGATCAAGTACTCTTCCACCAACACTATACATGAACTCGGAAGCAACAGTGGTTATTGGAATGCTCAAAACATCACGAGCCATGCAAGAAACTTGTGGATACTTAAATTGCATCCCCTTCCAATAACTAAGAATGTCAATATTGGTTTTGACATTCATCCTAATTTCCTCCAAATACAACTCCAATTGTGATTTTTGTGGTTGGTTCAATCCAAACTCATCTAAAGCACTAAACTCCTATATGAACAAAATTAATCAGTAAATATGTAAAAAAAAATTAAAATAAATAACTTAAGATTATATTAGAGATAATTTAGTAATTTACCTCAACCATCCCCATGGATGCTTCATTCGTGAAGTCAGAAATCAGATCTATCGTTATTGAACTTTCACTGTTTCCACATTCTCGGCACATGTCTTATTATGCACCACAAATAGTGCAAACAACTTCTCTTTGAGACTCAAAAATTGGCGAGAATCAACACCGTATAACTTCTTATAGAAAAAGTCCACAAATTGAAGTTTATAGCGAGAATCAAACACTACAGCTATAGTCAAGATTACATTGAATTCATACCAATACTTCTCAAATTTTTTAAGCATCTATTGTGTCATTTTCTTGATATACTCATCAAGACTATTTTTATTGTGTTTTAATGACTTGTTGCACATGGGAATAAGCTGGAAATACAGGTTTGTTGTTGGGTACTTACTTCCAGAAAATAAGTTTGAGACATAGTAAAATAAATTAAAGAAAGTTCGGATCTTTTCAATTATATATCATTCAGTAGAAGACGTAGAATGCTTGTAGTTAGGATTACTTAGTTGAAAATTCATGAAAGCTTTCCTATAGTACAAAGCACTGTCAAGCATAAAAAAATGTGGAATTCCACCTTGTATCCTACCTCAATCCTCTCTTACTAGACAAAGATAACTTGCCAACACAATCAAAACTTAACAGCCCTAATTGAACGTGTGTTTGGAGTGATGAAAGTGTGGTGGGGAATTCTACAGTGTGCATGTTATTATCCAGTGAAAATGAAAAATAGGCTTATTATGGCTTGTTTTCTCTTTCACAACTTCATTCGCTCGAAAATGGTGGTTGATCCAATTTAAGAGATGATGCATAAGTTAAAAGCGATTAAAGATGACGATATAGAACACGGACCTGACTACGTAGATTATATTGAAGCCACACCGTTATGGAACCACAAGAGGGAAGAAATTGCACAACTAATGTGGTAGGGTTAAGAAACTGAATAGTGTGTTTAAGATATGGTTGTCGTAGATATAATGAATATGTGACTTATATATTTGTATGATCATAGTACGTTTATTATTGATATTGTGTGATGGTATTATTTAATTTTTCTCATAACATAACTTCACTCTAATCTATGCATGATTTTTGATCTGCAATTTGACTCCCTCTTTTAAGGACTATTTCGTTTAGGAATTTTCATTAATTGTTATCATGGATTCTACACATTTTCTTAGTATTGTGTTGTGTTTTTCAGTCACATTTTTTATGGAATATATTATTTAAGAGAGTTCTAAATTTCCTCTCTGTAGTGTGCATTTTTGGCAAGATGGGTTCATCAAGCAATGATTCCAGTTTGGTACCAGAATGTCTTTGTCGAATGGGTAGGATGAGACTAATATAAATGTCCAATGAATTTTGAGCACACAAATTCCAGAATTTGTTTTGAATCAAAGGCGGCAATAACAACCAAAGTCAAATAGTGAAATGTCTTGTTCGGGTAAAGCCTATCTGTAACAATTTGCTCCAGAACGTCACAAGATTTCTCAAAATAGAGCTCGAGAAATGCTCCAATTCTTGCGCTACGCAAGAGGAAATCAAAATAGTTTTCATTCCATATATCCAACCAAAACAAAGTGATTCGCTTTAATTATGAGAACATTGTGCCCTAGTTACTAGATGAGACAATAAAATGGGCTTAAGACATGGTCCGACTCATAATTAAAATTAAATAGCCAACTAATCTCCTAGAATACTAAAGAGATAGAAATAAGAAATAACTTAGCAATTAATTGAAACGACTTGGTTTCACCACTTTGCGCCAAGGCCATCCTTTTGCTAAGCTAACCTCTTCTTGCTGCTTGACTTGCGACTTCTCACCTCGAGGCCCATCTTCCTGATGTGTGATTGATCTCTCATGTTGCACGATCTCTTCGCCCTCTACTTCCCTTGTTTCTCTGGTCGTATCACAATCTGGTTTCTCATAAAAAAGCAACATGCTATATGGCCAACGTCGAGACATTGGTTGCATATATTTTCATGACGATTGTCACATTTGTGTTAGGTATGATTTTTGGTAGCTTAGTGTAAGAACTAAGAACTAGATTCATCGTGTTTTATTGCTTGCATCCACTTTACTAGCTATTTTGAAAATTGTGGACAAACAGTGTTGATAATGTATCTTTTGTGATGTACATTTTTAATATGCTTACTCGAGTGATAGGAGCATTCGTTCTAAAGTTTTTGATAACATGTGAATGATTTTAATTGCATGTGTAAAAATAGACAACCCATTCTCATTATACATATTCACGATAAATATGAGATTGTGCATTGGATTTACACATCAGTGAGAATGCATGTGAAAATTTCTTAATAATACCAATGTGATTGGACAATACAAGACATTGCTATTTTATTTATGGTACTTAAAATAGATTCTTTATTATACCAAAAGTGATGTATTTTGTAAAATGAGTCATATGTATTTGCAAAAGTGTAGGTATGTTGTCTTCAGTTTTGGTACATGAGACCCTCTCTTTCTATATAACATAGCTTTATTTATAAACTCATTGCATCTCATTGAAAGCACACAAAAGAATTACACAAAATGGTGTCACCGAGTAATATTCCTCCACAAGAAGTGTGGTTTTGATATACAGGTCATGAACTGCAGAGAGTAACCAAACTTTCTTGCAATCGCCCGTGATGCAAAAAAAATTGAGGTGGTTGGTTTGGGTCAGAGATTTTAAAAGAGGCTCTACATGTTGCTCGCCTCACGGTTAACCATCTCCATGGCATACAGGCTACAATGACAGAAGTGATTCAACGCAAGATTTTTATGGTACTTCATTTTGCTATTTTCAAAGTGGTTTCAAATTTTAAAGGAGGATATTTTGTTGGTTCAGATTATATTGTGAACCCTAGTGAAAAATGTTGGCAAAAACTAAAGAAAGTAAGTATATTCTTTGATTAATATATCATGTTTTTTTTTATACTAATAGATAAACTTTACTAGATTCATATGTTATTGATAAAATTTTAATTTATAAAATTTATATTCTTTTTTAGAAAAATTCATTTGCGTTGGCATATCGTTTCAATACTGAGCTGAAATTCAACAAGCTTTGCATTTTATTTGGTGTGGAAGACATTAAGCAAGAGAATTCTAACATTGTTGTTAGCGTGAGTTCAATTACTCCAAAATAAGGTCGAAGTAACATAACTATAGTATTAAGTGTGTACGAATAAGTCACTTTGTCGATTTTTAATGCGACTAGATGAAGACTTTTCGATGGAGATGAAAGTGAACTTGATCGTTTCTCAACCAATAATGTAGATCCTCAATAAGCGTTCGTTACCCCTACTGAAGACTCTCATTTACAACCTATAAACTCTTTTCCTATGAAATATATAAGATAATTGTCATTGTCTATTGCAAAGAATGGTAGTTCGAGCTCTTGTGCATCGTCTAGCCTCAAGATTTTCAACTGTGGACCATTTCAATGATTATGTTGAGGTATCGATGGGTGGCCCATGATTTAATAATATGTTGTAATCGTTGAGACTCGAGTGGTTTGACATTTATTTCTATCTCCATGTTAGTGAGTAAGATATTTGAACTGATGACATCTTTATTTTACTACACCATAATATATATGTTGGAATTCAACGGTGCTCTTGTTTGTCTCTTTACATTCTTTTTCATATGATAAATAATATTAACAAGGGGCCATGGATCATCACAGACAACACAAAGTCTACACTATATTAAACATTTGTGGGACAGTATAGTTCAGTAATATTTGAAATGTCACATCATCTAATTAGAAGGGAGAGACTCATATGACAAATATCATCTGCAATATCGTAATAATTACATCAAAAGAGTTCTACAGCAGCTCTAATACTAGAAGATATTTCATTACCAGAATTACACATTTATCATAGATTTTCAAGTATAAGTTATCTATCACATCGAAAGAGTTCCGCAACAATTTTAATACTAGAAAATGGTGAAAAAATATATCACAAACCAAAAGGGATTCATTATGTGATTCCTAAAAATTACACACAAAATACCATCAAACTAAACACTCAACACAAACAGGATCCATAAGTTAATAATCCTTAATAAAGTTCATAAGTCTTAAGGAGGTGTTCCACATAACTAATGTCTTCTAGTTCATCATTCATCTTTCGCTTCTTAGGATTCTTCTTCAATGGTTGCTCATCTCTATCATTTTCTGAGACCATATCGTATTCAATATCATTTGTATCTTCTTCACTTCCAAAGTTGTTTTCCAAATGTGGCATTTCATCTGGAATCTGTTGTTTTTCTTTATATATTTCGTTTCATGCTTTAACTAAATCTTCTACATTCTCTCCAGTCGCTCGGTCTTTCCTGAATATCTCCTTTCAATCCTCATAATATGGCCACACCTTATAACAGACGGACATTTGCATCAATCTAACACAAGAATATTGAAGGGAAAAATGTTAGAACAATAATAATATTTCAATACAAAAATCCGACCTCATGTAGTAAACAAAACATTGCAAAACGTTACAATACGGTGAGGTGCCAAAAAAAATTAGTTACACGCTCCCCATATAAGAACTTGTGGACAATAATCTTTAAAATAAATTGGACAAAAAAGTAAATTAATTTAGTTGTGGAGCATTAATATATCTATATAATTGAGTATAATAGATTTATAAATTCAGGAAAAAAAAAAACAATACATTTATTTGCATTTAATTAATCACATATATTCAAAATACACATATTAACCGATCACAAGAATCAAATCATATTTAAACTTATCGTTGAATGTAAACTAATTTAGATTACCTTCACGATCTGATCTCATTATTCATCTTCGCATTCAATCATGTGATTTCCATGCAAATTTAATCCAACACCGCTTCGGCTCATCATTTGCGTGAGGGAGTAATAACTTGTTTTACAACTTGAGAGCTTGGTGTTAATGTGAGACATAACTTTGAGATCAGTTTCTAGAGAATCCTTTTGCAAAACATCATCCAGCTTATTCAGATACTCTGCTCGGAAATGTTGTCGGACTTTCACCCATTAGAAATTATTTATTTCAGCGAGGAAATTAGTGTCCCCTCTTCTTTTTGAGTCCAAGTATGTTGGTTCCTATCTTTTCTCTTACTGGTCTCTCATTGGCCACTACTCACTATTTGAAAAAATTATTGAAAAAATAAAGAAATAATTTAATCTCATAGTTCAAGAGTTTTTCACAATGGAACATAACAAATTCATTTGAAATGTAACAATATAGTATCTTCTTGAGTGGAATTCATGTTTCAATTGATTGTTGATTTCCTAATTCTTCAATTTTAGGATGAATTAACAATATCAATTTAAAAGTAACAAAATACAGACAATACATTTGAAGCTCTCAAATTTGTGAGTATGTAATTGACACATTCAACTATTGATATCTTGTAAGCATGATGTGTACACTTGATCATTACTAAGTAGGATCTGTTTTTGTAAACATAAGATTATGATAAAGTGTTTAATAAAGAGACATAAGTTAAAGTAGATTTCAAATACTATGTTCCATAATCATCTACAAAATTACAGATTTACATATATAATCCAAGAAGCATAATTAAAAAACACAATACAATTACACACTTTAGAGTAAGTAATATAATGAAAATTGTAGGCATAATGTATATAACCCAAAAGTTGGGAAAAATTTTCTCAAGTACTTCATAGTTTCAAAATATCAGAAGTAGAGAAAAAATTGCTCAAATTTACAAAAAAACAAACATATATTTGCGGCAAGAGATGAGCGAGAATGTGTTGAAGACCTTCAACTTTGAATGAATATGGTTGCTTCGATGGATTCCTTCAACAATTTCTCGAGCATATCATGCCAAACCTAAGGACGACGGACCATAGCGCCTTTTTACCAAAAAAAAAAAAAAGCAAATCCTAATATTTTTAGGAATGCATTTGGAGCTGCAGATTAGACTCAAATAATAAAATAATTTTTTTTTAGATATTTTGATTTATTGTCTTATTAATTAATGTTGACTATCAAACACCTAATGAAAATTATCTTTCTATTTAGTCTTATTTATCAAGCAAAAAAAGGTAGGATAGTTAATTATACATCTCCAATGTAGAATAATTTAAGAAAAATCTATATATAGCCTTCGTTTTACTCCTTATAGCCCCGATTTATTTTTTAAATAAAAATAATAATGTACAGTCAGTTATACCCTTATAGGCTATAGCCCCCAACTTAATATTCTATTAACCTATTATTCAAACGTTCAAGTGCAGCCCCAACTTATATAGCCCCCAGTTTGAATTATATCTGCATCTTTATATTTCAACTTTCTAAACATAGTCTCAAACAAATATTTTTGAAAAGTTCCCCATAAAACCACATTTCTGGATATTTGACTATTAAAACAAATTTCGAGAACAAAAATTACTAGAGTTATTATTCACCAATTCTATAGCCCACAACATAACTTCACGTTGATTTTCTCGTGAACATAGAAATAAAAAATCAACATAGAGAACAAAGTGCACAAGTACGCTCCAAAGATAAACTATTGTATGTTCATATTCTAATCACTTTTCTCTTTGTCTTTTTCTTGTCGATTTTGATTCTTCAATACATTACAAGATTGATAAAAATTATTTAGTATGTTGCAAAATACTTTAGCTAAATAATTATTGTAAAAAAATCAAATAATTCATGTTCGATTCGATATTTGATTCAAAATTTGGTGGTTCGAATCAAATTTAGTGACTCAAAACTCCAAATTAGTTGGAATTGTAAAGAAAAATTAGGACTAAAGTCAGACTGAGTTTCTAATCAAAATTAACTCCAAATATTGTTTCAAATTCTTTTCATCTGCCTTTTCTTTTTCTAATTGGAATATTAGAAGAAAAAGAAATCTTCTTTCCGGTGATAGTACTTTTCAATTGTATTTGAAATGATGGTTCTATTTCATTGTGGAAAAAGAAAACAAAAGATCACCTACTAATCATTATCCACAAGAATTCGGTCGCATCTTAAGCTGCCTAGAAAGTTAAATTTTTATTATATTTTGATCAGTTCTCTTTCATTTTATTAAAGTGCGTAAACATAATGCTTCATATTATAAATAAATGCAAATTTTTATGGAATGAAAGTTAGTAACTATTGGCAAGTGGGCACACACATCCGGTCTGCTATATTGATTGGGTATTATTTTACTACTTATTTATGAGATATTTTAATTGAATTTGATGTCTTTTTGAATGGAATCACTTATATTTGGATTAATTGTGAACATAATGTGTTTTTGTAGGCAAAAGATAATTTTTGGTGATTAAGAATGATTTTTTGACAAGTTTTGCAAGTTGAGATTGAGGTGAAGAATTGACAATCTGCCGGAAATTCGGCCAGGATGCCCATACCGCCTGTGATGCTATGCAGTGGCGAGAAAAGAGGCAATTTCGAGATTTTGATGATTTGGATGTTAATTAATTAATTCCTATGGAATTAGTTAATGAAATTTGGGTTTCTAGAAGTCCATTAAGTTATTATGATATTTTATTATTATTAGACAAGGATGATTTATTACCTTATAATTATTTGGTAATTTAGGTTTAGAAATTTGTTTCCTTCTTATAGTTAAACCCTAGCTAGTATTATAAAAGGAGACATGTATTGATGTTTTTGGACACAAAAAAACTCACCTAAGAGGACAGCTCCTCTTTGCCCTTTTACTTCTTTATTCTATTTACATGATTTCTTCTTTAATTTCTTTTGTTTATTTCTTTATGTTTTGTAGCTAATCTCTTTATTCCAACATCGATTAAGGAAGTTCGGACGCGATTATTCCGTGAGATCTAATTTGTTCTTCATCCTTTAATTCGTATGCAAGTATTTGTTGTTCTCTATTTTCTCTGTGATTTAATCATTTTATTCATCTAGGTAGTGCGCAATATTTAGTTGAGTAGAATTGATTAATAGCCAATTGAATCGGCCATACGTAATCGTGGTTTAGATTTAATTAGTGGTAAATTGACTTTCTAGTCAAGGGAATAACAATCTTAATTCGATAATCCTGCGTCAGAGTTTGTCGGTTTTGAATCGGGTCTCTCTAGTTCTTAATGCTGTCGGCTCATTAAATCTATAGAGCGTCTCTTACGGTTGTCAGTCGATTAGGGAAATAGTTAGTGAAGCGTCTTCCTAATTATCGAGAAGTTATGGAGAGATGAGATCGCGTCAGAAGCGTCTTCGGTGATCATAACTGGTTTATTTGCATGAATTATTGTTATTTTTGCATCGAGGATCGAAATATCAAGTCTAGGTGGAATTAATTGATTGTTGGAATACTTCTCATTTATTTGTCATCTTTGTTAGTTTTATTAATTTATTGAAAAACCCAAAAATATCTTTTCTATTTATTGTTTATTATTTTCGTAGTTCTAGTTAATTCCAATTTTTCGTGAGTAACCTTGCAGGTCGAAGTTATAGGAAAATTCTCGCCGATCCCTTGGATGACGATCTTGCTTACTACTGTATGCGCAGTAAGGGCATACCGGCTGTCTCTTAGCTGAATTATTTTTGGTGTAAAACGACGTACCAAATTTTGGCGCCGTTGCCGGGGAACGGTTTAAGCAGCGTTTTCTTATTATTTTCGTTCTGCAATTTATAGTTCTTTTTATTTTCATTTTTTTTATTTTATTTTTTGTTTATGCTCCGTTCTTCTCGCACAACGAATTTTGATATATTTGAAGATATGAAGAACGTTGAGGATCCTGAATTTGATTCCATGTTTGATCTTATTGATCCTTTGGTTGAGAATTTCAGGGAGGATGAACTTGAGTGTGTTCTCATTGGTGCATTAAGCAAAGAAGATGGAAAAACGAAGGAGAATGACGACATCAAGGAGATTATCGGATTGCTATATTCTAGTGAAGAACTCTCTTTTCTGAACCTGTCGAGCAGCATGCCCATACCGGACGACACCAAATGCGAGGAAGAGAGGATTCCAGTCATCATTAGCGAGGATTCGGCCGGAGAACAAGAAGCAAGAGTGATGGAGTTTTTGATGGTTCACAAGGATGTTAATGCACGAACCTTAGCCATACTGACCAAATCCGCTAATATGTTACCATCTGTCCGAAAAACTCCAAGGCCGAATTTGAGGGCATTCCCACAATATCTAAAAATTTCTTGAAGATCAAGTTGAAGTGTGTCTAGCCTCGGACGTTAAACAAGGGCGCTTCTTGGGAGGCAACCCAATGATTTTATTTATTTTTTTGAATTTTAGTTTTTAATTTTCATTCTTTTTTTTTATATAATGTTTTTTGATGAAGTAATTATATTTTTTTTCAGGTTGCAGCCACACTACTTCTTCCAATCAGAACTGTAGGCGGTATGCCCATCCTTCCCAGAGCAATTTCAAGTGGCAGTCAAATTTACTTCTTTCGATCAGAATCGCATGCAGTATGCCCATCCTTCCAGGAGCAGTTTCAGGGGAGTCTCCTTCTACTCTCAATTTTTTTTCGACTCTCTCTATTTTTTCCTCTATACATTGAGGGCAACGTGTCGTTTAAGTGTGTGGGGTCGCTTTTAAGTAGTATCTTTGGAGTCGTATTTTTTTTTTTTTATGGGTGTTGGTTATATTTTTTTTTAGTCTTTTGGCCACTTTGAGAAATTCATCATGAATGTGATAGATTATAGAGATAATTGTGAAAAATACCCTCTTCTGTAAAACATAAATGAAAAGTATCCTATTCTGTAAAAAGATATGAAATATGCCCAAAAAGACTGGTTTACCCCTGATTATCTAGCCTAGAATGGTTAGTTAAGAATAAATTTCTCTATTACATATATGGTTAATAATTGGTATTTCAAAATAATTTCAATTAATAAGATGACTCAAAATATTTCAAACCAGTATGGAACAAAAATCTGGTCCGAAAAATAGTGATCGGATTTTAACAACCGGGTTTTTAAATAGTGACCAGGTTTTGACGACCGGGTTTTTGTTTTTCACGACCGGATTTTGATGAAATTGCTTGAGCATATTACTTATTGAAATTAGAACATGATCAAATGTTGGGAATAAATCTAGGCATGTAATCGCGTCGAAAATGGTATCAGAGCAGCTCACTTGAACTGTGAAGATAATGATCTTCCAGTTGTTATTGGAGGCGAGCCATCAATAACCAAAAGACGAAAGAATAGGTATCAACCTTATTCCAAAGAAAGAAATCAAAGAGAAAGATCCTGGAAGCCAAAGACGATGTGGTCTAGACAGAAGGCCAGATCATACAAAACTGGACAAAGAAGCGGACCAGCCAGAAGCAGGGGTTCGTTCCAAGGATCCAGTTCCAGGACTCCAGCAAAGAAAACTTTTAGAAGAGCTCAAACTAGAGCCAATGAAAGTTTTAAAGATTGTAATTGCTGGACGTGCGGGGCAAGAGGGCATATTTCAACAAATTGCCCAGATAACGAGCAAAGAGGCATGCGAAAGTTCGAGTCTACTCCAGACATCGAAGATGCCATATATTATCAGGATTTGGTACAAGTATACCAATTTGAAGATATACCCTCAGATGAGAGTATATACGAGCAGGAAGAGATTCTTAGTAAGGATGAGGATTCTGATGGATCTACAGAATCTTCAGACTGAAGCAGAATCTTGTCATCAGGAGAGGGAAGATCGGACTGGATTCTCTAATCGAACGATGATCTCGCCAAACCTGATCGAGAAAATCATGAAGAAAACTTTGAATGTTCAGAAGTATCAAGGTTTTAATGCCAGCAACCTAGACGAAGTTCTAAGGAATTTCAGTTTAGGAAGAAGGAAACATCATATCGTCTACGGAATTACTAGACGAGAGATGTCACTTCCGATCGAGTTTACCGGGAATCAAGTGGAGATGCAATTGATCCTAGCAAGCGACATCCGTGAGGATTTGGAGAAACTCAAACCAGAAATTGCCGAAAAAATGTGATGGATTCATATCGGGGCAATACAACTGGTTCTCAAATCCACGATGTTCACAGGAATTGATGCTCCAATCGACATAGCTATATGTGATAGGAGGATCAGAAACCTACAAGATTCGGTGATGGGAACCATCTCGGGGAATCTTTGTGCTGGCCAAGTCGTGGGGATTGTCTATCCCAAAATTGCTTACAATCTCAACGACTCAGGTTTTAGTAAAGCCCTGACCCTTTATCAGGACTTCAAAAGGAAGGAGTTATTGGATGAGGGAAATACACCTTATTCAATAACATATCAGATATCTTATGCGCTTTCCAACTCTCATCATACAGAGTTATTTTTGGGAAAGCCGTTCATCGAGATACCTGATATCTTTAAGAAAGTGACCACAGCTATTGGTCCCGACAGAATGGAGATTCCACAAAAAAGGGAAGTTAACATTCGAATACAAGAGAGGCCTGTCATAAGACATGATCAAAGTCTTAAGATAAGTTCAGGGAGATTATCCTTCCAAGGAGATAGAATCATATCTCAACCATTTGGAAGGAAACTCATCCAAGAAGGTCAACCCTAATTCTTAGGGAAAGCTCAAGTTTCAGTCAATCTGAAATGTCCAGAAGGATGGAGAGGGATGACGACAAGATTTGATACTATAAGATGGGAAAATAACTTTCCATGTAGTGTCTTGTACTATCTCCAGCAACCGGAGGTTAACCATTACAATGGAACCCTTGACCTAGGGGGTTTTATGGTAGAGGTTAAAGGCAGAGCAGGACGAGAAGATGTTCTGATTCTAGGGCGGGATTTTTTAGAAAGATTCAAGCCCTGGAAGCAGATGGATCAGGGGATGATGATTACGATAGAGGAAAGACGACTCCTAATCGTATGACTAGTCCATTCTCGATATACATTCCAGTGGGAGTGTTATATGATAAATATAAGGCAGAATACTTCTCGGCCTATATTGATTCTGGTGCAGGAATATGCACAGCAAGGAGGGGAATTTTCCCAGCAGAAGTTGATGATACTTTACCTCAAATTGCTGGCAGAGATTTCTCTAAAAGAATTTTACTCTTATCCAAAGGAGTAAAAGAAGTGGAACTACTAATTGGAGGAGCGGGACAAACACCTTGGTATAAGGTTAAGACTCCACCAATTTATTTCCATGATACGGGAGCTGATGTTCTGTTAGGAAATAATTTCCTACAGATGTTCAAGAGATACACGCAGGACAATGAGCAAAGAAGATTAGTGTTCACAACTAATTGTGAGCATAAAATCATTGTTCAGAGGCTAAGGAAGGCGTTTAATCGCCAGATTCCAGTCATTTTTCGCAGCAAGCGTGGTGATATGAAAGATGAAGGCAAACTTCGTCAACCAAAGATGAAAGATCAAAGGAGGTTCAGCGACGCAGTGCTTAGCTGTATCCGGGAGGTTGATCTTGAAGATGAGGAAATCCATATCCTCAAGGCAGCTTTAATTTCTAACAAAGAAATTAAGGTTGAAATGCAGGTGTCCCTTGCAGATGTCAAAAGGAAGGTCTCGAGATGCTACAATGAGAATCCTTTGGCCTGGTGGGATAGGAACCAACTCAAAGCAACCTTAAAGGTGAAGCCGGAAAAGGTGCACGAGTTTGTAAGGTTTAGACCAATCCTGATGAACTTGACTGATCAGAAGGATATGAGAATTATTATCAAGGAACATCTTGATATGAAGTTGATTGAGCCAGCTAGGTCACCTTACAGTAGCCCTGGGTTTCTGGTAAGGAATCATGGTGAGATCAAGCGAGGTAAACCTAGACTTGTCATTAATTACAAAGGGATTAATGATATTCTAGAGTTTGATGGATATTTTATCCCAAGTAGAGATCACCTTATTAACTGCATACGTAATGCTAAGGTCTTCTCAAAGTTTGATTGCAAGTCAGGGTTTTACCAGATTCGCATGGATGAAGAAAGCAAGAGACTGACAGCTTTCTCAACACCACAAGGGCATTTCGTTTGGAATGTAATGCCAATGGGGTTAGCTAATGCTCCCCAGATTTTCCAGAGAAAGATGGATAATCTTTTTAAAGATTATTTTTCTTTTATGTTTGTCTATATTGATGATATATTGATAACATCAAAAGATATGAATGAACATATCAAGCATCTGGAATTATTTGCAGATACTTGTTACAAGGAATGATTAGTGCTATCTGAGAAGAAAGCAGTTATTGCTACCCAAAAAATGGAGTTTTTGGGAATAGAGATCGATGAGTCTGGAATAACTTTGCAGGATCATATTGTGCAGAAGGTCCAGGATTTTCCAGAAACATTGAAAGAGAAGAAACAACTTCAGAGTTTTCTGGGAGTTGTTAATTTCGCTGGAATGTTTATCAAAGATCTGGCGAAACACAGGAAGGTCTTTAGTAATCTACTAAAGAAAGATGTTCCGTTTATATGGACTGAAGAGCATCGATAGGGAATGCAAAGGCTAAAGGAGGAATGTAAAAATCTCCCGAAGCTTTCAATTCCACAGGATGAGGATGATCTAGTCCTCTACACAGATGCGAGTGATCATTGGTGGGAAGCAGTCCTAATGAAAATTACTCCATATGGAGAAGAACCATGCAGATATTGTAGTGGTTTGTTCGCAGAAAGTGAAGCCATCAGATGGCATATCAACGAGAAGGAATTCTTTGCAGTAGTAAAGGCTTTTAAGAAATGGCCTTTATTTTTATTAGCAAAGAAATTTACTTTAAAAGTTGATAATACACAGGTTAAAGCTTTCCTTAGAAATAACATAGCATCAAAACCTGAAAATGCTAGGTTACTTAGATGGCAAGCTTTATGTCAATATTATATTTATGATATTGTCGTGTTAAAATCTCATGAAAATGTTCTTGCAGATTTTTTGACAAGAGATGGAGCCAGCTGAGGTCAGTTCCATCCTCCTAGCCCAGAGGCATCTCCGAGAAAATTTGGAAATGCTTTTGGAAGAATGGGAAGAATGCACTCTCCATGCTGAACAGATGGGGAAAATGCAACCTACTGATAAGACGAAAGTCTCCTGTAGGATACGAGCCAGTTTGCTGACCAATACTCAGTTATGGTCAGCATTGGAAAAGCCAATCCTGCGGGCTTCCAGAAAACCTCTGGAGATAGCAGAGTTTCGTGTTCCGGCACCTAAACCGGTAGAAGGGGATTCAAATACCCCTCGAGCGAGTTCTAAGTCAGTGGAGTCTGAACCACTGGCCCAAGAAAAAGATGATGCGAAGGCTTCACCGCCTGAACCATCATGTCAACCCTCCACCTCTGGGGAAAAAGAGGGAGAGATTAGTCTCAGGCCATTGACAGGCAAATCTGAGATTAATATTAACAAGATTATTTTCTCCTCTTTTGAACAGGCTTACCAGGCGAAATGGGAGAAACTACTCACAAGATTGGATATCAATCCTAATACTAGTAGGGTTGATGTCTCCGGAAAGTATCCAAGGGTGTGGATGATGCCAGGATCCAAACCCCAGGATGTAAAGCAGTGGTATGAATTTGGGGCACTTGCCTCAATTTATACTATGTCTCCATCGTTTCCAGAAATATCGAGTTTGCCTCGATGGATACAGGAAGCAGTGCACGAGACTTGGGCAAATAACGAATCACTTTGCCGAGAAGATACTTTGGAGTTATACTTCATTAGTGCAGCCCCAGAACCAGCAGGAAAGGGGAGTCATGAGGCCTTTCATTACATAAGGCTTAGACGACCAAGGATGGATGTCTTCAACCAAGTTAAGACACCACATAACGAGGTACCTATGATCGCCGCCATTTCTGAAGATCAAATTACAACTAGGCAAGCATGGGGATTGTGGGTCTGTCTCACGGAGATGGACAAAGTCAAGTTTCCATTCAAGTTCTTCCAGAACTCAGCAAATGGAACATTCCTGTTAAACACCATGACAGGAAAATCAACCAAGTTTGCAGAAGAAGCGTTCGAAAGAAAGAGGACTCTTCTGTGGGAAAACAAGATGGCGATGAGTAAAGAGACTCATCGTAAGTTCTGTAACATGGCTCATGTTGGTCATTGGGAATCCCGGATTTGTTCGGATTGCTCAGCACAACGTGAACCAGAGTTCGGGAAGGGCTTCTTGCCTAAACAAGACAAGAAGAAATTCCGAGCCAACGAGTATGGGGAGAAGAATCCTTCCCAGAAGGGACGAGCCACAAGGGCCCCTCCAAAAAAGGAACATGGCCGACAAAATTAAAGGAGCCATGTGAGGGGAATAGAGAAGATGCTTTCAACCAAGGAAAGCATGTGAAAGAGAGGCATCCACCAAAAAGAAAACGACAATGGTGGGTGGCAGAAAAAGACGTTCCACCCAGAAAAGAATCGTCGGTGGAATAAAAGTTAAAGATGGACCACTAATTCAAAGAAAGGGGTCCAACCACTAAGAGATGTTTGTGTCGGCAGCATTATCCGGACCCAGCTTCACGTGAAGAAGCATCATTAACGGATAAAGCATCCGAGGCAATAATTGAAGGAGGAAGGAGTCTTCCAACCTCCTATATATATAAACAAGCCATTGGAGAGAGTGAAGATCATCGAAAAATTTCCTGACTTCTCTCCAACAATAAACATTGTATCTCTATAGTTTATGCAAGTTGTTTTTCTTTCCGCTACCATAGGTAGCTAAACAAGTTAGTCTCCTCCCTAAAGGAGATTAAATTAGTATGTAATATATATTTATAATTCCTTAATAAGATTTGGGCTTTTGTTCATCATCTTCTAGATTTATATTTTCTTTATTTTTACCAACCAAATACTTATACGCCCCGGGTAGGAAACGAACGAGGGCTGTGCTGTAAGCTGTTGAAGGAATCTGCGTCTGGAAACCATAAGGTGTTCCTGGTGGTTGGACGTGGTCCCTAAAAATTCCGGTAGATACGACCCGACGGCTTATCGGTCAAAGAAGGTATGAAAGTTGGTATTAATATAGAATTTATTTATACGGAAGTGTGATGGGCCTGATTAAACTGCATGATTTATTCCATTTGAAGTATTAATTATGTTTAACTATATGGATAATAGAGAGATTATGTTATGTAAGGGTATAAGGGGTAAAAACACATAATTTGGGCATTTTTCATGTAGTTTTACAAGATAGGGCACTTTTAATTTTAAGTTACGGAAAGGGGTACTATACATATATAGCTCTAGATTATAATACGTCTTTGCGGTTTGCTTGGTTGATTTCCTTGATGAAACTAATTTTATGAAAGCCCGTATGTGTCGACGGATGAGAAAGTGTGCGAATTAATCAGTTTTTGAAAGCCTACTTAAATTGTGAGATTTGAGCCTTGAGCAAATACATGAAAAAAAATGCTCATTTTTTTTCTCTTTGTTGAGAGTTTCATAGTCTTAATTTCTCGATATTTGGTTTGCCCCATTGCCATAATTGAAGCTACTTTTTGATGTTTTAGCACAAAAATAATTTAGGCACTTAGGATTTACATCTCTCGACCTGATATATATCTGACCCTAACGATATTCCCTTAGTTTCCCCGTTTGAGCTTTAATATCCTATTTTCTTCTTGAATTTATCCACTTAAATGAAAGCCTTTTTAGACTTTTTTAGCCTTATTTGTCCCACTGATTTTATGCAAGTTATTGAGGTATGTGATCTTAAATGAGAAATATTTGGTGGGTGTGCTTAATCGTTGTACTTGCTAAAAGGGTGAAGATGGGATTTAAAATGTTGTTTAGTGGTGAATTTGGAGTAAAAAAAAAGGGGGGAGGGAAAAAAAGAGAGAGAGAGAGAAAAGTTGAAGAAGGATTTGATCGAAAGAGGATGGAAAAAAAAAACTGAAAAAAGAAAGTAGAGAAAAAAAAATGAAGGGAGTTGGGGAAAGAAAAGAAAGAAAAAGAAAATGAAAAAGAAGGGGTTGTGTAGTTATCTTTGGAAGATTTTTGATTGATGGTTTATACCTTAATTGCTTGCATATTGTCAGTTTATGAGCCGATTTGTTAGCCAATTTTTTTGATCATCTCTCCTATGCACCCTAGCCCCATTACAACCCTCTCAAAGACCTTTTGATTTGTGCATAAAACTTCTTTTTTTTTTGTGGTAGAAATATTGGCATATGGGCAAACTATGATGGAGAGTTTTTAAGCTATGCATGAGAGTTTCAAATATGTCCCTATTCTATCGAGTGACTTTGAGCGAACCTTGTGAGATTTGATTGATTTTCACTGTTTTGACTTAGATGAAGGGTGTATACACAAAATTATGTGGATTCAAGGAAAGGTTTGTGGTTTGAAAGGTTGTTGTGTTTTGATCTTGATCATGATTGTTGTCTTTTGATTAGTGGCCAAGAGTCTATTTTTTTGTCTCGAATCGAGTCCCTATCTTATGCTTCTTCGGTTTCCAATTCTATTTATGCTCGAGTGCGAGCATATATGCTCCACAATTATTGGAAGTATTGTCTTGTTTTAAAGTCCGATTCCATATAAGAATTGGATGTTGTCATTTGGTGGCCACAAGATATAATGTGGTGTTGGTTACTATTTCCAAAGAACAATGTTATACATATCTTCCTTTGCGATCTAATCCACCACCACAATCACAACAGAGGGTAATAGTGATTGGATTTGTAAATTGCAATCATTTTTTAAAGGCAATCGCTTTTTTCACATGAAATGCTATTATATTTATTTTTTAATTTTTTTGTAGATGATGCTGCAAGTTTTTTTCAAATAAAATGTGCGTCGTTTTAATTTTTTAGGTTTTTTTGGATAATGCTTCACCGGTACCTTCGAATGTACACATCGAAAATATTGTCGGCTCGAATGCTGCAGGGTGGGATCCTGAACTTTTAGCTCGCATCAAATATTTTCAAGCATTAATTCATGTTGAGTCAAATTTTGGGAGTGAAAATATCATCGACTTAAATAATCTATTAATTTTTTAGTTAATTATACAAACTAGCCAAGATAGTAAAAACAAATAATAGCCACAAACATAATACTATTTAAATTCTAACCATTTTGAATGCGAATTATCATAAATATCCTTCTACTTAAATTTAATTGTATGAATGGTACGAATAGTATGAATAATATTTATTCATACGATTCATAAGTACATACAGTTTAATAAAATTAAGTATCACGTATGAATGGTACGATTCGATACAATTCATACTATTTATACTCAAAAATGTAAAATATAATTACAAGAGTATTTTAGTACAAAAAATTTATAAATGGCTAGAATTTAACTATTATTATGTTGGTAACTATTATTTATCTTTTACAATCTTTTTTTGCTATTTTATATTATCACACCTAATTTTTCATATCTACAAAATATTGTAACTGGGTGATTTTGGTCTGGTGCCTTAATTAGTTTGTTTGTTATTATTTGGTGAACATGTTTATGCTTCAGTGTATTCTTAGATGCATTATGTTGCAGCAAAATATTATTTTTTTGTGATCACTACTTTGATGTTTCATTAACTATAAATCTTAGTCTCTTACATATTTGTTGAGTGTTTTGTTACATTTGGACGATTAAGTGTTTTGTTATTGCATTCGTTTCTGATTGGTGAAACTATTTGAATTATTTGATTGTATTCAAATATTAAATGATGATTCATATTTGATTCGTTACGAATATTCGAATTAGTCGATTCAATTCGATTTGATTTTTTAAATATATTAAATAATACTACATATGTTCATTAAAGTCGTCCCATTTAGTTCCCAATGGGCGTGCTTTATTAAAAATGTGGGACTACTTTAATAGTAGGGGAGTAATATTTAAAAAATTAAATTTAAAATTATATCATATTCATTCATATTCGATTCGATTTGAAATTACACTATTATAAAAATTAAATATTAAGTTAAAATTTATTTTTTTATATAAAAACATAAGCTTCGCTTTTAAATAATTATATACAAATATATTTTCATTTATATAGATACTTATATTAATATATAAATATTTTATTTATATATTTAATCGAATATTTACAAATATCGAATCAAATATCATAATATTCAATTTGTATTTAAATACTAATTGAATCGAAAAAAATATTTACATTTTAATTAGAATTATAAAATTTTGAATTAAACTAAAATTATTTAATTGTTTTATAACTTTAAGCTATAGTGGTACTAAGAATTGAGATATGATGCTATAAAATTAGAACCATGAATTAGAATTGAAATTTGAAAAGTATGATAAGTTTCTGTAATTAGAATTGTAAAAGATTATAGGTTATGAGGTGTAATAGTTGGGCCTAGTTTGTTTTGAGAAAGGCGGTGGCAATATTGGAATAAGCAAGAAATACCATGGGTATAACGGGAAAATGAAATAATCGCCGTCACCGTATTACCTGCTCCGCCTCTATCACTCACTTTACCATCTTCTTCTCTCTTCTTCATTACACTTCTAGTGCCCTGCCCTCTCAATTTTTGTATTGTAAGTATTTTCTAAACCATTATCTGTTATTCACGTGAATCAATCAATTTCTCATCTTTCTTTTACTAATTTTAGTTGATCCACAGTTATTTTCTGACGCAATTATCATTCATATATAATTATGCGTGATCACTTGAAAGTAGGTGCAGATTAGCTCCAGTTCTTTTTGTTGATGTCACTTCTAGTTGCTCTTATTCTCTATTGTTCAATCCGCGCCTTTTTCTAAATGCTATGCAAGTTTGATTATATGCTGCTTCTTGAAACATGTGCGTGAATATGATGCTATCTACTTGTGCAAGTTTGCAGAATGAATGTTTATGCTGTTATTCGTTGTTTTGTTATTGTTGAATACTCTCTCACTCTTACTCTCATTCTCACTCTCACTCACTCAATCTGAAAGCCTCACTTCAAATATCATATGCTGCTTCTAATGGCAGTTTATCATCTTTTCTTGCAGCATTTTGCTTTGCATTCAAACTTTATCCATAAGGAAAGTGTGGGTCGTGACCGATGATCAGACTCTTTGATTCCCATTGTCACTTACAAGATTCAAGAATCTTGAGAGTGGCTCCTAAACTCATAAAAGAGGCCCTCGACACCGGTGTCCTTCACTTCGCCGTTAATGGAGTGTCTGAGAAGGACTGGCATTTGGTTAAGGAGATGAGTGACACCCACCCTTCAGTTGTTCCCAACTTTGGCCTTCATCCCTGGTTCATATCTGATAGAACTCCCGATTGGCTCGACACTTTGAAAGGATTCCTCGCGGCCACGCCCTCTGCTGCAGTGGGAGAGATTGGTATCGACAAAGGGTCCACGGGGAAGAAGATTGATTTCACAGATCAAGTCCAAGTCTTCCGACAACAGCTACAACTCGCGAAAGAGCTGCATAAACCGGCATCTATCCATTGCGTTCGTGCTTTCGGTGATCTCCTTGAGATCCTGAAATCCGAGGGGCCCTTTCCAGCTGGTTTAATATTGCATTCGTTTCTTGGCTCTGCGGAGATGGTTCCTGAATTATCGAAGCTTGGTGCTTACTTTTCGTTTTCTGGGTTTCTCATGTCTATGAAAGAGAGCAAGGCGAAGAAAATGGTGAAGTCTGTTCCTCGTGAGAGGATTCTATTGGAGACGGACGCACCAGATGCTCGACTAGACTCAGTCGATCCGGGTTCATTATTTGTGGTTAAGACAGAGGATGAGAGATCTCAAGCTGAAGGAGAAGCAGCATCTTCCGCGGTTGAAGAGAAGTTGAATCATCCTGCAAATATTCATCATATACTTGCTTATGTTGCAAATTTACTTGAAATGGAAGAAAAGGAATTGGCTGAACTGAGCTATGGAAATGCAGTGCGCCTCTTCTCTTACAAGGATTCAAAGTTGGTTCAAGGCTAACAATTTCTTGAAGATTGGCATTATTTGCTTGGTTTGGTTGTGATCAATGAGAACTTATTGTAAAATAGTGAAAATAATTTGTAATTTCTTTATACGATGATTGATACTTTAATTGTGGTGGGAAAATGCTGTATAAGTCCTTCAATTTGAAAATCATGGCAACAATTGGGGCACTTTGAACAGAATCATATATGATTTGTTAAAAGACAAGCTCGAAGTTGTTCTGTACAAAAGAGATGTCAGTTTCAGAATCTCAAGAAACTGCAAGAACAAGCTTACAACTGTATAATATAGAATCATTTTTGCCCCAACAGACGAGCAACTGCTACTGTGTATGGAGAAGTTGCAACTTCTATCCGATGCGATACGAGGAACCTCTATCCTGCGTCATTCACGCTTTTTCAGCAACTTCAGCTTAGCTTCTACATCTCCACTGTAAGGTGTAACGTAGTATGCATATTGGTGGAGTACTGCGAACATGATCATCTCAACACAGACTATAATATTCTGAATAGCTTCGTCTACGTGCTCCGTGTCTAACCAGAAATGATGAGATTGGATGATGCCCATTGCAACTATGATGTGAAGTAACACTCCCTGCATTTCATCAATATGCAGAAATGTAAAGCTAACAATATTAGATTTTTAATAATCATATAGAGAATATATAGTTGGCTGATTAATTCTAGCAGAAATTGGAAGTACAATCAGTGAAACAGGTGATGCTCATGTTGTAGTTATGCAATAATATGTAATGCTATAAGCAGATATCTTCATGTGTGGCTGTAAGAAAAGATTTTGTCATTTGTTTTCTATAAATTACCTGAAATGATCAATTCTCTTACAGATCAGAAGCAGCAAAGATTATCAAGAAACAAAATTAGATAATAACAAGGTTCACAATTTGCATGAACAGGTGCCAATATCAACGAGGTTTGTATCTGATCATTGTTGCCTCTCATGTAATATAAGCCATAATCAAAAAATTGCATATATGCCTCTCATGTACCAACTGTACAAATAGAATTAGCTAATAGAAGCTAAGCATGGATTAACACTTATATACTTATCATTCTAGCTAATTATCTCGTGAATTTTACAGCAGAACACATGTGAAACCATCACAATCCAAATTCTGAAGCTTTGGAGTTTAAGCACATTATGAACTCCGACAAGTTGATCACCCTTGTGAACATAAAGCAGTACATGTTAAATCTGACGTATGAAATGTATACAACAGACCTACTCAAGGACATTCAGAGAATTCACATAGCTAACATAAGGGAATTGGGGAAGCAAGGAGGGCGATACTTACCTGCCAAAACCCGAAGAAAACAATTCCGTTGATGCAGATAAACTTTGAGAGTGGCTCATGTGGTTCCAATTCCTTGGCGAATAGATGATAGAAGACGACCAGGGAATACATGGCCAATGCCATCGACAAACTTAGAACAATGGTGAATGCCCAACTGAGCCAACTGGGATACATTCCCATTAGTTGCAATGCTAATGTCAGGATAGAACACACGGGACGGATGATCACAAATTGCCATGTCCAGTTCTTCAAAAGTCCCAAAGTCTGCTGATCCAAGAGAGTCTTTCTAGGCTGCATATTTCCAACAAAAACTTTTCTAAGACACAAATTCCTAATTTAAATTCAACTGAAAACATTTGCAGCAACCTAATCCATTGGAACTGATCAATGCAGTATGCTATTTAGCAGTAATCTTCTTATGTACTTCTCCTTCTTGTTAACTAGCACCAATAGGCTGAAAATTGAGCATAAATCAACTAAAAACTAGCATAAAATTCCCTTTTTTTTGCTAAAAAAAGTGCACCGTCCCTTCTTCCCAATCAGCACAAACAAGTATACTTGAAATTCAATACCACAAATCACCCAAACAACTACTTTGAACAAATGTAAAACCTTACCAGTAAAAGAGACATCGGAAAGGAAAGGTGAATCTCCCTCCCCTTCATCTCATCAGGCAGAATATTTCCGATCATCGAGATATTCAAGTAACTATACATCAAAGCCAAAAATGTTGCAACAGCCTGCTCCACCACCATCAAATTCCAAATCAATACATACACTTAACAAAATGCAAAAAGGACGGGTAAGAAAGAAAAATCGACGCACCAAAGACTCGTAGCAGTCTTTAACGGAGTTGAAGAGCATAAATAACGGTTTGCTGCCTTGCGCATCGATCAATCCGAAAAAGCAGTTAACGGCGTAAACGGGCGGCATGAGTATGAGTATGAGTATGGCTCTCTGCTCTTTGGGATTCTTCCAGTAAAAAAGGTGCTGCGATAGCAGCTGGAAACTGTAGTGAAGACTCACCATCACCGAGAATCCGGCGCCGGCCAACGTGAGCTCTCGCCGATCCATGTTGGCGAAATCCATGATTCTGCGCAACTTGGATCTGAGTATTCTGTATATTTACAACCTTCTAACGGCTAGTAATGGCGGAAGAGAGGGGAAATTAGCGTGGAAGAAATGAATAGAAAGGAAATTGAGAAATTTGGTTTCCGCCTAAATCATTGGACTGTTGAATGGCAAGAAGCTGCCAAGGTAGTGTTGAATCGTTGATTGCTTCAACTGTAACTGTAAGAGGCCGACATACACAACTCAAGGGACTGTTTGGACGTCAAGTTCATTTTATTACTACTCATTTACGATAATTTACTTATCATCTTCTTCACCTTTCATTTCACCCCCAAAACTGTTTTTTCTTACAAGTAATTATTACTATAATAACAAGAAATACTCATTGTGCCTCTTATATTTTATTATATGCATTTCTCCTAATCTTTCATTTTAATATGTTCATTTCTTAAAGTGCAAAATACATCAATTATACTCCATTTGTCTTACTAAAACTAATCAAATTTTGACCAAAAAACTATCACAAATTTAATTAAATGTGATAGAAAGAGTATCTTTTTAAAATTTATCTTTATCCTTAAAAGTTTGTTCTTTTCTTCTTTTATTATAAATAATTTTATTTTATTTTAAGAACACTCACTTTTATTTTTATTATAAATAAATATTATTATAATTTAATATATCAAATTAGTTTATCATGAGAAAAAAAAAAAATTATCCATTTAAAAAATGTAAAATATACATATTTTTTATATAAATATTTTATTATGCATAATTAAACTTAAAAATAATACTTCATTTGTTTCATAAAAACATGCACATTTTGTCATTTTAGTTAGTTTCACGTAAACATGCACATTTTATTTTTGAAAATTAATGCCATTTTTTTGTAAACGTAGGTGCTTTTAAAGACAAAATCCCTACTTGTCACTCTTACGGCATTGACAATTATATATGTATGAGTGTGATTTCGGGCAATGTGCCTACTGAGTACTTTTGTACTCAGCCCTGCATGTATTTATAAATGTGCAGGTTGAGACGTGATGATGGAAGATGCTATGGCAGGCTTGTTGGTCTTAAATTTAGTCTTGGGTGTCTACGTGTCTTCATACACGTAGACTTCAGTCGATCCTTATTCCGCTGCGAGAAGTTTCATTTGAATGTTCTGGCGTAGGTGCCGATTATGTAAATTAAATCTTCGGTTGAACTGAACTCAGTTATCGAATGATCAGTGTTCTATCAGTCAAAGCTTTCAGTATATTCAGTGTTCCACCTTATCCTTCATTTTTAGTTATCTATTAGTCGCGCGCCCGGACTCTGCCGGGGAGGGCGAGTGGTCGGGGCGTGACAGAGTGGTATCAGAGCAATTTGCTTTAAACCCAAGAGTATTCTTTCGAGTTTAGTCTAGCATCATTCGCTAGACTAGTTGAGTAAGTTGACAAGCCTAGCACTCCGACACATCACGCTCAACGAGAAAGAGGTAAATATTTTAAGAAGTTGAAGTTTATGTTTTAAGAGGAATAAGCATGTTCCTATGAGCTGAAGTTTGAGATATGTAAAGAAATGAAGGTATTTCTTTCTAAATGAAGTTTGAGATTTTTAAAGAAATATACGTATTTCTTTAGTATGAAGTTGAGTATTGAAAGAAGAAAAAGTATGCTCTACGAGAAAAGTTTTTAAGATGTTTTGAAGTGAAGTTTTTAAGTGAAAGCAGTAAGAATGATTCTTTTCAAAGTTGAAGTTTAAATGTTTCTTTTAAGATGAGTCATAATCATTGTCATGACGTTAGAGCTTTTTCCTATGAACGTAGAATGCTTTAAGATGTATGTTCCCTTTAGAAAAGAGAACTTAGAAGAACTTTTACAAGCTCTCCGAGGATATGCAGGAATGGGACTGCGTATCCAAAGAGAACTTGTTTCCTTTAGAAAAGAGAACTTAGGGGACTCCGAGGATATGCAGGAATGAGACTGCGTATCCAAAGAGAACTTGTTACCTTTAGAAAAGAGAACTTAGACGAGAACTTAGAAGAACTTTTACAAGCTACTCGAAATCGTGAACGAGAACAATCTGAATAAAGAAGAAACGAAAAGAACCAGAAAAAGGAGAATATCCAAAGAGAGCTTAAAGGATATGGTCAAAGAATGAAGGACTACCTCAATGAAGATTCGATTCGGCTATTGATTTATCGCTAGATTTCTTAGAGAGTTATAACCCGAACGATGCGTGAGTTCAGTTCACGAGTAGCAAGTTTTGGTTTCAGTTTAGTAAGCAAGATTCAATTCCAGTAGAACGTAGAGAATAAGGGAGTTTCAATTTCAGTTTCATTTTTTTTGTTCAGTGGAACGTAGAAAGTTTTGGTTCAGTTCAATCCAGTTCAGTTCATTCAATTCAGTTCAATTCAGCTCAGCTCAGTTCTGTTCTGTTCAGTTAATTTCAGTTTATTCAGTTCAATTCATGGGTATGGTCACGAAAAATGCAAGTCATTAAATTCTTTTCAGCAATCAATTATATCATTGAGTTGAACTCTATGATCTTAATGCAATTAAGAAGTCATATGAGATTCTTCTAAACTCTATAGTATAAGAAGTTCTAGTCAAAACAACCATTGAAATATTATCCCTGAACCTAAGTATCTTTATGACTGAGAAGTGATTGTGATGGGCCTGATCACCCCATGTGATCAAGAAGATCTCAGTAGTTGTCATTCTGGTCTCCGGACCCTAAAGCTCATCATTTTTGAAATTCAGTTAGGTTCATTCCTTTCTTTTTAATATTTAATCGGTTGACGTCTGTCTCTAAACAGTTGTCTAACCCTCGCTTAAGTTATCATGAGAGATGATAGACCCACATGATTAATAATTTATCATGATAAATTTCCTTAAATCTTCGAAACTAGGACGTATTCGGTATATGGCTATCTAAGTACGCTGATGCCGCCACCTCAGAGATTACGTTTATGCCTCCACCTCAGAGAAACGGCCATCCTTCAGTGGATGTGCAACCCAGTGACGCAGAACTATGAGTCAAAGTTCTGGAAAGAAATAGATAAACGATTAGAGTGATATCTTCTCGCAGTTAGAGAGATACACTAAGTTATGATATAATGTACATCGATAATGTGCTCGACGGGATACGTTCCGGAGTACAAGTATGTTAAGTTACTCGACGGGATTCGTTCCGGAGTACAAGTGTGATAAAGTTGCTTGACGAGATTCATTCTGAAGCATAAATGTGATAAAAGAATGCAAGGAATAGAAACGGTCCAAGGAAGGAATAGTTTTCAGAAATGTTACCCTTGAGATTAGCAAATTTCGGGACGAAATTTTTGTTAAGAGGGGGAGGATGTAATACCCCGTCTTTTTAAGTTCCGAAATAAATGATATTCGAACGCGAATATTATTTACATATTGAAAATTTTAGTTATTAATGAGAATTTAATCTAGTTAAAAGGAATTTTGGTTTAAAATAATAGTAAATAAAAATTTCTTTATTATACATTAAGAAATGTTATTATTAAGAATAGGTATTTACTTTGGAAATAATTAAGTATAAGTATAAGTGTTATGTGATAAGAACTATAAAATGAGATGTACTATAAAATGAGATGTATAGGGTACATACTATATAATTTGTGTAGTTAAAATTTTATCCATACAATATAAGTACTACCGTGTGATATATATATATAACATATATGTTGATTGAAATCTGAAAATGCAATATGAAATCACTAGTATGCTACAAATATATATATGTTAAGAAATGCAAGTGTTTGGATTGGAAAGAAATAAGATAGAAACACTCAAGTGGAATACATGCATGCATTTATGCATTGAGTAAAGAAGGAAAGCTAATAAAAATAAACACTTGAGTATAGATTATATATATACATATATATTGGTACAGCCTGCCAAATATATACATTACATGGTAAAAGAATAACTAAAGATCTAAGCTAAGTTACATAAAGCTGCACAGCAGCATGTGAACTAGGAAAGAAGAAAAACTATCTATAAGTGTAAGTGATAATCATACTAATAATCACGTGAAAGGAAAGTTAAAGGAAGAAACAAAGCAGCATAGCTGCTGCAGTAGGAACAATAGCTGCTGCAGTAGGAACAGCAGCCATGCTGCTGCAGAGTGTAGAAAGAGGCACACGGTTCAATGAGGGAGGATTAGATATACACCATACTTCCTTCCATCACCTACAATAATTGAGTAAATGCTATTAATAGAACTATCAAACCTTAAGCACTAAGATAAAGAATATCACTACAAACACAACTATATAAAGAGGGTAAGGGGCTGCCCTAGAACCCTTTATCAACCCTCAAACGATTCCATAATAGAGCACATAAGCCACAGTTTCATTCAACAAAGAGAAGGAGTTAAAGTCAAGGTAACTACCCTCAACCCTTAAACCTCTTATGATAACAAAGCAAACGTATAAACTGTAACAAAACAAATTTACATTCTGTCTTCTAGTTAAATTCAGGAAAAATAGAATATATATAGATAGTTAACTGAATAACAATTGAAAGTTTTAAAAAGGATTCTGATTTCAAGATTTGCAAACAGAGTATCACCTATGCAGTCAGTTTTTTTTTCAGATTCCAGAACCTAAGAAAATCATGTAGTTTCAGTCCAGTATATATATATATATATATATATATATATATATGCTTTGAAATGGCAGTTTAATAGCTAGAGAGTGAACTTAGAAAATATGTTCACAGTTTGAACAACAAACCATAAAGCACTTATAAAACAGAACACAGGAAATACATAGAACTTTAAGCATGCTTGTGTACTGCCTAAATTAGAACACCCCACAGTTAATCATCATCTAAGTAAAGACAAGTTAATGAGGTTTCAAACACATACAGAATATGCTAGAAACTGCACTACACTGGTTTTAAAATCTTAAGAACCTAATAAAAACACAAGAAGAATAACTGGATGGAGAAGAAAGAAAACTTAGCTTTTACAAGCTGTTCCATTCGGTGGCACTAAGAACACCACCTCCACCCAATCTGCCCAAAATAGAAATTTAATTAGGAAATCAAGCTTTAAGATGGAAAGTAACAGAAAGAGGAAATTAAAGGTCTAAACAAAATATAAATGCTTGGACAGAAGCATGTTTTAGTCGAATTCATATAAAATTTTGAATAGATTAAAAACATGCAAATTAGGAAGTCAGATGCACAGAATTAACATTCAAATGAAACAACATTAAATCAAAATTTTAAGAACCGAGGGAGAAGCTCTGGGAGAAATTCTGTAAAATAAATAATGAGAAGTTTTAGAAAGCAAATTTTAGATCTAAAACTGAAAGTTAAAACCTACAAATTTAGAAATAGAGTAAGGAAAGGATTTTACCTTCATAGGGATGAGTCAGTCGACAGAACCCCGTCGAGCTCCTCGCCTTGCAGTGGGAGAGAGAGTGAGAGAGAGCTTGCAGTCGAGAGAAGCAATAGGAAAGCTTAGAGACAGAGAGTGTTAAGAGAAGGATCATATTTTAAGAATTTAGAAAGAAATCGAATGAGAGGGGTGAGAGAAGTGGAGCTTACCTTGAGAGGAGCAACAACGTCGGACAGGAGGAAGCACGATGGTGAATGCCGCTGCTACCCTCCACCGTGGAGTAAGAAGTCGAGCGGAGAACGGGCGGCGATGAGGGGTGGCGCCGTCTGGAGTTCGAACGAAAAGAAGGGCAGAGAGTGAGAAGAATAGAGAGAACGAGAGAGAGATGGGAGGAAGAAATAGAGAACTAAGAGGAAGGAGGAGTAGAACGAGAGAAACAGAGAGGGAGAATAGCGAGAGAGAGTGGGAGAGATCGAGAGGGAGAAGAGAGAAAGAGAGTTGTGTCTGTGAATGAAAGTGAAGAAGTGAATTAGGGTAGTGTAGGAGTAGAAGGATCCAGAAGGTGGGCCGGGTTTGGGCCAGGTTTTGGGCCGAATTAATAACAATTATTGGGCCTAGGAAAATTTAAGATGGGCTAAGAATTATTTGCTTCTGGACCTTAAGAAATAGAGTTTATGGGCCTGAATAAATAAAGCTATTGGGCTGAATTATTTAAATTTGTGATGGGCCGAAATTATTAAGTATTGGGCCGAGTTTTGAGCCCAGTTTAATAATCCATTGGGCTTAAGTTAAGATAGGATAATTAATACTAATGGGCCGAGATATAATAAAACTGATTGGGCCGAGAAATAATTAGAATGGACTCAGTGTATTAATCTTAGATAATTAATACTTAAACTAATTAAATTAATTAGTGAGTTCACTTAATTTAAATGGAGCTATATCATATAGTAATACTAATATTGGAAAAAAAGGATAATGTTGTATATATATACATTATGTATTAATATTTAGAGCTTGTAATTTAGACAATTAAAGCCTAAGTATTAAACCAAGAAGATCCAATTTATTTAGTAATTGGGATCTAAATTAAGAGAATTTACATCTCTAATTATATTAAGGATATTATGTGAGAAATTAATATTCTAAGGTTATCTTAAAGGATAGAACTTAAATGAATAATTAATTATCGAGAATTAATTATATCATTAAGTGTTAATACACTTATTGCCCTTAAAGGCAATTATCTGAATGAATTAAATCGAGGATTCAACACCTTATGAATAAGATTGATCTGAAGTATCAATATCTCGATTAACGAGTCGAAATAAGAACCGAGAATAATATATATTCTTACGATTAAAGTTTTCAAATGCACGAAGGGCATTTTAATTTATACGAGTTTTTCTAAAGGTTCTTACGAGAGACCTATTTCGTGTTGCGAGATCAATGTCAGTGCAAACTGAAGTTATCCAGGTAGGCTTTTCTAAACTCTATAAAATTATGTGTGCCTGTATGCTATTTATGTTGTTTTCAAAAGGAATTCAAATTGAGGAAATATGTTTCAAAGTATTGTAATGCCGAAAATGATTTATATTTTGTATCAATGCCTATCTGGAAGGGTACCTGAATTAAGGATCCTGGATGCCTGGTTTAAGGATCCGAAGAATTTAAATCGAATTCGGGTTCCAGTGGGTAAGCATCCCCTCTCGAACTAAATGTGCACACATAACCGTGAGTCGTTGAAGATGTCGACCGGTTACAGTGGACCGTGAGTCATCTTAGCGGGTTGGCCGGTTCGGTGTCCGTAGAAGGTGGCCACCTTCTCGGTACCATAAATTAAAAGGGCAGATATGGCTAGAATACTAAAGAAAAGACTGATCAGTCAAAATGTAGGTTTCACAAAAAGGATTTAGTGAACGTAGGTGCTTTTAAAGATAAAATTCCTGCTTGTCACTCTTACGGCATTGACAATTATATATGTATGAGTGTGATTTCGGGCAATGTGCCTACTGAGTACTTTTATACTCAGCCCTGCATGTATTTATAAATGTGTAGGTTGAGACGTGATGATGGGAGATGCTATGGCAGGCTTGTCGGTCTTAAATTTAGTCTTGGGTGTCTACGTGTCTTCATACACGTAGACTTCAGTCGATCCTTATTCCGCTGCGAGAAGTTTCATTTGAATGTTCTGGCGTAGGTGCCGATTATGTAAATAAAATCTTCGGTTGAACTGAACTCAGTTATCGAATGATCAGTGTTCTATCAGTCAAAGCTTTCAGTATATTCAGTGTTCCACCTTATCCTTCATTTAGTTATCTATTAGTCGCGCGTCCGGACTCTAACGGGGAGGGCGAGAGGTCGGGGCGTGACAGGTCTGCACCTTTTTGAATAGATAACTTTTATTATTTTAGGAATGTGTCAAGTTTAATGGAGCGTCCCAATAAAAAAAGTCTGCCAAATTTAGTGGGACGGAAGGAGTATTTGTTAAGTAGGTGAATGATAAATATGACCAAAGAATTTCATTTAAAATGCTGGTCCCAGAAATCAGAGTACAACTCTACATTTTCTTCTTCCCATTGAGAGTAGCGATCAAGCAATAGAGAACTCCAAGTTAGTTCTTCTGCTCGTATGGTTAATAACTCTTCAGATAATCGTCATAGAGAATTATGATTTAGGACTTCGGTATTTATGCCCCGACTATAAAATTATGTCCAACAAAATCATGTAGCATGCATGCACTTGTCAACTTTTAATGACAACTTTTCAAGTTGATGGAGATGCACTAGATTATACAATAGTAACTCGTCTCCCAACCAGGACGTGTAAAAGGCGGAGAAAGAGAAGAACAAGGATGTTTGGCTTAAGAATTGTTTTTTACTAACTGTCTGTAAAAAAGTTGAAATAATTACTACTCCCTCCGTCCACGATTGTTTGTTATGTTTTGACCCGACACGTGTTTTAATGTAGTGTTTTGACTTTAGATGAAAGAGTGTAGTTAGTGGAGTTTGGGTCTCACTTGTTATTATTATTTAATTGAAGTGTGTGTGATATAAATGGAAAGTTTTAAATGTAACAAACATTGGTGGACGGCCCAAAATGTAACAAACATTGGTGGACGGAGGGAGTATAATTTACATGATAACACGATCAAAATTGGTTATACTCGTATAATGAAAGTCAATTTTATATTATTCGTATAGTTTACACGAGCATGCACGATCAATTTTGTCGTGCTCTTATAAATTCATGTGAGCGTATGTGATTAGCACGATTAACTTCAGTCATGCAGTTATACAATTTAATGGCGGAATATTTTGTTAAGAATGATTCATTTTTAATTTTTTTTTTATTACAAGCGAGTAGTTTTAATATTGTTTTTGTAGATAAGTTATTTTAGGATTGGCTTTAGGTGTTATTAGGTAAATGTAAATATATAGTTTGTAATGGGCGTATCTTCCAAACAGACAGGACTCCACTGCAATGACAAACTCATATATGTATAATCATATTCATATCACCACTTGTCTGCAACAATTCTCACAACCTTCCAAAAACAAGATGGAGTAAGAGATGTAATCTTGCTTTCTACTTTCTACAACGTCTGCCATCTCAAACAAGGTACATATTTGAAAGCATCGGGGCGGGGCCCATAACAAAGTGTCAGCAATTACCTCCAAATCCTTCTGCCTCGCGATTTCAGTCCAGTTATTCCAAGATTTGCAGACCAAATTGTTCCCTTCTCATTCGTCCTTATCGTTACAACAAGGCATTGTTCCACCTAACTAGTAGTATACTTCTCTCCAAACTTCACACCATTTATATGAGGTTCGGTTATGCTTTCTCGTACTTTGCCACTCATCTCTGTGTTTCAATCTTGGAAAAAATTAAGTATGTTCTGTGCACTTCTCTTGGCGATTTTACTGACTGACTTGAACTTTTTGCAAACAGCAGTTTCAACGACTGTGAGTTATGACGGTAAAGCATTGATCATTGATGGGAAAAGGAGAATTTTGCAGTCAGGCTCTGTGCATTACCCACGCACTACACCAGAAGTAAGCAGTTTCTTTTCTTTCTTTTTTGTTGGTCTTGTATTAAGGTTCTAAAACATAGAAACGATGAAGGTATGGCCAGAAATCATTAAGAAGGCAAAGGAAGGAGGGCTGGACGTGATAGAGACTTATGTCTTCTGGAATTATCATGAACCTGTCAAAGGAGAGGTATATAAGCTTACACTTTTCTTGTGATTGCTTTGTATGTTCTATTGCCAAAGTTTCGAGTTGATGGAATTTGAGTGGATTGTTCTGGGTGTGGAATGGGTATACAGTATACTTGATTTCTTGTTTTGTGGTTTGTCTCTCATTGAGTCTGAGATAAATCTCCTGGTTTCAAGATTGATGATGGAGGTTGGTTGCATTTAAGTCTTCAAAAATATTTAACTATGATGTCAATTTTGCTTGCTTTATCTGTGTATCATGTAAACAATACCGTGAATGTTATTACCAAACGGTAAGTTCCTAAGTTCACTAGGCCTATTGAAATTATCGGATACATAAACTGATGATAAGTAAGTGAGGTATGTGATGAAATTTTGCCTGAATTGACTTGCATGAGGCGTCCAGAGCTAATTTAATGATGGCTCGTGAGTTATACTTGTAGGATGCTTCTATTTGGTAGAGATGTCTGTTGTGATTGTTGAAAATGACTGAGGTGTCCTGTGGACTTATGTGGTGGTGACTTAAGTGTCCATTTTCGATATATATATTGCTCTCATGGACACAAAAGTAATAACCTAGATGTAAACAAAAAATTTCTTTCATTCTCCTTCAGCATTGTTACTCATAAACTGACTCTTTTAATATGCAGTATTATTTTGAAGGCAGATTTGACCTAGTACGGTTCGTGAAGGAAGTTCATAAAGCTGGTCTCTTTGTGCATTTGAGAATCGGACCCTATGCTTGTGCAGAGTGGAATTATGGGTTAGTCTTGCATTCAGTCTTCTTTATCTGTACCATGGGTATCATCTTTATTCTTAAAGCCATTTTTGTTGCCTTATTGCTTTCTAGAACTACATTGTGCAGCTCATTTACCAATCATATGCCAAGTTGAAGCTTTTTTCAATCTGGAGAGCTCTATCTTGAATCAAAGATGAAATTGTTTTATGTTACTGTTTGTGCATGTTTTTTCACCTGTCTTCTTCTCTGTCTGAACAGGGGATTCCCAATTTGGTTGCATTTCATTCCTGGAATACAATTCCGTACAACAAACGATCCCTTCCAGGTACTTTCATGAAGTTTTTCATTAATTTCCCAATAGATCAACTTACAAGCACAAGTATCCATATGAATGCAGAGAGAAATGGAACTTTTTCTTGCCAAAATAGTTAACATGATGAAGGATGAGAATCTATTTGCATCACAAGATGGACCGATTATTCTTGCACAGGTTGGTTTCTTTTTATTTACTCAGTTGCCTTAATATGGCATATGTTCCTCATGAACTTGCAAATCAATGGGCGCCATATGTGTAAAAATTGTTTCTCTGATGTAAGCCTAGAACTAAGAAAGGGAACCTAGTACTTTTGTACTCAATTTAAAATATCAATCTAGATTTAACCAGACATGGTTTGAACATGTTTTTTTTAACAAGTACTGTATAGGGGATATACGTGTCTGCTAAAACTTGTATTGAAATGGTCCAATTTTCACATCCTCACTAGTTTTCGCAGTAACAAACATATAATGTGTTGGTGATTTCTGAGTACAGTTTGCATTATATGAGTTAGTATTTTCTTTATATGTATTTGTTGAATTACTACTTTAGGGAGGGTGCACATTGTTGTAGGTGGAAAATGAATATGGGAATGTTGAAGCAGCTTATGGAGTAAATGGAGCGTCATATGTCAAATGGGCTGCAGAAACAGCTGTTGCTCTTAATACTTCTGTTCCTTGGGTGATGTGTGCACAGGGAGATGCTCCTGATCCTATTGTAAGAGTATCTTTGTTACTGTAATTTTATGGAGCAGAAATAGGTGTTTAAAAAAACTGCATTACTCTTGTGCCGTAAAATCCTTTATGACGAAACGCTTGATGACGCAGATAAACACTTGCAATGGGTTTTACTGTGACGGGTTTTCACCAAATTCACCATTCAAGCCTGCAATGTGGACTGAGAACTATGTTGGATGGTAAAACTACATAATTTATAATTCAGCAGTCAGCAACCTAAAAAATATAGTGTAGAAGTACTTAAACATTTATGCTATTATTTGTTTTTAGAGAGTTCACAATAATATGTTAATTCATAGGTTCCTAGCATTTGGCTACGCTGTTCCTTTCCGACCTGTTGAAGATTTGGCTTTTGCTGTTGCGCGCTTTTTTGAGAGAGGTGGCACTTTCCAGAACTATTACATGGTCAGATACAATAGGTTATCTTTTGCAATATTATTGATTCTATTACTGTAATCTCTGAGATTGGGACTTGCTGAACAATCTTTGCAGTATTTTGGCGGCACCAACTTTGGTAGGACAGCCGGAGGACCTTTAATTGCAACTAGTTATGACTATGATGCTCCAATAAATGAGTATGGTAATTATTCTATCTAGATTAATTTTTCTTTGCGTCATAATTTTTTGAGGTGTATGTTCCTTCATTATATGATGAACCCATGTTTGTTCATGCTTAGAGTTTCTTTTGGGCCAGAAGTCATAGATTTGATAGCCCTACATTGAAGTTATAAATAACAATTAGATACATTAAACCCCATTTTAATTTTATTGGCAATGGCAATACCATTCATGAATTTGAATCTGCTAGGAGCTTGGCAATGGGCAATCCACCCTGAAGATTGCATGCTGTGGCATTACCTTGTAACAGATGATAACATTTACATAGCAACAACTTGCATTGTATGAAGTAGTCTATGTGGGAGGTTTTGGTTTATGCAGGTCATGCAACATAAATTGGAAGAGTACATGACTAAGAACACTAGTCGAAGTAATAAAATCATTTGTGCAGGTTTTATCAATCAACCGAAGTGGGGTCACCTGCGTGACCTTCATATTGCAATTAAACAATGTGAGGAACATTTGGTTAATGGAAATGCAACCCAAATTTCTCTTGGCGATAATCTTGAGGTATGTCTAATTCTTAACTCTGTCTTGCTAATATTCAGCTCAGTGGTAGATTGACAGCATGGTATTTTCAAAGTGGAAATCTGGAAAAAAAGAAAGAAATAGGATTTGGAAGCAGTTCTTCTGAGTATTCATAGTGAAACTACTCTATCAATAGGACTTCAAATTCTCTCAATATTTTTGCTTGTCATACTCTAATTCTGTGTTCACCTTGAACAATGTGGAAATTTTAAAGTAGTAGAAGGCAGAGACATAAGGCTGCTCTATTCGCACATTCTTATGTATTTTAAGTAATACCCTTCACATGGAATCAGTCCCTATAATAAAAATTAGCCTGCCTATCTGAGTAAGAACTTCCAATGATCTTATGCTGAATATATGGTCCGTAATTCATTTGTTGGACTTAGAATTTTATAGAACTAGAATACTACGGATCATCCTCTAATGTTGAACTGGAAACTTAACCATCAGAATTTGTCATCAGGCCCATGTATACTACGGATCATCCTCCAATGACTGTGCAGCCTTTCTTGCTAATTACGGTAGCTCGTCAGATGCAACAGTGAATTTCAATGGGAAATCTTACTTTCTTCCTGCATGGTCCGTGAGCATTCTTCCAGACTGCAAGAATGTTGTATTCAACACAGCTAAGGTACAACCTCTCCCCCAACAGTCTATTTCCTCATCCAATCTGCATTAGACAACTCGGCATTCTTGCTATTCTTTTTCTCTTTTAATCTTATTTTGGGTGTCTGGATTAGTACTAGGCAATACTACTTAAAAATACCAAGAAATCTTACAATGAAGAGCATAATTGGAAATAAATCTGTGATGTGAAGTAGTAGTACAACTGTACGTGTCATGAACTAACTTATGGCATTTTCAACTTCAAAAAACACTCTTTCATATAAAAACTTCAGATTTGTTGGTCATCATCTTCTGAAATCTTTGGATATGCTTATGTGGAATATACAAAGAAAACTATGTACAGAAGATGTTGATAAACTTTTAGTTCTACAATTTAATAGTGATTATTCCTTTCATTGGTGATGGACAAGGTTGTTTCTCAAATAACTCTTGACGATGAATCTTTCACTCGGAACATCACCATGCGTGAGTCTTCCCTGTCATCATCATCTTGGAGTTGGTACAAGGAAAAGGTTGGCGTTTGGAGTAACAGCTCATTTGAGGCACCCGGTTTACTAGAGCAGATAAATACAACAAAAGATACAAGTGATTTTCTCTGGTACACTATAAGGTAAATTGCTTCGCTTTTCCTCTTTGCTATAGACTTTGCAGCCCCTGAATATGCTAAATTATTTAGTGATTAATTGATGTTCATGAAACAGAAGCTGTAAGTGAAGTAGTAGTCCAAGATTTTCAAGGATTGAAACCATCAAACCTACGAATATTAAATATAATAGTAAAAAAATTTAGTTTTGCACCTATAATAGGATAAATGGTTGTGAGCATCAGAGCAGACATCATTTCACTGTTGCTATGATTCTTTTCCATGTTGCATTTACCGTTCGTTTTATATTGAATTGGGTCAAAATATGAAATTTATTGAACTTGCTATTGTTCTCTGTATTGCTCTACATGGCAGCATAGATGCTGATGCCAATAACAAGCAAAATATAACCAAAGAAGTAGGTTTGTCTATTGCGAGCTGGGGACATGCAGCTCTTCTGTATGTTAACAACCAAGTAGTAGGTAAGCCATATATGCCAGTTCAACTCAGTAATTGTACTTGGCTTAGTTACATCAAATTTAATCTGTGAAGTTTCTCGTACTTCCGTGTTTTGTGTTTGTGTTCAAGAGAATGGTCTGTTCTGGGGTAAGTTCTACATTTTTCATTAATTTTTCCTTGACGAGATTACTACCATACTAACCAGATAACCTTTGACAAGCTTACATTATGACCAATGATATATCCAATTCTTCTCTAATTTGATGCTTCTCTTGTGTTGCAAACTCTTAAGATGGTTCTATGATAAAGTAACATTTATGGTTTCTGTGCGCGACCAAATGCATAAAATTGTACTAGGCCATTGTTCGACGTAATTTCTCACACTGATAGTTGATCTCTTGATTGTTATTTCTTACCATCAGCCTTTGATTATGGAAATCATGATGATGCCAGCTTCCTGTTGAGTGCTAAGGCTGACTTTCATAGTGGAAGCAACAAAATAGATATACTGAGTATGATGATTGGTTTGCAGGTATGAGGTGTTCAAATTCCCTCTCTCCCCCTCTTTGCTTAAGATAGCTAGATTCATCATAATTTTTGGCTTCAACAAATATACAATTCCTTAATATCTGGAGCATAATTTCTTCAGAACTACGGACCATGGTTCGATATCCAACCAGCAGGAATACTATCTGTTGTTCTAGCTGGATTGAAGGATTCAGATGTCGATATTTCTTCGGCAAAATGGACCTATCAGGTATTTGGTTATATCTTAGTTAATCAAAGTATTTTGTGCCACGTGATAAAATCCCAAACCCACTGATCCAATTCTTCACACATGATGTGCATTCTCACATGTTCACTTTTATATTTTCTGTTGTGACGATGATTGATCCAGAACTTGTATATATTTTCAGATTGGACTTGAAGGTGAATATCTTGAACTGCAGAATGTCTCTCTTGCAAATAGTTCGATATGGACAGGTGTAGGTGATTTACCAACCAATCACAGTTTGATATGGTACAAGGTAATCTCATGATGCACCTCCTCTCTTAGTGCAAACTCAAAACTGAGACAATCCCTTTTCTGCATTTAAGTCAACACTGAACTGAAGAAATAAATGTTCTATTCACTCTCTCCCGTCCCCCAGGATCAAATCTGAGTATTTGATTTGCCAACTTAACCACAGTTATGATTTCTTGGCATCAGAAATTGAACTACATGCAGTACCATCTCGTAGGTGTACGTATCTTATGATGGAAGAAAATGACTTTCATAGAAACAGTTTCAAAAACTCAATAATGTTTTGATTAATGGATACATACATACTTATATAGACACACTTCCTATAAGCTAGTTTATATGATTTTTGTAATGTAGCGCAATGGTGGCTGTGGTTTTATATCAAATCCTCTTTGCATCGGAGGTAGCACACACATAAAAAGTAACATGCTAGATTTGATGTTTTGCATGTACTATCAGACTATGTTCCTTGCTCCAGAAGGGAACGGTCCCGTATCATTAGATCTATCCGGCATGGGAAAAGGACAAGCATGGGTGAACGGTGTAAGTATTGGGCGGTATTGGTCTCAGTATCTGTCACCATCGTCTGGATGCTCAGACCCTTGCGACTACAGAGGAACTTATGACGCGTCGAAATGTTTGAAAAAGTGTGGTCAACCTGCTCAAACATTGTAAGTGGATATGCCATATCTTTCTAGGCTGTATCTCCCTTTTGTAATGAATATCTTAACAAATAAACTTCAGCTCTTTAGTATCATCATCAAGATAAGAATGAATAGTGCATTTTTCTTGCATTATGATATGATCATGTCCTTTTTCATGCTGATAGTCTATGATTTCCACATCGAAGTACCTTATTTCGCTTGAATCTTCTTCTTCTTTAGGTACCATATTCCACGTTCGTGGTTACAAGCAGGTGAGAACTTGCTTGTCGTCCATGAAGAGATTGGTGGTGACCCTACCACAATCTCTGTCGTCACCAGAAATGGGCAAGTGATATGCGGGCGTGTAGCAGAGGACGATCTTCCCCCGGCTGATACTTGGGAACAAGCAGTAGGTTTTGAATCAACAATACCACAGCTTCGAATGGCCTGTGAAACGGGACAGCGGATTGCTTCTATTCGGTTTGCTAGTATCGGCAACCCTCAAGGTAGTTGTGGGGCACTCCATCCAGGGACTTGCCATGCCGATGTCTCTTCACTTGTTAAGCAGGTAATCAAATCTCATGTTATTACACCTTTTTACCTACACAATATCAGTCATTATAAACCATGTCTGAAATCAGAAATGATGATTTTTTTAATGTCAAATCAAACCTGTCTTTTAATGTAACAATATTGTTGAAGTTATTGAAGACAACTGACGAATATAGAAGTCTAATGTTGAGTTACCATTTTTGATACAGGTTTGTGTGGGGAAGGAAAGATGTTCAATTCCTGTGTCGTCGAACACACTTGGAGACCCCTGTCCAGATGCTGTCAAAACCTTGGCAGTTGAAGCTCTTTGTCAAAATTGAGACAGTTCAACTGCTTTTCGACTTTTATGGATTTCAAGTTTCATCGACAAAATCGTTTTGTTCTTACACAGTTGAGATTCGAAATCGTTCCCCCCTATTTCGAAGTTTTATTCCAGCTGGAATGTGTAATAACTTTAGCCATGCATTGAACATAGATAATACTGTATGATTGGGATGATCTATTAACTGAATACATATGGAAGAAAGTTGTAATAATCATTATTTTTTGGCACAAACATTTCCCATAATCACTCTGCCTTTCATATGCAAACAGCACAAATAAAAGGTAAACAAATGTGCAAAAGGTTAGGCAGCTGTATGTGTTTCTGATAGTACATTACAAACACTACTACACGTTACATATCTCTACTCTACCACCCTTTGAGCTAGAACCAAGGGAGAATACAAGAAGGGACATTCTTACTGCAGTGTCCCAAGATTCCCAACTACGGTCGGAGCATATATCACGTTAACTGCAGGAATAAGTGGAAAACCCAATCTTTATGGAACAAGTAGGATAATCTTTCCGATATGCTTGCTGCTTTCCATGATACGGTGACCTTCTGCGGCTTCTTCTAACGGAAGACTCTTATAAACCACTGGTTTAATCTTGCCTGCACCAATTGCTGGCCACACATTCTTCTCCACCTCACTTACAATCTCGGCTTTGTTCTCTATGCTCCTATTTCGCAGCCCAGCAGCTGTAACCAAATGCATATTATTTGGTATAACAAATGCTCACATTTAAACATAGCACTGCTGTCATCAACTTGGGTAACAATGGATTAACATAAATAAATGGTGAAGTGAGTTACCCTGAACTGTGAGGCGCCTTGTGAGCAAACTAGCAAGGTTGATCTCAGTGACCGAACCACCCATAAAGCCTATTATAAAAAGCCTCCCACTGAAGTTTAGGCTTTCAATGTTCCTTTGCAAGTAGGAAGCACCAATGTTATCTAAGATGACGTCGACACCTGTTAACGCATATTAATAGTTAGACAATGGAAGCAATCTGGAGAGAATAAGAAAAATGAAACTTGAGAGCATAACTCTGCACAACCTTTGCCTCCTGTTTCTTCCTTCACACGTGCAACAAAATCCTCAGTCTTATAATTGATGCAGACATCAGCTCCAAGTTCCTTGCAAGCAGCTAATTTTTCTTCACTTCCTGTATGAAGGTATAGTCATATCATCAATAAAATATGCTAGGATTGCTAACTTGTAATTGCAGTGTATGGTATCTCTGCAATAACCTGCAGTAATGAAGACCTTGATCCCAAGGTACTTAGCCAACTGAATAGCAAATGTGCCAATGCCACTTGAGCCCCCGTGTATCTGAGGTTAGTTACATGTGAGTTTACAATTAAAAGCTATAGCAGATTATAGAAATAACAATAGTAAGACAAAGGCAGTAATGAATCTTCTGTTTAACTTCATATAATCAATGAACTTGCACACAATACAAATGAATATCTAATTACACATACAAGCACTTGAGGTTCCAGATAACATACCAGAAAAGTTTCCCCTTTAGATAGGCGGCTCATCATAAACACGGTGGAATACACCGTGCATGCTACCTCCGGAAAACTAGCTGCATCATGCAACGAAACATTGGGCGGAATCGGAAGAACTTGCCCTGCAGGAACAGCAACCTTCTCTGCATAACCCCCTGCTCCAACAAGAGCACATACCTTAATAACACAACAGGCAGCCACATCAGAACTTCGGAATAACCATAGTAGAGAATAATAATTTACTCTGCTAACTATAAACCCTCCACTGAGAACTTAAGCATCAACAAATTCGGCAACAAAGCAATCATCTACAAACAATTATGCACTTTCCAGAGCTATAAACAAATTTAGCCTCTCAATCCAACACAGAATAACGAAACAAAGACTTATCAGTGCAGATAGAATTCTCAGTCGCTCATTTCATGAAAAACTTGGCTGAAAATATAAACTTAAATACCTGATCGCCGATCTTCCAGCGGCGGACGTTTTTCCCGACGGCTTCGATGACGCCGGAGCATTCAAGACCTGGGTAGACGCTTTCGCCCTTAGGTGGAGGGTGCCTTCCCAGGCGCTGGAGGGTGTCGGCTCTGTTGATAGCAGTGGCGGCAACTCTGATAAGAACTTCGTCGTCCTTGAATTCTGGGTCATCGACTTCTCGAAGTTGCAGGACTTCAGGGCCGCCTGCTTCAGTGATCACAATCGCCTTCATGATTTTGAGGATGATCGGTGGTGTATAGCTTTTGTCGTCTTCGGTGGTGAATAATGATGGATAAGCGTCGTTTATATATTTCTTAATCTTAGGTACCTTCCCTTTTCTGTATTTTGTTTCTACTATTATTGGTTGGGGATAGGGGGCATGTAACCCCTTAAGGTTTACAGGAAAATGCAAAAATATTCTTAAGGTGTTTTGATGCAAATACAATCCTTTTTTAGTTTTTAAAGTGTAAATTAGTCCATCTTTTAGTATTTTAATTAAATTGTTGTTTTAAAATTTGTTTTGATATTTTTTGAAATAGGTACGGAATTATTTTTTAAAATGGATATACAAATATAATATAAAAATTATATAAAAATATATTGTAATTGGTCCAACTCGACTACAAATATACAAACCCGTCTTCAGCCCCTTTATGTTCTTATTTTGTATCGTAATTGATTGTAAATTTTGACCACAAATATTGTAAAGACCATATTTTAATAAATACATATTAGGATATCAATGGAAGATTAATATATGGGTCGTAAGCGAATACATATTTATACATTTATACTTGAGTCTAGTACAGAGCGGGTACAGAGGTATACATTCCCACCCCGAACCTACAACGATAAATTTTACATAAAATATTATATTTTAAATATAATATTTATATAATTTTTCAAAATTTTATAAGAATAGAATAGCACGAATCATATAATCATCATACTCATTTAAAAAAGGAATAGAGGTACAAGATTTCCAATGTAAAAATAAAAAAAAAATCGGGAGAGATGCACGGTGAGAATTACTATGTGAGGGAGGAGGGTACCTATTTGGATATGCACCAAATAATATATTTTAGAAAAAAAATTATTCAAGAACATTAATTATAAATTAGTATAATAAAATAATCATTATTTATAAAAAATCAAAAATTGGAAACTCTTTTAATACAAATTAGTATAATAAAATAATCGTTTCTAAAAAAAATCAAAAATTGGAAACTCTTTTAATATCCATTATTATATTCTTGTAAAATTTTGAAAAAAATTATTTAAAAAATATATTATATGTAAAATTTATCATGGCGAGTTCAGGGTGGGGATATATAACCCCGTACTTGACTCGAAAGCAAATGTACAAACTCGTATCCACTCTTAATCCCGAATTCTTCCACCAATATCATTATACGAATTTATTAAAATGTTATATTTATAATATTTTTGGTCAAAATCTAATATAAATTACGAACTCGTCACGATAAAATTTACATATAATATATTTTGTAATATAAGTTTTTATATAATTTTTACATTAAATTTTTGTACCTGTTTTAAAAATTAATTCTCATACCCATTTCAAACAATATCAAAATAAATTTTAAAATAATTATTTAATTAAAACATTAAAAATTGGACTAATTTGCATTTAAAAAACTTAGAAAAGGTTATTTTTGCACTAAACAAACTTTAAGGGGTCTTTTGCATTTTCTTATAAACCATAGGGGGTTATTTGCCCCTTATCCCTATTGGTTATTACTCAAACCAAAATCAAAATATTCATACATTGTGTGCTAAATTATCCTTCCTCTATCCATCAACGTATATGTTATTCACTTTTAAGTTATATATTGAGTATTGAGGAGATTTTAGGTTGATTCATAATGGAGCTCGGTCCCGAGCTTCCTGGTTCGAAGCATGGCTGGTTTATATGCATGAAGAAGGAGTGTGGAGTTCTAATCTCCACCGTTGGATTGCTTTAAATAAATAGACGGATATGATTTATTCTGATCTTAGTCTTTTACTAATAAAGTCGCACTTTGTGTGTTTTACGCTTTTGGGTTATTAGATAGTTTGTTGATGTTAACTATCTTATATACACATACATTGTGTATATATAGGAGGATGGACCACTGTACTGGGGTTGAGCATCAATATCAATGAATATCAGTTACAAAATTCATCTTTAATTCTCTCACAACACACTTCACACAATAGCTTTCAACATGGTATCACGAAGTTGGGGATGGTGAAGACTCGAAAAGTTCCTTGGGCAGTGTTGCGCGATGATGAGCAGAATCCTAATCGTGTAAATACACATGAGAACACCAGGAATAATCGTCGACTGGAGACCACGGAGGATTCTACCAGTGAAATGGATGATCGTCGCGATGATGCCGCGGATGATAGATTTACTTTCACTAGTTTGAACATTGCGCAGCTCAAGGAGGTTTTGTATGTTAGTGCATCGGAGCATCTAGGAATGTAGTTGGTAGCAGCACACCTGACTTCGGATAACTTTCTCCTCTGGAGCTCGAATGTCAAGCGTGCACTTGGTGCTAAGAGCAAGCTGGAATTTCTGGATGGGAGTGTTAAAGAGCCACCAACGACGTCTCCTCACCATAAAGCTTGGATTCACACAGACTATATGGTAACATCGTGGATCATTAATTCTATTTCTCCTGAATTAGTGAATGCATTTAGTCGTATTGAAAATTCACAAAAACTTTGGGAAGCTTTGAATAGAAGGTTTGAACGTTCTAATGGTCCAAAATTATACAAGTTAGAGCGTGATGTTATTAATTGCTTGCAAGGTAATCAAAGTGTCTTAACTTACTTTAATCGTTTAACTTCTATTTGGGAAGATTTGGATATGATCCTTGTGCCAGTTGATAGTGAGGTTCCCAAGTTTTATAGCGAGAGAGAGGACCAAAGGCGTCTGGTTAAGTTTTTGATGGGGTTAAATGAGAGCTATGAAGCGGCGAGTAGTCAAATATTGTTTATGGATCCTCTACCACCGGTTGATCGTGCATACTCTATGATTTTACAAACGGGGGATCAGAAATTGATAACTGAAGGTACATTGGAGGTATCTGGTCACCAAATGATGCATATTAATCAACCCTCATTTCGCAATTCAGCAGCTGATGCTTCAAATAAGTCATCTGTGATGAGAGCTCGACGAACCAAGGAGGAGAAGTACGGTTATTTTGCACTCATTGCAAGATAAACGGTCACGAAGAATCTGAGTGTTTCAAGCTGCATGGATATCCTGACTGGTGGAAACGCTTGAAGAATAATAAAGGCAGATTTAAGGCAAATTGTGTGGAAATAGATGTTACTTCTGAGGTTCAAGGTGTAGATCTGAAAAGTCATGACTTCAACCTGGAACTTAGGAAGTTAATTCAATCAGAACTAGCTAACTTAATCAAAGCTTAATCCAGTGGCTCAGCTTCTCATGGAGTGAATTTAATATGCAAGGATGCTAAGGAGAGTCCTATATTTGATGGCTATTATGCTTTTACTGTTGGTGTTGGTTGTCCTAACACTTGGATATTTGATTTATGTGGTACAACTTGTCAAGGATTCTAATGTCAAGTGCGTGTTTCTCCAAACACACTGTATCATTCAGAGAGAAAAGAATGAAAGGGTGTTGGCCATTGGCAAGAATGTCAGAAATTACTTATTTAGTCCTATAGTGGAGGAACATCCACATGGCAGTATGGTTCATCATGTCAATCTTTCCATGATGGATTGACATGAGGTTTTGGGTCATGCTTCAATAGAAACTCTACAGCATTTTAGGCCACTGGAGAAGGTGCCTAGTAAGCAAGATCAGGAGAAGATAGCTAATTTTGAGGTATGTCTTAAAGCCAAAATGCCTAGAAGTTCTTTTCCATTGTTGTATAGAAGATCTGCTGAAATATTTGCCTTAGTACATGTGGATGTTTGGGTGATGGAACCCGTATGAGGGGATCACTTAACCGCAGGATCCATAGATTAATTAATCACACAAATAATTAATTCTTAAAACTACATAAGAGAATATAATGCGGAAAACATAAATTATACCTTCTCCTAAACTAGTCCTCCACTTGTGGAGAAGCGATTTGAATCGCTAGTAACGATCCGCAATCCACACCGTTTTGGATCTATAATTTTGATCTCCACGAAGGCCAACCTTAGGAACTTCTATCCTATTACCCTTCTATCTACTAGAATATCGTGTGGGCGAAACTATCTAGTAGTCAAGAGGAAAAAGAAGACTGAAAATACACAACGTAGAATACTGTGAGATTTTCGAAATTAAGAGAATTAAATCTCTTAATGATTGACCGCCGGTTTCTCTTAGGAGAGAGAAAGTGTCTCTTCTTATTCTCTATTTTATAGATGTAGTGGGCTAGGATAGGGTTTCTAAGGAGAATGAATTAAATCCCAAATAATAGCAACTAAATCCCCTCTTTATCTCTTGCAGTTTACAACAATAATTCAAATTCAAATTTGAATTATATTCAAAATTAATATGGGCTTGGACAAATCCATAATTAGATTAAATTAATTTACAAATCTCCTTTTGACCCAATGAATTTAATTAATTGGTTGGCCCAACCTTTAGACTTAAATTAATTAATTTAAATTAAATTGTCCCCCAATTAATTACTCCATGTAAATGCAATAAAGAGCAGTTCTATTATAAATATTTATCGACTCCACTATAGGATAAATATTGAACTCATCTTGATTCATTCGAATTACAGACGTAACCCTTTTTTCATTAATTATTTCCTCGCGTTTAAGATTTTCTAAATCCATTAATTAATTGAGTTTGCTGACAACTCACAATTAATTAATATATTTATTCGTGAGTGATCCGGTTCAGACCTTTAATATTACATATGAAATAAATTCTCAACCGGCCAGGTTTCTTATGTAATAAACATTTCTGAACGCCTCACGCAAATTTAATCAACTCGTGTCACTAAGACGCGATTTTGTACGACTGACAGTCGAGCACTTTTGGCTAAGCCGACGACTACTACCTAAAACATCACTATTTAGAGTTATGAAAAACTCGCAAGCGTTGATGAATCAAAGCAGCGTATAATCAACCGCATATACTAATGTCATGGTCACAGATTAAGAAATGAATTAATTTCTGAGGCCTCGTTCTAAGTATCAGCACGTTAGAACTTATCTCACTGTGAAACCACTCAATATGTATACGCAAAGCATGTGTACCCGCTTATACATACCGACATCATTTTGCGAGCTAAGGTCAGCCGCATCGAAGTGATATCACAACCATTACCGACTAGACTGTCCAAGTCTGTCTAGACTGTGACTTTATATTACAAAGGAGCCGACTGTGTTACCTTCCGCAATCATCGATCCACCACACAGTCTACAATTATAATAAATGGACTTGTTTGCTATTCAATATATATATAATATATATGAAAAACCAATGATAGAAACATTTATTCTCATTAAAGTATAATTGAAAATAGGTTTGATACATCGTCCAAGCATAAAGCATGCTTTGAGGTATACAAACCCTAACATGGGGTCCTTATACTTTTGAGAATGTTTGTAATGCCAAGTTCATGCTCACAATAGTAGAAGGTCACACACGTATGATTTGGACTTACATGATGCAATCTAAGAGTCAAGTGCACTCTATACTTAGGACTTATGTTAGGATGGTTCGAACTCAGTATGATAAAACTATTAAATCCATTCGTACAGTTAATGGATCTGATTTTCTTAGCCATAATATGAGTCTGCTCTTTGAGGAATTTGACATATTGCATCAGAAATCATGTGTTTATACTCCACAACAAAATGGTACTGTAGAGAGAAGGCATAGATCTTTGCTACAAGTAGCTAGACCCCTTATGATTCAAAGCAAGATACCACATAAATTCTGGCATTTTTCTCTTTTAATGGCTACCTGGATTATTAATAGACTTCCTAGTAGTGTTCTTGCTTGAGACAGTCCTTACAAGGTGTTTTTTGGTTGTGAGCCTAATCGAAAGAACATCCCTAAGTTTGGTTGTTTAACATATGCGGCAAACTTAGATCCTAACCGTACTAAATTTGATGATAGAAGTAAGAGATCACTACAACAAAAAATAGCTATTACAACACGTCTATGGAGGCACAAAAGAGTAGATGAAGTAAAAAGGCCTTATTGAGGCATCAAGCATTTTCCAGGGTGATGTAATATGGATTTGTTAAAAGAAATTACTACACCAAAAATTATATGCCTCAATAAATATTTTATTGCGACATGATACGATGCCGCGGAGAATGAAATGAAATTAAAATGTGTTTAAGAATAAAATTATAAAATTTAGTCGCCTATGCCAACACAAAAAGCTTGCTATTACTACATAGATATATTAATCCTATAATCATTAATAGTAAAATATAAACTAATTATTTTTTTTATTAATGACCAACGTCCACTTTTAAGAGAAATATAATATATATATATATATACATAGATATATTAATCATATAATATTAATAGTAAAATGTAAAATAGTAATTATTACTCATCAATGAATAACGTCTAGTACTATTAATAGACCTCTTTTCATATAATACAATATATATAATATATTTGGTAATTAATATAAAATTAAATTAAATTATATGCAACACACTTAATTAGCCTAATTAAGAATTACCCTAATTAAGGCCCACAAATTTAATCAACTCAATACAGGAAGTAGTAGTGTAGCAGTCGTCACCCCTTCATCATTCAGCCACCCCTTCATCATTCAGTCGTTGCCCATTCATCATTCTTGATATTAATTCTTGAAGACTCAATTGGCGGTAAATATTAATAGTTCTTATTTGGATGGTTACATTATTTTTCAACCCATGAATTCTTCTTAAACCTTCATTCTGAAGTTGAAAGCTACGCTGCAGTATTTCATCTTCAATTTTTGTGAAGTTCCACAACCACAAGGTAAAAGCTTTGTTCAAATTCCTTTATGTGATTTTTTTTACGACAATGACGAGTTTATTGAAATTTGTTTTCCAGTTTTGTTGTTGAATGCATGCTACCTCTCAGTAGTAACATTGTGATTATTTCATTTTAAATTTGTCAATCTCTCATTTACAGCCATCAATTTCTTCAAGAATATTGTTGCTATGATTTTGATTTTCAATTTATGTATGTTAAATAAGTAGAATTATATAAACTTGTTTAGAGGTGTTTGTAGAAATGTAAAACGGGCCAGAATTCACCAAACAAAGTAGTCTCATTATTATTCAATTTCTTAAGTATAACTATTTTGCATTTGCACAATAGTTGTTCGATAAAAGTCCTCTACCACATATGCATATGAATAATCCTCCTTATTTCAATACAGGAAGTAGCGTAGCAGCCTTCCCTTCATCATTCAGCCGACCACTTCATCATTTAGCCATCACCCATTCATCATTCTTGATATTAATTCTTATTACCTACCTAATAAGAAGCAATTGAGAAATTCTTGCACGGATCGAATTTGAGTTTTCAAGAATCAATTGTATTCCTCTTTGTTTGGTATGTCTCTCTTCCACATTGTGATTTCTTGACAAATACATTTTCTACCATTTTTTTCTTACGCATTCAAATATATAATTTTGGTCCGATAGATTTGAGATTGTGTTCCCATCCATCTTCTCCACAAAAGTATATGTTTGTAGGCGGAATTGGTATCAATACTTTTGTTCTTGTTCCATGTATTCTCAATATGAACATAGGAGATGTGATATTTTAATGTCGATTAGAATTAGTGTTGTTCAATGACAGTGATTCGATTAATGAAAAGACTTGTACCAGAAATCTAATTTGAGCTCGATTAGTTAATTAATTAAGTGAGGTTACTCTCACCACTTTCTCTCTTGTCCTGCAATTGTTCTTTCCACGTTATAATGGAGATTATGTTTTATACATGTTTTATTATTAATTGTTATTGACTTGCGATTGAGATTATGTCCTCTCAGGAAAAAGAAAAAGGGCGATCCCCATCTCGTGCTGAAATTTTTGACTCGTGCTATACAAGCAAAGAAAAGATTCCGTCTAATGTGTCCGGATATTTGGTAAGTTGAGTATATTTTCCCTAAAATTACATCTGATGCTATGTTAACATCTCTTTTAATTAATTTATTTTGTATTTTTTTTAAAAGAATTCGCATGGTCATATATATTTATATATTAGATAGTTCTTATTATGTTATTGAACTTAAACTAAGCTTTCATTAATAACAATATTTACAGGATAACATACACCTTCGTAAATTAGATGTCTGCATGTTAGTTCGAAAGATATTAATCAATATGTATGATAACACATGCCAAAGACTATGAAATATCTAAGTTGAATGGCTGCATATTATTGATTGTGGATATTAATTCTTGGCTTTGAGTATCATTACAATATAGAATATTATTGGCTTTCTTATTTTTCACATTTCTTTTCGCTTCAAAGCATGTCTAATCACGTGCGAAGTCGAGATCTTCATCAGCATGTCATCTGATAGGAAAACTTTCTATTTTTCACATTTCTTTTCGCTTCAAAGCATTACGCTTGGTTAAAAGATGAATACTTGCAGAAACAAATTGAAGAATTAAGAAGCCAACTCCCAGAAGGCTCAAAAGATCCGGTTGGACCTAATGATTTATTTGCCCAAGTTTGCGGCCCAGACAAACATGGTCAGGTTAGGTTGTTCGGGGAAGGAATTTCCCCAGCTGATGTATGGAAAGAAATTCCAAATAAGAGAATGAGCAAGTGGATAATGTTGGAACATCAATCAGAAATTAAGAAAATGCAAAACCAGATTGCGGAGTTACAATCAAAACTTTTGGAACAACACAACTCTGAAATGATAATACCAGTTTCGAATAATCTCTATAGGCCCACCTCATCAAACCAACATCTTCAGGTATTTTATGAGCTTTATTTAAATATTTTAGTTTATGACATGAATAACATCTAAGATCAACAGTAATGCTCAAAAAATTTATTTGTAGGTTGGAGATCATGTTGCTTTGAAAAGTATAGATGATGATGGAAAAGTCGTCGCCAAAGGATGTCTTCAAAGCATTGATCCAAATACAGAAGTTGGGAGGCAAATATTGGGAAAGAACTGGTTCCAAGTGCAAGTAAAGGTTGTTCTTGAACCTCAAGAGCAATTGGTTCGACCTTTTGGTTATTGTCAAACAATTGGAGACTCACTTGGTGAAATGGTTGCTTGGCCACGCAATTTTGTAAGTATTTAAAGTGTTTTAGAATACACTATCCATTACAAGCTACTTTAATTTTTCAGATTTTGAAATAATGTGCATCCTTTTTGTAATTCAGGTGATGCCCATTTGATGACAATGAAGCAGCGAGTTATTCCGTTTATACGATGTTTCCACTCGGTGCTATAGGTTTCAAGAAATTTTATGTATTAGTTTATTATTAATAGGGCTAGATTTATATTTCGATGTACGTACTTATTAGACGACAAAGTATATTCCTATTTCCGTTGCTATCGACTCATATGTTGTTAGGGACATCGACTTTTAATTTTAAATTAATTTTTATATAAAAATTATAATTTATTTTTTCATCTTATATGCATTTTAATTTTGCAATATTTATTCTGGTCAAATAAATTAGATTTTATTAATTTGAAAATATAATATCCATTATTTTAAAAATCATTTTATTATGACGTTTATAGATGTCATTACAAGTATTATGTAGAATTTTTTGCTATATTATGAAATGTCGGAATATATTTAAAATGACATCTTGTGTTGTCGTAACAAATGACAAAAACTTGTCATAACAAATCATGTATAGAGGCACAAAAATAATGTCGGCACTTTATTTAAAACGACATCTTATGTTGTCATAACAAAACATGTATAGAGACAAAATATTAATGTTGTATTATTTGTTTTGCCAACACTTATTAGTGTCGTTTTACAAATTAAAAAGCTGGAAATTTATTAATCAATTATGACATTGTAAGATGTCGTCATATCTAATTTCTTCTATTGCTACACGTGAATAGACGACACATAAAATAAATGTAGAGAAAAATTAGATGTTGTTATAGGTTATTTATTGCAACAAATTTTGATGCCCTTAAAGCATATTTTTGTTGTAGTGGATGTGTGTTCTTGGGTTTTTCATCATCTCACAAATGATATATGTTATATCAATTGGACATCTAAGTTGTTGGTTTCCAGGGATGTCAAGTTTATTTCTTCTAATCCTTTTGAGGATACGGTCCCAAATAATGGATCTTCAATACTTCCTTCTACTTTTCCACAGCCAAATGAGGGCAGTGCAAATGATGATTCATCTTCTTTAGAGAGTGATGATGTCCAGGATAGGGATTCTAATACTGATTCTGCTGTGATGATTGAGGAGAATGGTGGTGTTTCTAATGCTGGGGATACAATTGAGGCCAATCCAGAAGTAACTGAGAAGAAAATCATTCCAGCAACAAGGACTAGAGGTGGTGCAAGAGTCACTAAACCTCCTGCTTGGATGAGTGATTATGTGGGTTTTACTTCTTCTTACCCAGTTATTCCTCCATCAGTTACTGTGCCTCCTACATTCCCTTATGTGCTCACACCTCATTTCTCTACTAGTCACACTACATTCTTGGTTAATGTAACTAATCTCCAAGAACCTGCATCATATAAAGTGGCAAGTCAATATGTAGAATGAGTGGATGCAATGAATAAAGAGTTAGATGTTTTGGAGGACAATCACACTTGGACTCTTACTCCTCTTCCACATGGTAAGCGTTCTATTGGTTCTAAATTGGTATACAAGGTGAAGCTACGGTCTGATGGTACAATAGAACGTTTTAAAGCATGGTTAGTAGCTAAAGGCTACAACCAAGAATTTGGAATAGACTACAATGAAGTATTTTCTCCGGTTGCCAAACTCATTACTGTTCGTTTCTTGATTGTAGTAGCTACTTGTCAGTGTTGGAAGATCCATCAAGCTGACGTGAATAATGCTTTTCTACATGGATTTCTACACGAAGACTACGTGAAGCCTCCTCAAGGCTATAAGAAAGCTAGACCGGGTGAAGTGTGTAAGTTGGAAAAGAGCTTATATGGTCTTAAGCAAGCTTCTAGGGAATGGAATGTTGAGTTTTGCAGGGTGTTACTTGCCTATGGATTCATTCAATCGTCCACGGATCATTGCTTATTCATTCGAGGATCTGGTGCTCAGTTTCTTTGTTTATTAGTGTACGTTGATGATGTACTTATCACTGGTCCAAATGTTGTTGAAATCATTGCTCTCAAAGCATATCTTCACAAGTCCTTCACTATTAAGGATTTGAGTGTGGCAAAATACTTTCTTGGCGTGGAAATTGCACATGGAGAGAAAGGCACATACCTCAACCAACGCAAATACATATTAGATCTCTTGGACTCACTGGTTTTTTGGGATGTTCATCTGCTTCTACTCCTTTTCCTCCAAGTCTACAGCTGAGCAAGAATGCTGGAGATTTATTAGAACATCCTAATATCTATAGACGTTTGGTTGGTCGTTTGCTTTATCTCAATCTCACACGGCCGGACATCTCTTATGTCGTTCAACAACTAAGCCAGTTTGTGGCTAGTCCTCGTTCTTCTCATTGGAAGGCTACGACTCATGTGTTGAGGTACTTAAAAGGATGCCCTTCTTTAGGTGTTATTTATCATGTTTCTCCTGAATGTTCGTTAACTGCATATTGTGATGCGGACTGGGGATCATGTGTGGATACAAGGCGGTCTTTGATGGGATATTGTGTTTACTTTGGTGGTGCACTTGTTTCTTGGCGTTGCAAGAAGCAATCTACTTTGTCCATCTCGTCTGCGGAGGCCGAATATCGTTCTTTAAGTGCTACAACAAGGGAGTTACTTTGGATTAGTTACTTGATTAAAGACTTTCAGCTGCAACTTTCTTTACCTATTCCATTGTATTGTGACAACTTGGTTGCTATTCATATTACCCGTAATCAGTAATTAGGTGTTTCAGGAGCGAACCAAGCACATTGACATGGATTGTCACTTAGTTCGCAATCTATACAAAGATGGGTTTGTTCAACCGTTGCACATCTCTACCAAAGTGCAACTTGCTGACTTCTTCAGGAAGTCTTTATCTGGAGTTCGTTTTCATATGCTGAAGTCCAAGCTGGGATTACTGGATATCTGTAATGCCCACCTTGAGGGGGGTAATGGAGCTCGGTCCCGAGCTTCCTGGTTCGAAGCATGGCTAGTTTACATGCAAGAAGAAGAAGGAGCGTGGAGCTCTAATCTCCACCGTTGGATTGGTTTAAATAAATAGACGGATATGATTTATTTTGATCTTAGTCTTTTACTAATAAAGTCGCACTTTGTGTGTTTTACGTTTTTGGGTTATTAGATAGTTTGTTGGCGTTAACTATCTTATATACGCATACGTTGTGTATATATAGGAGGATGGACCACTGTACTGGGGTTGAGCAATCAATATCAATGAATATCAGTTACAAAATTCCTCTTTAATTCTCTCACAACAAATTCACAACACACACTCCACACAATAGCTTTCAACAATTTACCGTATTTAATTGAATTGAAGTTGTGGGTATAAATGAAAAAGTGGAATTGAATAACAAATTCGTTAATAAACTAAAATGACAAAATTTATAATGTATGAAAGAAGTAGAATAATTTCATTTAAATGCAATGAAAAAATAACAATAATAGAAACTAATCCATTACAATAATACTTCTTGATAAATGAATGGGATGCAAGCAAGCATATGTGAATATCTTGCAAAACAAATATTGGTCACAAACAGGGATGGAGCCAGGACTTTTAATAGATAGGGCGGTTTGGATATCAAAATTATAAAATTTGATATATTTCTTATGCAAAGCTCATAGAAACTTTTTATAATTTTTATCGACATATTCCGATCGATGATTTATCTTAAATCTATTGTTAAGGACCCACAATTAAATAAGCACGTCTAATCTCATCTTTTTTATCAATCAGATAACTCCATATAGACATACATAATCTAATATCTCGTTCAATGTGAAAATTATTAGAATTGAGATCAAGCTTTGATAGCTCTTTTTGAGAATAAGACTCAACAATATTTGTTGGTGGATTGGTAATTTTAGAAGTAACATTATTATCCACATGGACCGCATCGACTCTTTATTATCATCAACACTCCGTGGGCGTTTCTTGTTATCATCGAAAAAATAATGAAGAATTTTATATTTTATTGTGTTGATTTATGAACTTATATATAAAAAATACAAGATTACTTCCAAATAAAAAAAAAAAACTATCTTTTTTTAAAAATAAATATGAAGCATAAAAAAAAGCAATCATATGATGCAATGCATCAAGACACAAATAGTTGAGATCGTGTATGACCAATTTAATTGGCTATTAATTAATTTCAAACTCCTAAATATTATGTACTGTATAACATATTGAAATAATTAAATTATACAGAAAATAGATAAAAACAAATATTTTCATATGAATTAAAATATAGATAACAAATTATATCCCATAGAATAATCGCGCTCGAACTTTTTTAACCGATATTGGAATAGAAGAGATTAGCCACATATCATATTAAAAAATAACATATAAAAAATCAAAATATTATTTGAAAAATGTTGCAGTGTTGCAACTTGTGAAAAAAAACAAAACTATAAATTGCAAGTTATAATTTGTGACTAAAATCAATAATATTAACCTAACAAACTTAACAAATTCATATATAAATATCTTAATGGACCAAATTAATGGCATTAAATATAATTTGATAAAACATTTTGTTAAAAATAAAATATAAACTAAACAAACTATTTATTTATTATATATATAATTGAAATTTTGATGGGGACAGTGACCACTCCAGCAACCTCCTAACTCCATCTCTGGTGACAAATATTAGTTAGAATTTAGAATGTTCACATAAGTTGATTGAGAATAATATCAATCATAAAAGCATAACATTCAAATATGATTTGTGGTAGAATTTAAGACATGAACATATATTAGTTAGATACGTAATAATACGTGGATCGCACCTAACATATAAAGACTAGACCTTATTCAGGTGTGTAAGGAAGCTTGACTCAGATCTAATAACATAGAGGCATAATTTTGTCAAGCATTTGGTGAGACATAGCTTATGTCCTAACTCACATTTGGTAAGCTAGAGACAACTATGAACATGCAAGGCAAGATGTGCAACAATATCTAGTGCCATTTCAAAATAATTGTAAGATGACTTCTCTCTACGTATGTAGAGAACATGCTTATGTGGCACCTATTGTCTCCTCTGATTCTTCGAAGGTGTTTGGATCCGAATTGCTTGATCTGATTGTTCAGGTGATTGACCAGTCTCTTGGTGTGAGATGTCCACAACTAGAGATCTTGTCTCACAATATTTCTCAACACTCGGTACATGCATTCTAACTCTAAAGGTCTCATAAGTATCTACAAATTACAATAGCCTCTAACAGTCACTCTACTTTGCGCTTACTTGATCATCATAATCTCTTCACCGGATAATAGTCTTTTCTTAATGCTTATTTTATATATTACGACGAGATTCACTTTATTCAAGGATTCAAGCAGTGGACATTTGAGTGTTCATATAGTCAATGATTCAATATGTAAAGATAGAAGCTTCAACTACAAATGAAGGTTAATTCGTTTATATTTTATTGTGGTGTTGGGAACCCCATGAATTTATTTATGTTTTGATGATGTTTCTTGAAACTACACTTAGTCATTTCAAGATATTTAAAATCAAGTAATCAATAAATCTTTTAGGGAATGCTTAACTATAAAATGAGCAGATTGTTTTCTTGCAGTCTGTATTATTCTTCTAAAGCTTTCCTGAACATATTGATTACTAAATGGACAAACATTCTTTTCTAAGTATAGACAATTGGCCCATGTTAAGAACATATCGTTTTTTGTGAAAATAATGATCTATCCTTAACGCATTGCAGCTCGCTATCCATTTTCACTTGTCATGGTTTTTAGGTATCATTTTCTCTAGAATAGATTATAACAGATCATAATTGTAAAAAGGAAGTTTGAAGTTTCAAACTTACTTATAGGAATGATATGTTCTTTCTATGATAAAACAACTACAATGTAAAAGAACAGATGGTTAGAAAAACCATCTGTCCTATAGGTCAAGCTGTTGCATAGTATAGAAATATTAGACTTAGAACCATCTCAAAGAAGACAATCATAAGAGAGCAGATGGATCTACTCATCCCAGCAGCCCGCTGTAAAACAACAGATCATTTTTTGAGAAAACGATCTGTCCTTAGCTTTTGACTACTGTTATCAAAAGATGGTTTCAAGAAAGTCAATGGATAATCAAAGTGTTAATTGAGTATCAAACCAATTAAACATATGAGATAGCTCAACCCACAGATCGTAGGAAACGATCTATTGAAGCAAAGTCTAGCTAGTTGTTCCTCACAGTAACTATGGTGGACTGCCGACATACCGACATTTATCATAAGTCAACCACCCAGTGTGTTGTCACATCAAAGAGCATATTTTAAGGAATGAAGTACGAGAATATCAATTTGGATATACGGTGAATCATTCCAAGTATGGCAAAACACTGGAAACATGCGTGAAAGGTGGAACAAGACGCATTACAGGCGGCGCGTGTAACATCAACATTTGATTAAAAAACGTTTTTTTATTAAACAAGAGCATTAACCACCAAATTCCGCATACAACATAAATTAAGTTTAACTTATAAAGTTATTCTTAATCGTTGTTTTCACTACATAAGGTTATACTTGAGTAAGATTAATTCTTACTAACAAGAAGAGTTTAATTTGCTACCAAAGCTATCTTAAATATTAAGTGTGCTTAAGCCTTATTATTTAATCAAAAACGAGAAAACCATAAGTGTGATAAATATATTTGAACGCTTTAAAACATCAATTGGAGAAATATAAATGTGGTGCCCAATATATCGGTGACCGATTCTTAAGTTTGAAAAAATACCGGTACTTGGGTAACCGGTTAATAAATTAAATATTAAAGAAATATATTTTAAGTTTATTTTATATTTTATATTTATTTAAAAAATATTTATATATTATAAAATATTTACAAATTAAATTAAATTATATTTATATTGAATTATTATTTGTTTAAATTAATATTTAAAAAAATAAAATGAAATGAAAAATCGGTACCTTAACTGGTTCTATCAGTTAACTGGTACCGAACCGATATGTACCCGATTAACCGATAAAATAAACGATTCGAGTACCGATTCCCAAAATTATGAATTTTTTCGATTCCAGTAAATCGGTACCGGACCGATTGACATCCCTACTCATCACGTGATTTGATACTTTTGTATCATCACTTGCTGTGTAAATAATACTAGTTTGTGCACCCGTGCTTTGCACGAGAATGTTTTATTTATCACTAATTTATACACATAAATATTTAAATGAATAAAAAAATGTTGCAATTGAATTGTAATATGATCATAATTGGTACTTCTAGAACTGTAACCGTCATATAAACGACTTGATTCTGATTTTAAATTTTCAGAACAGTTAGATTCCAAATTATAGCCGTGAACACCTCTACTATGTAATTTTACAAATTTTAATTGGTTTAAACAATAATAACTGATTTGATATAGTAATTTTTTTGGGGTATTATGATTTTCAGTAGTTTGATTTTTTTAATTAATATTGATCAACTAATAATTGATCTCACATATATACATAAATATGTAAATGTATGTAAATACCGTATTTAAAGTTAACTATAAATTGTCATTCAAATTGATTTATAATTTTAGCATAAATTCGTGCAATAGTTATTTGTTTGAAAACTTAATTTAATATATTAAATGAAATATTAATTTAGTTATCGCAACATATATCTATTAATAATTATATATTATTTAATTTTACATAATATATAAATCAATAAAATAAACTATGTTTTATAACTAATATATATATACACAAAAATATAGATAAGAATAAATTAAATATTTAATATTAATATTACAAAAGAAAAAAAAAACTGAAAATTAAAAATAAAAATATTTTGACTTAATCGATTTATGAAGATTTTATATATATACATACATACATACATACATATATATATATATATAAATTATATGTATGTATATAATTCCTTTCAATTTATTAACTCATTATAATTTTTTCTATTAAATTTATATTTTATATTTCATATATTAAATTAAAACTCTTGTCGAGATTTTCAATTTAAGATATATATTTTAAATATTTTTAGAAATGAAATAAAATAATTTTAGAGGAAAAATATTATAGGAGAAAGAAAATAAAAGTAGTTATTTGTTTAAACTTTAAAAATTATTTAATTTAATATTTATATTATTTTTGTCATTGAAATTAAATTTAGCTACAAAATTGTCACTAAAATTGAATCGAAAATAAATGCGTCATATTTTATATATGTTTATCATTACTTTATAAGGTTATTCATTTAATTTAATTTGAAAATATTTGTACGTATTTATAAATGACATTTAGTAATTTACAATTTTTACAATTTTCATATTCATTTTTTTTTACAAATGAAATTGAATTATTGATTAATATATAATATTTGAATCTTGATTGTAAATGAAATAAAACATAATTACAAAAATGTAGTCAAAATACATTGCATTGTTAGAAATTTTGATTGTTTTAATCATGATTACTACTAAAATTAAACTTAATTACAAAATTATCACTAAAATTGATTTGAAATTTAATAGTTTCATTTTATATTTATATGCATATATAGATAGATTTATTAAAAAAAATATGTTTTGTAAAAATAATTATGTCAGTAACTTTGATACAATTTATCATTTTGCTCTGTTTTTTAAAATTTATAATTCTCTAATTTTTTTTAGTTTGTGGTTAATTTCTGAATACCTTTTAGTTCTTCAATTTTTTATTTAAAAAATAAAAGTTTCAAAATAAGAAAATGAAAGTAAAGATAAGAAGAAAAAAAAAAGAACAGAAATTTCAAAATTTTAAAATTGGAAAAATAAATCGAAATTTAAAATGAATAAGTAAATTAGTCTAAAAATTTAGAAAATGGTCATTATATATTTGTAAATCAAGTATTACTAATTACTCCTACATTTTATCTTCGCTTGCAAAAGAAATATATTTAGGAGAATTAATCAAATAGAAATTTTTTAGAATTATAAGATGGGTCCGCTACATTGACGTTTTTAGAATTGATTTAATCATAATTACAATTAAAATTAAAATTAATTATCAAATTATCACTTAAATTGATTTCAAATTCAATGCTTCATATATATATATATATATATATATATATATATCTATTTTTTTCATGAATAAAATTCATGTTGCAGTTGGAATTTAGCTTAAATTTGATATTATATATACTCTCTAATATAATATTTTTAATCGTTGGAATTTAGCTCAAATTTGATATTATATATACACTCTAATATAATATTTTTAATCGTTTATTTTAATAAATCAATAATGTTTTCTTTTACAAATTAATTTCAATTTAAAATTTTTCACATTTATATATATATATATATAGGATAAAGTTCTCATGAGAAATAATATATGTGAGAAATTAATGAAAAAATCTAAGCCCCAATTATTAATAATTGAGATTAATTAAATTTAATATAAATATATTTTTATTTAGAAACATAATTTTAAAACAAAAATTAATTTATAGATAGAATCACAACCATTATTTAATTAAAATGTATGATTGAAATCTTTTCTTATTTCTCTCGTAAAATTTCTAATTATATAGTTCAAAACATATACATATATATCATATTTAGACATCCTTCTACATATACACTTCATAATTTTTTGAGGAATGCAAAGTTTAAATATTTTGATTGCAATTTTTTTCGTCTACATTGTTTACTAACTTGATTTAATTATTATTGCGACAATAAGAAAACATTGGATTGAAACCTTCCATCTTGAGATATGTTAAAGTTGTTTTGTTCCACATTAGTACATTACGTTAGTGGAGGCCAATATCCAATCCAACTCTATTAAAGATTCTAGTTACGTCACCAATATATGATATGACGCAAATCATATGTTATTTCCGCTTTCTAAATCTAATTTATTAGACTAAGCATCATGTGACCGCACAAACTCTTATTGTTAACAATAAAAATAAAATAAAACAAAACAAAATATAATGGTAAATAAATCAGCCATTAAATACCGAATTGATAGAGATGAATATCAGCGTAGTCTATATTCCAAGCTATACAAAAGCTAGAAATTCTAAATAGCCAATTTAATAGACTTTTGTTAGTTTAAAGAGAATAAGGTGTTTTTAGATGTTTAAACTCTGCTTTTTAGAACTCATTTATGGATACATATTCTACTTAGATTAGAGCTCATAAGGTCTGGATGCCCTCGAGGTTTTCAATAAGATGATAAGGTGAGACTCGATGAGCAAATTTACTTGCTCTACGGATATGCGGGTCTTTTGAAGTGTTAATTGCGTGACTAACAAAGATTGACGCATGTCAAGTTTTGTTATGTTTATACATTGAAAAACTGTCACTCGAATGAAAGGGACTATAATCATCAAGTGGTCACATGATGACGTGGAATTATGTAATTTGAGAGGATTCTAAGCAACTTGTACTATGAATCAAAGGTTGTTATCATGGTAATGTTACTCTTTTACCCCTTATATCCTATACTATATATACCCCATTCATTTTCATTCTTAAGGTTAGCTACATTAATTTCTACTTGTTATATTCATACACCTTTATCACGTAAACCATTCTTCAGTTTACAAAATATTAACTTGGGTGTCGGAGTGTCTTCCCGGAGAACTTCAACCATTCTACGGCTTTGTTTTGCAGGCTCTGCCCGAAGAACTAAGGCCTAGGTGATTGCAACTACACTCACCTTTGTAGAAGAGGTATGATCTCCAAACCTCTTGGAGCTTTCATACTCTTTTCTTTATTATTTGATGTGAATTAATCCTTACTCCAACAACAATCTTAAAGCTATTGGCCAATAACTTTCTATATGGTAAGTGAAGTTGTAATTACTCTCTCTCTATATACGGTAAAGCAGCAAGTTGGTTTAGAACACAAGTAAGCGAAGAAGAGTTTTGATCGACAATATAATTCTGTTGAAGTTTCCTTAACAATTACTAATATTTAGTGAAGGCGATGGAGAACAGCAAGTCCAAGAAAACTCTATAAAGAAAATTGAGAAGAAAACCAATCTGCAAGTGACCTTCACTAAGCGCCATACTGGTCTCATCCACAAAGCAAGAGAACTCGATCGCCCTTCTCTGCGGACAAACTCTTCACCTTCGGCCACCCCTCCGTCGAAGCCCTTGGAGATTTTGGACCAGAATGAAAAACCAATTGAAAATTCCATGCTGCAAAAAACAGGAATACAAACAAAAATGAAAAGTCCAGGTAGATTATATAGAAGATGTGTGGAAGGATGTCAATTGTAAACCTCAGCAAATAAGTACATGTACAATAGAGATGCTAAACTAAGATACAACCGATGTGGGACAATACAACAAGAGACTATACAAAATATATATGCAATTCCTAATACGCCCCCTCAAGACGGCGGGCGAATGACAACGCCGATCTTGGACATGAGTAGAGAGAGACGCGGACCAGAAAGAGACTTAGTTAGAGCATCGGCGAGTTGATCAGCTGAGGACACATGAGAAACCCGAAGATATGAAGACTTGACAAGATCCCGAACAAAATGGTAGTCAATAGATATATGCTTCATGCGGGAATGGAAAACCGGATTTGAACATAAGTACGTGGCACCAATGTTGTCACAGTAAACAACAGGAGGAGAAGATTGTGGTGATATACAAAGCTCAGTCAAAAGTGACGAAACCCAACAGACTTCAGCAGCGGCGGAAGCTACAGCACGATATTCAGCCTCGGTTGAGGAACGAGCAACAATTCGTTGTTTACGAGATCGCCAAGAGATAGGGTTAGAACCAAGAAAGATAATGTAGGCCTCCGTAGAAGAACGATAATCAATATCACCTGCCCAATCAGCATCAGTAAAACAATGTAGATTAGGAGGGGAATTGCTGCGAAGATGTAGAGAGCACTGCCGAGTGCCATTCAGATAGCGTAGTAGACGCTTAACAGCACCCCAATGTGTGACAGTAGGAGAATGCATGAATTGAGACAACTTGTTGACAGCATAAGCAATGTCGGGGCGAGTAAGCACTAAGTACTGTAAGCTCCCAAGAACCTGCCGATACATAGAAGCAGCATAAGGCGCAGTACCATCATGAAGAGACAGCTTTGTGCCAGCGGCAAGAGGTGTAGAGACTGGATTGGCGGTGAGCATATGCAGTCGCGCCAGAAGGTCTGTAACATATTTGTGTTGTGACAAATGACAGCCCTGACGTGTGCGATTGACTTCAATCCCCAAGAAGTATGATAGGGGACCAAGGTCCTTGATGGAGAAATGCGTGGCAAGAGCTGAGGCAAACTCTCGAAGAAAAGACTAATCACTGCCTGTAAGAACAAGATCATCCACATACACCAGAAAATATGCCAGAATACCATTATGATGATAAACAAATAGAGATTCATCAGATTTAGCACAGAAGAAGCCAAAGGAGACGAGAAAGGGACGCAATGCATTGTACCAAGTGCGCGGGGCTTGCTTTAAGCCATAGATTGACTTGTGAAGCTTACAGACATACTCAGGATGATCAGAATCAGTAAACCCTGGTGGCTGAGACATATAAACTTCATCAGGAAGAGATCCATGTAGAAAGGCATTATTTACATCAAACTGATGTAAGAGCCACTGATTGGAGACTGCAATACTGATAACAACTCTGATAGTAGTAGGCTTGACAACAGGACTGGATGTTTCAGTGAAGTCTATACCTGGACGTTGATGAAATCCCTTGGCCACTAGACGGGCCTTATATCGGTCAACTGAGCCATCAGGTTTCCGCTTGATTCGGAAAACCCATTTGCAGCCAATGATGTTTTGAGTGGCAGTGGGTGATACCAGAGACCAAGTGCCATTCCGAAGGAGTGCATTGAATTCCGAAGACATAGCATCACGCCAACAGGGAGAGGATAGAGCTTGAGAAACAGTGTTAGGTTCAACATCACTAGAAACAAAAGAAGAGAAGCAATACCTGGGATTGGGTTTGATAATATTGTTGCGAGAGCGAGTGACCATAGGGTGACGACTAGTTGAAGTAGGTGAAGGAGGACGTGGAGGATCCTCCGGCAAGGGCCGAGGCGGTGAGGGAGCGTCTGGCGACTGATCAGCAACGTCTGGAGGAGTAGGGACAACCATCGGTATGGGTGGCAGGTTAGGGATGGGATCAGTGGAGGGAGTGGATGTATCGGATGGAGGGGACGGTGATGTGAGGTGTTGGTGTGGGAATATATTCTCATCAAATGTCACATGGCGAGAGGTAAACAGGGTGTGAGTGGTGACATCAAGGCAAATGTATGCACTTTGGGTAAGGGAATACCCGACAAAGACACAGGGTTTTGATCTAGGAGCAAGTTTATGTGTGGCGTAAGGCCGGAGCCAAGGATAGCATTGGCAACCAAAAATTCAGAGCTTTGTGATGTTAGGTGCTTTGTGATATAATTTTTCATAGGCAGAGAGCATGTTAAGGTTGACTTTGGGTAGGCGATTAATGAGATATGTGGCAGTGGAGACAGCATAGGGCCAGTATTTCAGGGGCATAGAGGCACGATGGAGTAAGGCAAGGGCGGTGTTGATAATGTGGCGATGACGGCGTTCAGAGGCACCATTGTGTTCAGGGGTATGAGGGGGTGTGGTGAGATGAGTTATGCCATTGGAGGTGAGGAATGGGCGTAGAGCAATGTACTCTCCACCATTGTCAGTGTAAAGAGTTCGAATGTGAGTATTATGATATTTCTCAACAAGAGACTTAAAGGCAACAAAGGTTGTTAGGACATCAGATTTTCTTTTGAGGGGGTAGACCCACATATACTTGGTAAAATGATCAACGAAAATCACATAATATTTATACCCATCATAAGAAAGAACAAGAGAAGTCCATACATCAGAAAAACATTAATTCAAGAGGCATAGTGGACTGTAAAGTGGACTCATCAAATGGAAGTTTATGACTTTGGACACATTTGCATGAAACACAAGAAAAATCAGCCGTATTGGAATAGGCTAACTTATTAATAGATAGAGTATGTCGTAGTATTTTTGGGGAGGGGTGTCCTAAACGCGCATGCCACAAAAGAGGATTTTGCCGAACAGAGACAAGCGCTTGAGATGATGGGACGGCAGCTGGGTCAGTCGGCCAGACGTACAGTCCTTTAACGCGTGGCCCCTGCAGAAGAATGTCCCCGGTTCGTCGATCCTTCACCTGAAAAAGAGAGGAAGTAAAGACAACAAGAACATCATTTTGTTGACATAATTGAGTAACAGACAGGAGATTAGTAGACATCATAGGAACTACAAGGGAATCATGAAACTTAAGGGAAGGTAAGTGAGAGAATTTAAGATGACCAGTGTGAGTAATATTTAATCGAGTACCGTCACCAACGATCAAGTTGTCTTGACCATCGTACGGCGAGTGGAGAGAGAGGTTGGCGAGATCGGTAGTGACGTGATGCGATGCTCCGGAATCAAGAATCCATCCCGGAGTTGACGGAGCCGAAACGGCAGTGTGCGCCGAAGGGGAGTTGTAGGCGAATTGGCCTGTGTTCCGACCGGACTGACGGGAAGGCAGCGACGGGATGTCCGGACAGCTGCGTGCCGAATGCCCTTGAATGCCACAGAATTGGCAGCGCCCTGGTAGCCGGTGCGTGGCTGATTTGACGAGGGGGCTGGGGTGTTTTGCCGAGACGGCTGATGGGACTGATTAGGCGCATTTCGACCACCTGTGCGTCCAAGAGTGAATTGACGGCGAGACACCGTGAAAGCAGTGGCAGGGACTTCAGATTGAACAGTGGATCGACTAGCAAGTTGAGACTCCATACTAAGTAATTTTTCATGCAATTCATCAAATGAGACTGGGGAGTCACGAGCTTGAATAGCTAAGCCAATTTCTTTGTATGATTCATCAAAGCCATTAAGCACTTTAAGCACAAGATCTTCAGAATCCGTAGACACCCCAAGCAATGAAAGTTCGTCGACAACACCCTTAATTTCAAGCATAAAATCAGTAATTGATTTGGTACCTTTTTGAGGATTGTGAATCTTATTCTTGAGCGCGATAATTCGCCCCCTCGATGATTTGCCGTAGATAGCAGCAAGAGTATTCCACGCGGTCTGAGACGTGGTGGCCGATGCAATGAATGATATCAGTTTGGGCGAAAGAGAGCCAATCAAGGCACTGAGGATCAATTGATCCTGGCGAATCCAATGAGTGTATGCCGAATTCGGAACTGTGGAACCATCGGTAGTGATGGTGGCAGTGGGGCATGGGTGGGAGCCGTCAACAAATTTGTAGAGATCATACCCGGAAAATAGGGTTCGCATCTGGAAACTCCAAGCGGCGTAGTTGAGGGACGTTAATTTGAGGGGGGATTGCGAAGCAGTGTTGAAAGCGACAAGGGATGGAGAGTTGCTGCTAATTGTCGCAGAGGAGGAGGAAACAATGGTGGGCTCGGTTGCCATGGTGGATTGACGGGCAACAGCAGAAAAAAGGAATTGGGCGGCGGCGAAAGTTTGGATGTGGCGGCAGAAAATAGGGTAGGATCAGAAAAAAAAAATGGCTTGAGCCTAGGTTGCTCTGATACCATATAGAAGATGTGTGGAAGGATGTCAATTGTATTAAACCTCAGCAAATAAGTACATGTACAATAGAGATGCTAAACTAAGATACAACCGATGTGGGACAATACAACAAGAGACTTTACAAAATATATATGCAATTCCTAATAGATTATTAAGTTACGTGATTTTGTGTGAATCTGTCCTAAGCAAAGTACTCCTTCTCCCACTCAAAATGACCAATTTTTTTTTTGGCACGCAGATCAATAAAATCTCATTCTTTTTTACTTACTCAATACATATCTCTCTTAAAAAATTGATATAATAGAAAATGAGTCATTTTATTGGGATGAACGGAAATGACAAAATGAGTCATTTGGGATGGAGGGAGTATTAGCTAGCATCCCTGTCCAAACTGCTAACTTAGGATGTTGGAGAATCAAAATTTTAATTTAATTATAGATTAACAATTAAATATGTTCTATTGTGTATTGATCGCATTAAAAAAAAGTAGATTCACGCAATTTACAATTACAACCGTCTGCGTATAGTAAATTCCAATAATTCTGGCTCCATAATGATTTAGAATTATTCATAATATAAGGTTTATGTGTATAATTAATAATAAAGTTTATTAAATTTGAAGAAGAAGAGTGAGGAGTGGAAGTAGTGAAAATATAAGGTTTATGTGTATAATTAATAATAAAGTTTATTAAATTTGAAGAAGAAGAGTGAGGAGTGGAAGTAGTGAAAACAGGGTAGGGTGGTGATGGTACTCCCATCCTTTTTGATAATTTCTTTTATTAATTATCAAATTACATTCATAATCTATTGATTAAAACATAATTTAATACTAATTAAAATAAAATTTTGAAAATAACTATTATTATAATTACTTATCTACTTATGTGTGGTAATTAAATGACATTAACAAATAAGACATGGATATATTAAATATCTTTATCCCGAATAGAAAAACGAAAACATACTTTTTAACAAGAGTGATAATTGTAACTAAAACTTTTAATTTCTCTGATCCCAACTTGAGTTTTGGTAGGATTCGGAATCCCAAATCAAGAATTTTTCGAGATTGAGATTAAAATATTGAAAAAAATTTTAGACTCTGGAGTTCCAAATCTGGATCGGGATTCTCAATTTTATCAAATTAATTATAATTTCAATTTAAATTGTAGTTTTAGTTTTTAAATTTTAAATTGAAAATTACTACTCCCTCCGTCCCAACAATCTTAGTCCCTTTAATTAAAACTGTGAATATTTTTTGATCAAATAAATCAAAAATAATGGGACAAAAAGAAGACTATGTGATTAAATTAAATTTTAATTATAAATTTGAGAAATTTGGACATTTAGCTAACTTAGCCTCATACACTCATTTAAAAATGTCCAAGTTAACTTTACAATGTTACACTTACATCATAGCCTCTTTTATTTCTTCCTATTCGTCATTATAGTAGTACAAGGTTAGAAAAAAGAAAAAGAAAAGGTCGAACGACACCGCATCGTGCAGGAATCCTGAAATCCAACTCTTACCGTTAATTAGGAACCCTAGAGCCTAGAGGAATCTTTAATTTACTTTTTTTTTTTTTTTAATATAAGAGTTTCATTTTACAAATTTAGCGTATAATTCATTCAGCATCATTTGTTTGGGGAAACTAAGAAACATGAAGATCGTACGGAGAGACCTCACGCGCAACGGTCCTGGAAGTGTGAAGGTTTAATTTCCTTCATATTGTTTTGGTTGATGTTTTGAGAAAAACTTAATTATACCACCGCACTTGATTTGCAGGGAATGGGTGGCTTCAACTTGGGTTCGATTTTCATATTATTTTTGATGGTTTCTTAGTGTTCTGCTTATTTGATTACTGGTTTTGGTGCAGATGATTCCGGATGAAGCAGATGATCTATGGCTTGCTTATAATTTGATTGTAGTAGGCGATAATGTAATGGCCGTCACAGTCAGGTATATTATGTGTTGTTTTTAGAATATATGTAATGTTTTATGCATTGAGATGTGTTCTAGATTGGATTCCAGTGTTGAATTAGAAGATAAGTGAAGTTTATGCGATAAAAACTGTTCTATATTGGATTCCAATTGTTACGATGGATTTGAATGTTTAACCTAGTTGACTTTTTCCTACTTTCAGAAAAGTTATGAGGGAAGCCGCTTCTGGAGGAAGAGATGCTGAGAGAGTGAAACTGAAGCTAGAAATCAAAGTTGAGGTAACTGGAGCTTCATGCTCTTATTGGTTGAATTGAATATAGTGAATAGCTTTATTTTCTTCCAAATTTCATACTAGACAAGATTGAGTGAGAATCTATTTGAACATCAGACTACCGAGTATGATAAAGAAGGATCTGTCTTACGCATACGTGGGAAGAATGTTTTGGAGAATGAACATGTCAAGGTAGTTGTATTGGGCCTTCTTCTCCTAACTACTTATATCCTTTGTGTTCCAACAAAACTTTGCTGTAATCCTTTTGTAGATAGGAGCATTTCACACTCTAGAAATTGAGCTCAACCGGCCTTTTGTGTTGAGGAAGGTAAAGTTTTCCAATAATAAACATATTGCCATTCATGATCTGTCTCATTCTCTTACGCTTTCAGTGCCTGTATGTTTATTGAAACTCACTGAAAAGTTAGACCGCATTATCCACACTATGCTTATTAAAATCTGCTCACCTATTTTAGGACCTCTGGGACTCGTTGGCATTGGATGTTCTTCACCAAGCATCTGGTATACCGTATAGTTAATGTTTTTTTTCTTTATCTTATTTTGGAACCACATTATCTGGATTAGCATATACTTATAGTCGTGAGAATGAAACTATCTTTGTATGTACTTCACATGCTCAATTTAATCTTGTCTATTTACCACGCTACCGATACCATAAATACTACTCGCTTGGCCCACAAAGCGTTCCGTCTTATTACTCATGTGGGCGGTCGACCAAAAATGGTATTTCCTTTTCTGGACACTGGTTTACAAAGAACTCGATACTTGAAACCTCACAAATATTCAATTTTGGTGGGTCCCTTTCGCCATTTAAAATAAATCTACCAGATTTTTGTTAAATCCTGTGCCCCCTCCTCGCACCGTATATTGAGGACGGAGTATTAGTCACGAAAAAGTATGAAATGCGTGCGTGTGTTAGCCTAGTGTTGGTGGGGTTAATGCCCAAGACAATAGGTCTCGGGTTCGAGTCCTCCGTGACGCGGTTATGTAATTTAAATTTCATGTAATCCAATTTTTTTTTAAAGTATGAAATTACATAATACATGATAATACAACAGAGTATCAGGGATGTTAATATATATATATTTACCCTTCCACTTGTACGATTATAATCATTGTATGAGAACTCGAGTTTCAATGTGCTTATTATGACTTCATATTTTTATAGATCCAAAAGCGAGTGCAGATCTGGCTATTGTTCTGATGCAAGAAGGTCTATCTCATATCTTCCTTGTTGGCAAAAGGTAATTTAATGGTTATTCTTATGATAAATGATTAAAATCATTACACCTCATATGAGATTTGCTTTTCTTAAATCTTAATTTGAAATTACGTGTTCTACTTCTACTCACTCTTCTATAGTTCAATGACTTTGCTAGGCACATATTTTGGTTTCCATGAGGTGTAACTTGTTTGTCAATATTGGTCATTTCAGTCTAGTTATTTTTGTTTTTCAAAATCTTATGGGTTTGACTGATGTGTGCAACAGCATGACAATTACGCGTGCTCGTATAGAGACTTCAATACCGCGTAAGCATGGACCTGCCGTTGCAGGATATGATAAAGTATGATCACCTTCTTGCCATCTGTAGCGCTGGCCTGATAATGTTTGTGGAACATTTTTAAAATGATATTCATTATAATCCCTGGGATGCTTTTTTTGGTTGCAGGCCTTGAGTAAATTTTTCGAAAATGTCTTACAGGTGAATTTAGCAATCTAGTTTTTGTACTTGTTCTTCCCTTTTCAAAATTGATTCAAGAACTCAATAAGTATGGTCAAACAAATTCGTGATGTTTCAGGCATTTCTAAAGAATGTCGACTTCAATATTGTTCGCTGTGCTGTGATTGCAAGCCCAGGGTTTACTAAGGTTCAATTTAAATTTCATGTAGCTTGTCTCTGACTTGTCATATGTGATATTGTAATAATATATGCAGATCATTGTTTTCATGTTTAGGACCAATTTCATAAGCACTTACTGTTGGAAGCAGAGAGAAGGCAGCTGAGGTCAATAATTGAGAATAAGTCTCGTATTGTTCTTGTGCACACTACCTCTGGTTACAAGTAACGCATCTTCACTCTTTTCTCTTTCACTCTCCAATGTCTGTGATATTGCATTTTCGAACTCACTAGTGATCCATTTTTGGTTGGAAAATATTAAAATTCAAGTGTGCCTGTGGTTCCACTGTATCAATAAAAGTATCAAGTGCTTTAATCTACTCACTCTCTCCCCTATATACATAATAGAGAGGTGCCTCAATATGTACTTTCAAAGTCTTAAAGCCTTTTCATATTATCTGGTCTGCTCAACGGCTGATAGACAGGGTCAAGTGTACACTTAATTTTTAAATCCTTGCAACTATCTATACTGTCTGTTCTGTTCTGCTAATTTTCTCAAATAAATAAAGTATAGAGTTTGAAGCTAAATCAAGTATTAGCACATCTCCTATGGTACCACAAATTTTCAATTTAAGAGATTGCTAACGAGTTGGTATCCTCCTGTAAATCAGCATTAGGTACTTTTGTAACTTTTATGTAAAAATTGTTGGTAGGCATAGCCTGAGAGAAGTTTTGGATGCTCCAAATGTGGCAAATATGATAAAAGATACAAAAGCTGCACAAGAGGTAAACGTTGCACCTAGTGCACTACCTTATTAGCTGGAACTTGCCTATTCCATCTTTCATCTAATAAGTTGAGACATGCTTCTTAGTCATATGGGTTAACTTAAGAGTGTGGCATTTCATTTCTTGATGCAGGTCCGAGGACTCAAGGAATTCTTTGCCATGCTTTCCAATGTTAGGTTCTACCCTTCATTTTTTTTATTGGTATATGTATGAACTTTAAGACCACACCATGGAGGACTCGAACATTATGCTTTTCCTAGAGCATCTATAAGTATTAGGCCAATGAAGTAAGGACTAAGGAATATACTAAAAGAGTAACTATTAGTTTTTTCGCTTATTTGACTTGAGGTTTTGCATTTTGCTCAAGGATCCTGAGCGTGCATGCTATGGACCAAAGCATGTTGAAGTTGCTCATGAGCGAATGGCTATCCAGACACTTCTAATAACCGACGAGCTCTTCAGGTTAGTAGTGTCATAAACTCTTATCAACCTCATAGTCACAGTTTCCCCTTTTCCCAATCTAAATCTATCCAGTCTAGATTTGTGCATGCATTTTTCATGATGTATCAGAATTACGCTTTTTGTATTGAACTTATATCATTTATATTGCTGCTCCAGGAACAATTTTCATATGGGTCCGATAAGTAATAATATTAGTACTAGTAGTATTAGTTGAATAACAAGTATTAGTAACAAGCTAATATGCCCCTTGGCATACTCCTTTATATATGCCTTCAGAGTTCAGATGTCATTTAAGAGGAAGATAATTGGAAAAATGCATGGGAAGATCTATTTGCATGCTTTGATTTAATATAGATGCTTGTCAAAATTTTACCTAGTAAATAATTTCAGAATACTGAAAATTTAAACCTTTTGTGAATAAGCAACTGTGCACATCTAACAGGAACCATTTTGAGAGAAAAATGTGACCAGCAAACAGAACCATTTTTTTGTTTTGTGAAAACCTATACATCATATCTTTATAAACATACTAAGCCTTATCGGATTTTTCTCCCACTCCTGTACAAATAGTGAATGTTTATTTGCAAATGCCATACAATGAGAAAGCACCATGAAATCTTCACCTTCCACTAAAGACGACTTTCCGTTCTTGGATGTTCAGGAGTTCTGATGTTGCAACAAGGAAAAAATATGTGAATTTGGTCGATTCAGTCAAGGCTTCAGGCGGAAATGTTCTCATCTTCTCATCAATGCATGTTTCAGGAGAACGTAAGTACTCAGGTTTCTGTTAACTTTGGTCATAAGAACAATACATCCTCAACATACTCGAGTTTATGTCCTTCGTTTCCTCTGTGAAGTCATTGCCTCTTTTCTCAAATTATTGGTCTGGGAAGGATAACAGCATGTGAGATGTTTGTGTGCATCCATAGTACTGAATTAACTAGTTTTGTGTCTTTACCGAGTCTTTGTTGTGTTCTTGAGCAGAACTAACGCAGCTGACTGGTATTGCTGCGATGCTTCGTTTCCCCCTGCCAGACCTGGACGACATAGAAATGTAATACCAATACCAGGTTGATAGAGGTTACAAACTAGTTTTACTGACTCTGTTGTTGTATATCATAATCATATTTTTCCTTTTCATTTTATGCTTCTTTTTTGTTTATATAATATGAAATGGCAGCAAATTTTGAATTCATGGCATCAATCGTTCTTGTGTAATGTATAGCATTGTGATGAGAGGAGACGATAGATTATATAGACCACATACAATTTCATTTCTTCTCAATTTTAAGTAACAAAGTTGAAGGTTATACATGGTTGGGGTAAATACTTGTATAATGATGCCTATATATTCTTGATTCAAACTCCTATTCATTTGTAATTTTCTTGGTGTTTGGATCTCACTAGGGCTGTCAAAATTTACCGAAAAAACGGTATACCGTACTTATCGTACCGAAAAATACCGTAAAATACCGGATATAAGGTATACCGTAATTTTTGGTAAGGTATGATACCGTACCGAATTTTTCGGTAAGGTAAAGGTATGGGTTTTCCAAATACCGAGGTATACCGTCATATACCGTACCGCGGTATACACCGATTTTTTCGGTATATACCGTTATTTTGATGTATATCGATATATATACATATATAAATAATATTATATGTAAAGATATATTCAATTTGAATTATAACAAAATTGTTTATATATAAATTATGAATTATAATTAATAAATATTAATAATAAACTATAAAATATGTGAGTTTATTAATAATTAAAAAGATTGAACAATATATTATAATAATTATTTTTAATAATAATGATAAACTATTATATATATTTTTTTGTTACATAATTAAATAATTGTGATATAATTACACGATCTACTAAATTATTTTTTAAAACGAGCATATCAATCTAAATATTTATATAATTAATGACAATAACATAAAGATAACTATAATTTAAAAGTATAGAAGCTTTAAAAACATAAGTGTTTAATATGATCGTATGAATACATATTGTTGTTACTAAATATAATATAAGTTATAATATATACTTAACGAATATATATTAATTTGTTATAATATGTCATGCATAATGTCCAAATTAATTATAATTTATATACCTAAATCTAG
>JAPKLX010000107.1:0-44699 GCA_026898415.1 Leonotis leonurus | reverse complement strand
TACTACACCAAATCTTTACTTCATCTCTTATTTTACATTCTTTTTTCTATATCATTTATTATCCTTTGTTAATATATTTTCAATGGATAAAGATTCGTCTAATTATGATCCAAATTCATATCAATATTCAAATCCTTCTTCTTTTGACCCACAAAATTTCCAACAATTTTCTAATTTTTCACAATTCTCAAACCCTCAACAATTTCTAAATCCGAGAGGATTTTCCCATCCGCAACAATTTCCCAATCAGCAACAATTTTCCCCTTCTCAGATGTTCTCGAATTCTCAACAATTCTCTTCTCAATATTATACTCAACCTGAAGGATTTAATCAAGGTCAAAGATTCCAACCTTCCGAGATATTTCCCCCTACCAACTTGTCTGCAAAAGGGCTTGACATGATCAATCTCAATGATGAGCCAGACATCAACGACAATGACAAAGATTTCACTCACAAGCGACATGGCTACACTAGCAAAGAAAGTGAGGTACTTGCAACTTGTTGGGTCGATATAAGTGTTGATTCTATTATTGGAAATTATCAAAAACAGGATCAATATTGGAAGCGAATTTCTGTTGCTTACAATAAAAATCGCCCACGAAATACTCCAGAGAGGAATCCAAAAATGTTGAAGTCTCATTTCATGAAAATACAAAAGGATACGAAGCTATTTCAAGAATGCTACTCTCGGTGTTATGCAATGTGGCATAGCGGTCACAGTGATGCAGATATCATGGCCCGCGCCCATAGTGAATTCAAGGTACATTCAAATGATAAGTCTTTTAAACATGAAGGTGTTTGGAATATTCTTAAGGAGAGTCCAAAATTTGCCACGGTGGATGGCAATATCCATTCTTCGAAGAGGACCAAGACATCAAATTCTGGTTCATACACTAACTCATCAAATCCAGAATCAATTACAAGTGAGCACCCTCATGCTCGTCCGGAGGGACAGAAAGCTGCAAAGAGAAATGCAAGAGAGAAAGGAAAGGGGAAAAAAGCCACTGGTAATGACGACCTTATGGAAAACTTCATGAAGTCTCAAAGAGAAATACAAGAAGCTGCAAACTCAATGCAATTCAAGAACGATTACTGCATTGTGATGCGAAATACATCAAAAATGATAGTAGAGCAAAAGGAATTTCACGACAAAGTATGCGATCAAATTAAGAAGAAATGGGGTTGGACTTAATTTGTATTATATTATTATTTATTTTACTATTTTTTACATGCAATTTTGTATTTTTTTATTTTTATTTTTAGGAATTTAATTATGTATTGCACTTTATTTGTATTGATCTAATTTTAATTATGTATTGCACTTTATTCCTCTAGTATATTGAATTATCATTGCATTATATAAATATGTATTGCACTTTATGTATTCCTCAATTATTGCACTTTATGTATTCCTCAATAATTTAAATATGACCGTTGACATTATCATTGCATTATTCAAATTTTGTTTTAATAATATTTAATGTTACCGTTGACACTATTATTGCATTATTTAAATTTTGTCAGAATAATTAGAATGTGACCGTTGCATTGAAAGCATATTGAATTTATTGTAAGAAAACGGTCATGTCATTTTTTCAAATTCTCAATGCTATAAATATATCATTCCACTCATTCATTTATAATATCTTCATTGCAACTCCATCACATATATTTTAATATATCAACATTATATCTTACCCATTTTTTTCCAAACACATAAAAGATCTCTTCTTCCTCTAGTGATTGGGACAATTCCATCGATGATGAGGCGGATCTAAATGCCTTAGAATCATGGAACGAAATCAATCAACGTTTTTTCAACTATATTCAGGCACAACAAGATCCATGACGCAATAGAGTGTTTGTGCGTCGAGATCGTAATGCAGCAAATGTTCAGCTCATGAAGGATTATTTTGACGAAAATTCGACTTGGGGTGCAAGTGTATTCCGTCGACGTTTTTGGATGTCAAAAGCGTTATTCCTTCGAATCGCTAGTTCATTGGAGGAAAACGATGCGTATTTTCAGCTCCGTCAAGATGCAACAGGTACAAATGGTTTCACACCTTTACAAAAATGTACGGTGGCACTACGACAACTAGCAAATGGTGGTGGAGCCGACCAATACGACGAGTATCTCCGTGTTGCAAAATCAACAGGTATTGAATGTCTTAAAAAATTTTGTTGTAGTATCATTGACATTTTTGGTGCAGAATACTTAAGAAAGCCAACCACTGATGATTGTCAATGTCTACTTCGGATGCACAAAGAAAAATACGGTTTTCCCGGAATGATCGTAAGTCTCGGTTGTATGCATTGGGCGTGGGAAAATTGTCCAGTAGCGTGGAAGGGTCAATTCACTCGCGGTGATCAAGGTCGCCCTACAATAATTCTTGAAGCGATTGCCTCTCAAGATTTATGGATATGGCATGCTTTTTTTGGAGTTGCCGGATCAAATAATGACATCAATTTACTTAATCAATCTCCACTGTCCAATGACACCTTACTGGGAAATGCACCACAAATAAGTTTTACAGCTAACGGTGTACGATAAAATCATGGCTATTATCTAGTTGATGGAATTTATCTCGAATGACCTACCTTCGTCAAGACTATTCCACAACCCACAGATGACAAACGGAGGTTGTTCAAAATGATGCAGGAAGCTGCACGAAAAGATGTTGAACGAGCATTTGGTGTCCTCCAAAAACGATGGGCAATTATTAAAGGTCCATGCCGACTTTGGTTCCGAGAGCATATAAAAGATATCATCATCGCTTGTATTATTATGCACAATATGATAGTCGAAGATGAGAAAGAAGGCGTCACCGATTTTACAGATGATGACGATGATGTCGGATCTAGCGATAGAGTGCGTGCAACACAAGGAGCGACTTCGTCATTTCGAGCATATATAGAGAGGTCAACAAATTTACGAGATAAACGAGCTCATAAAAAATTAGAACACGATTTAATTGAGCATATGTGGCAGCACTTTGGCAACGATGATGAGTAGTTTTTTTTGTTATTGCATTTTCCCTTTAGTTATGCGTGTTATTTTCAAGTTTGTATTGATTTTGAATCATTATAATATTTTCAAATTTTCGTTTGTAATAGGTATCGAAAATAAGTATTGTACGTTATATGAAATTTTCAAGTTTATTGCAAATTTATCTATCATTTATCTTTTTTTTTTCATTGCTTACATTTAGAATATTTTAAATAATAAAATATTAAAATTCTTTTTATAAATTTAATTTAAAAAATACTATATAAAATCAAAATAATAAAAGGTATTAAATTAAACTAATCATAAAACATAGTATATACATAAAATATATAAATCAAAATAATAAAAGGGATAAATTGCATTAAGTGAGCTCCATTAAATAGTATTAGCACCCCAAAATTAGTACCCATCATTATTGATGGTTCTAATTTTGAGGTTCTTATACATGTATCAAAATTAGAACCCCAAAAGGGGTTCTACCATTGTAGTTGCTCTTATTGAGGGACAAATACTTATTAGGGAAAGGAGTACACTTATTGAGAGGGACAAAATCTTATTAAGTATTTTAAGATACTCCCTCCTATTTTTTTTAAATGATGTTTTGAGATTATGCACAACTATTAAGGAAATCTTTTTATACTTATTTTAACCTTATTTAATGCTAATTTAATCTCAATAACTTTAGTGTAAAAACAATAAAAGAGAGACTTGTATAAAGTAATTTAAGTGTAAAAACAATAAAAGAGAGACTTGTATAAAGTAATTTAAGTGTAAAAACAATTAAAGATACATTAAATATTAAGAATATGATGAAATCTAGAAGAACTTTCATGATTTAAACAAGGGTATGATAGACAAAAGCATTCAAAACATCATTTTATAAAAAATAGGAGGAGTATCTGTGAACAGTAATGAGTGAAGGTAATAATTGTGTTATCTATTAAAGCTATGTTCTCTTTGAGAGATAAATTTATCTCTTAAAAATGTGGATAAGAGTATAATTGCCATTTAAATCCCTCCTCTTTTATCCATCCATCTCGTCTAAATTATAAATTCACACTTTTTTTTCTCCTTAATCCCAATTTTAGGGAGGGATAAACATAGTACAACCAATTAGCCTTTCTTAAACGTATGAAATAAGAGAAAAGAAAGCTTAAAACAAATATCTACATATTCTCCAATCAGATTCTCCCTTGAGTTTGGCGTTCGTCATAGTCATAGCGTGATTGATTTAGAGTGTGCTAATATAATACGGATTTTCATCCCAATACACTTCTACTTATTCTACAATTTTTATTTTCCAACGATATACAGAGATGGGAGTGTTGGATCGCCACTGCATAACGGCTGCCATCATCCTTTTCTTTCTTATTCCGAGTATCCATGCTTGGGGAAAAGATGGCCACTATACTGTTTGCAAGATTGCCGAGGTCTCTCTATCTCTCACTCCTCTCACAACTTTCCTCAACTTATTTTGAATGTTTTTTGAGATTTTGACGAGCTCACCAGTTGAATTTTTGGTTGCCTTCTTCGAGTTTACTTGCTTGTTTCAAATTTCTTTTCTCAATTTTGGGGGTGTTTAATTGCATTTTACAATGCTTAAGGTATATCAATCTTTTGGTTGAGGATGATGAAATGCTCCTTACCCTATTAAGTGTAGAGAAGATTTTGAGTGGAGCCACGCCATCTTTTTAAGATTTTTAAGGTTGATCATGTGGAGAACTTTTTCCAGCAGAATCTGATGTTTTTTATTTAATTTTTTTATTGTCGTAGAATTATCTTACTGGCGAAGCTATGGCTGCAGTGAAAGCCTTGCTTCCGGTCGATGCTGAAGGTGATCTTGCTTCTGTTTGCTCTTGGGCCGACGATGTTCGCTACAAATCCGGCTATCGCTGGACCAGCACTTTGCATTATGCAGATACACCTGATTTCAGATGTAACTACAACTATTGCAGTAAGCTCCTCTCTGTATTCTACTTTCTAATATCATGTATTTGATTTATTTTCATTTTTTTTATTTGGATTACTTTTATAAAATGAAGTAGTTAAATGTAAATCAATTAATTGATAATGCTAATGCAACTAGATACATTTTTGCTAGTGTGTAAGATGCTATCACATGTTTTTGTATCATTTGTACTTTAATACGTGTATTTTCATTTTATTTATGTACCACCAGGTTAGTATCGCTCTCAGTAATCGTTCAACTTCTCAGTGAACTGCTATCGAAGCTTTGGTTTAATGTTTGCTTGTTTTGTGTGATTTGTGTCTAGCTTCTGGACACTTTTGTTAGTCCGGATCTTACCTAAAATATGAAATGCCTGTTATCTCTTAGTAGCCTGAATATCACTTTCATTCAATTCTTGCTGCATTTCATCACATTCTGTCCTTTATAGCTCAGGATATGCTAATCAACTTGAGGTCGATAAAACCTTGATTTACCTTCATTGTTATATTTGTTAGGAGACTGTCATGACACTGTTGGACGTAAGGATAAGTGTGTCACTGGAGCAATTTATAACTACACAAAGCAGCTTATGTCAAAGCATGATGATTCTGGTCTAAACTCAGTGAGCTGTAAGCAGCATCCATTGAGTCTTAAATCCTTATCACCATTAACATCTTTTGACATCTTATATCTTCCTATTACAGACAACATGACAGAAGCACTTATGTTCCTATCACATTTTATTGGTGATGTCCATCAGGTCTAGTCATTTCTATTTTTCTATAAAATCCTTATCACCATTAACATCTTTTGACATCTTTTGAGCATAGAACTATTGAGGATTTCTTATTGATTGTATCTGCAAATGTCAAATTGAAATCCATTTACTGATTGGAAGGTCACTCGAACAGCTCGCAAAATTAGACTGCAACTTTTGATATCCCGCTAAGAGATTCTTTGTCTTTATGCCATCAGAGCATCACTTCAATAAGCCCAATTTCCACCCAAGTTACTTCAGAGAAGTAATATTCACAAAAGAGTTTATGTAATCTAAGAGTTTCTTTCATATTGGTTGGCAGCCATTGCATGTGGGATTTTTAGGTGATGAAGGTGGTAACTCAATTACCATTCGTTGGTACAAAAGGAAAACTAATCTGCACCATGTGAGTTGCAATTGGCTTAAAACTTAAGATCCATAAGTTTTATTTTTTTCAAAGAGATGTGATTTTAATTTGTTAAGAAGGTAAGCAAAAGTACTTTGGTTCAGGTATGGGACAATATGATCATTGAATCTGCTCTAAAGACATTCTACAGCAAAGATCTCACGGCAATGATCCAAGCAATTCAGAACAATATCACGGTGTGTGATGCTGCTAATTGGTGAATAATACATGATTATTAAAAAAAATTAGAGGCTCAACATGGCTACATGTTAGAGACATCTGATATTTATGCCGCCATTCTAAAACCAATATTCGATACTGGGTTTATGAAATGTTGCTAGATCTTCAAAGAAAGTATAGAAAAATGAAGTTATGCAACAATACTAGTCTGATTATGCTTGTTAGGTGAAAAATGAAATTATGTTATGGGTGTTTATGTAATACCCCTCCATCCCACTACTGTTGGCCCATTTGGGTTGTCCCGTTAGCCCCTTTCATAAAATTACTCGTCACAATGTAGTGGACCACACAACTTACAACACAAAACATAGTGGCCAATATTAGTGAGATGGAGGAAGTTGGAATCTTGCTTGTTAGGTGAAAAATGAATTTATTATGTCATACTTCAGTAAAAGAAATAAGTCAGCCAATCCTTTATGAAGATCTTCACAATTTTACTTCTATGCATAAATGAATTTTATTTTTCCAAATACTTTATCTGGTTTTATCTTTTGTTTATTAATTTAGTTAGTACACAATGGTCTTGTCCTTTTTTACCCTTTTAAAGAGATGCAATTTCTGAGTCACTCCTCGTCTTCTATTGTCTCTGATGCATTCTCAACTTTTACCCTCCAGAAATGTAAGTAATTGGGATGTTTTCTCTGGGCATGTACTTATTGCGCCACTTCTTTTTTCCTCTCATTTAACTGTATGTAGGATGCGCTTGTTGCTAAAATATCTCAGGAGAATTGCGGAAGCACAGCATGTCCAGATCCGTACGTATATAGTCTTTAGTCTTCCTTCACTCTCCAGTACCTATAACCACTCCTGACAAGATCAAATAGATATAGTTAAATATACACTATTTGCTTTTCTTCTTGATTGTACTACATTTTTATTTTATTTTGTTTTGTTTGTATTTATTATGCAGGTATGCTTCTGAAAGCATCTCTTTAGCTTGTAAATATGCTTACAGAAATGCCACTTCTGGGAGCACCTTAGGAGGTGAGATGCCACTTCCTTTTCTTACAACCTAGAGTTTCCCATATTTCATTCATAAATCTCTAGTAATGCAGACTCAACTTTCTGGTGGGTCACAAATATGCATAAAGATGAAATAACTGTTCTGCTCCTAACTAATGGATTTAGTTTTTATGCTTGGAGTCTATCTCTGTATAGTTGAATACAATCTTGTGCATTATTACGAGAAATAAATGTTATCAAGATTTCTTCATGGTTACCCTGATCTCTTTACCTATCAGGTTTTCTAGTTGTTTCGCGATGAACATAATTGTAATTAGTGACTTTGTGTGTTATATCTTGTGGCTGCATTCCTCTTAGGTTAGCTAAACTGATACAATTGGTGGAATTCTTGCTTAGGTCTTGAGATAATCAACTCATCTTTTATATGTATTTGTGTGATCATATTATTCGATTATCAGATTATGCACCTGTGTTTTCATCTGTATCTGCTAATTTCTACTTCTTTCTTTTTTTTTCTGTGCAGACGAGTACTTCTACTCTCGATGGCCCATCGTTGAGTCAAGACTAGCCCTAGGTGGGGTTCGGTTGGCAACACTTCTCAACAAGATCTTCTCTGAACACAAGTCAATTGCAGAAATGTGAAATACATTGATGGGGTAGAGACGAAGTACCGTTCATTAAATCTCGAGAGAGGGACTGCTATGCTATGTGTGCCATCCCTCTTGGCTTGTACAATTCCTTCACGTCAAGACTGAAAATTTACCTAATTAAGTAGTTGAATTTCTTGTAAGCCAACATTGCTGCGATGCTAAGATTATGTACCTTAAATTATGTATCCTCTGTCTTGTCAATTATGCTTTTTTGTATAAAAGCAACTTAAAAGACACATGAAAGATGAGCACAATAGCTTGCACGCCTTGTAAACTATCAATAATTTGTCTATATATATATATATCACACACTAATAAAACAGAACTGGTATATAATCTTGGTGGGTCACGATATCCATTTTTCAGCTCCAAAATGTTGCTTTTAAAAGGACTTTCTGCATATTTCGTTGCTTTTCTTGTTTGTGTTGTTGTTAATGAACCATGTGCTGAAGCATGGAGTAAAGAAGGTCATGCCATGACATGCAAAATTGCTCAGGTATCTATATGAATCCAAACATTTCAATTTCTGGGATAATGTTGTTTCAAGGGGAAGACATATAATATGCAAATCATACTCTCTTGTTTGGTTATCTCTTTCTCAATTTCTCTGAGAATTTAACATTTATACATTCTCAATATTCATTTCAACACGATTTTTCATGTTCACTGAGAAACATTTATGTATGTAAATACATAGGACTTGCTGAAACCTGAGGCGAAGCATGCTGTTCGAATGCTGCTTCCCGAAAATGTCAATGGTGATTTGTCAGCACTCTGCGTTTGGCCTGACCAAGTTCGACACTGGTATAAGTACCGCTGGACGAGCCCACTTCACTTCATCGACACCCCAGATCAAGCCTGCAACTTTAAGTATCAGAGTAAGTTTTAGAAATCATATCTTTTTTCTTTCTTTCTTTCAATTAATGAATAATTGTTCCTTTTGATTGATTGTGTGGGTGTTTAATGCTGATGAATAAATAAAGGGGACTGCCATGATCCAAAGGGTGTGAAAGATATGTGCGTCGCAGGCGCCATTCGGAACTTCACTGATCAACTTTCACATTTCCACCATGGAACCTCTGATCGGCGCTGTAAAATATCATCATGCTTTCTATCTTGAATTGGCTTGGCTCTCTATAATATGTTAACCTTAAAACAATTACGCTGGCTTACTTAATAAGGATTTCTTGTATCCATATTCCCAGATAACATGACAGAAGCCTTGTTGTTCTTAGCACATTTCATGGGAGACATCCATCAGGTAACCAAAAACAGATACTAACTAGTCTTTAGGTATAATTAATTTCTTGGTTGGTCGATTATATGTTTGTGTCTCGCTTTGTTAGCCCATGCATGTTGGGTTCACAAGCGACGAAGGAGGAAACACTGTGGACTTACGCTGGTTCAGACACAAGTCCAATCTTCACCATGTGAGTATTGGCTTATAACTAAAATGCTACTTTTTAGCCCTTTCTTGCCAAAAATGATACTTATACCTTAAATCGTAACGTTTTCTTCACCAGACATGTTATACGTCATAGAAATAAAGTCTAGAAATCTAGAAAACAAGATTCCTGTATGGTTTTAGAAACTTGATGCAATTTTCTTGTGCAGTTGAATTTATATTGCAAATGGCGTGATTGATTTATGGTTGTAGGTGTGGGATAGAGAGATAATTCTTACAGCCGCCGAAGATTACTATGGGAAGGACATTAACCTTCTCCAACACGACATTCAAGGAAACTTTACTGATGTAAGCAAACACACTCCTAAAACAGACAGCTTTTAATTAATGCTTGTGAAAACAAAACCTCTTGTTTCATCTCTGTGCATGTATGTACATACATATATGCTATATATTGATAGCCTGATGATTGGATTTGGCTGTGCCACAATGACTGTTGGAAACAGGGAATCTGGACTAGCGATCTTGCCTCGTGGAAGAAATGCAGTGACATATCTTCTTGTGTGAACAAGTGAGTGAAGGAAAAGTAAAAGGACGACTGGGTCCATTAATTCTTGGTAAGAAATAGAATGTAGTTAATTATGTTGGAGTTGTGGATGTATTTGCAGGTATGCTGATGAGAGTATAGATATAGCTTGTAAATGGGGATACAAAGGTGTTGAATCAGGAGAGACTCTTTCGGGTAATAATATATATATATATGGAGGGCCGTTTCTTGATTGATGAAGCATAACCTATTATAACTTCATTTACTTACTCCATTTGGTTTTGGTTTTGGTGGTAGATGATTACTTCAAGTCAAGATTGCCCATTGTTATGAAGAGGATAGCTCAAGGTGGAGTCCGCTTAGCCATGATTTTAAACCGGGTTTTAGCTGGTGAGGCCCTACACCTTGAGCTATAGAGTTACATCCAGACCCAGACCCAGACCCAGACCCAGACCCAGATCATTCTCTTCTTGCTGCTTAATTACGCACCTTCTACCAAACTAATATATGCCTCTCACTCTGTTTCAATCTCCCTTTTCATTATTTTATTTTATCTATTGTCGTCATCTAACATACTCCATTTATTAGTTCTAGAAATAAAACATATTTCATTTATAGCTCTTTCCTCTATCATATATTTTATTATGCTGCCTAAAATTTAATATCGATCGAATTTTTCAGATATTTGGTCTTTGGACCAGAAGAATGCTTAGGTAAGGATAGAACAGTAAGAATTCATAGTATTATTCTACTTTTGAAGAGAAAGAGGGACTATTCTCTTTGAAATGTATTGATTTATGTGGAATATTAACGCCAAAAAGTTAAGTCGTAAAATAATAAAATATGGAATTATTATCAAATAAAATGGAATTAAAAATAAAAATAATATAGAAAATACAAAAATAGAAAGCGACTTTAACGTGGAGTGGAAGGGACCAAGACCAACGTAATATGTATTTGAATTACACTATGACTACCACATTTTTGAAGGCATCCATTTCCCACTCTTTTTTAGAAAATTAGTAATTATATTAAATTTAATTTATAAAATCATTTAAATTCGGAAATTTTAATCTCGAGTATTAATCTCTTATCCTTATCGTTATGACTTTGATGTCGAATTCCCTATATTCCATCTACTTCAAATTAAAATAAGTTTCAAAATAGAGTATCATAATTTGTTATATATATATATATAGAAAACAGTTCATATACAAAGTGACTTTTGGGTATAACATAGGAAGTGATCACAATCATTTATTTTAGTAGATCATCCGTTATGATCTCTTCAAATTTATTGATTTTTAAATATATTAAAATAATCCAAAAATATTATGATAAGGACATTTATGTAATTAAACTGGATATAGAAAATAATAAATCCCACTGATTAAGGTAATAGAGGTTATATTAAAGAGAGAGAAAAAGAGAATTAATAGAAATCGGTTATTAATGGCCACGGCGATTTTGCTCCGGCGAGGGAGGATAGATTGCCGTCGACTCAGCGCCGCTGTTGGTGGTGGCGTCGCTGCTTTATTTTAATTACGTTGTTGCATTGATAATACAACAATTTTGCATTGAACCAGACTACAATTTTGCATTACGAAATTGAACAGTATATATTATCATTTGGGTTCAATTACCCCGTATATGAATTACTTCAGTTACATTATTGCATTGTTGCATTGATAATTACGTTGATAATTTTCATTGAGAAAGAATTGATGGAAGGGGGTGAATTCTTGGCAGGCAGGTTTGTTTTAATTACGTTGTTGCATTGATAACACGACAATTTGCATTGAACCAGACTACAGTATTGCATTACTTCAGTTACATTGTTGCATTGATTATTACGTTGTTGTATTGTTGGTAAGCGTGAATCTAGAAGACTTTTTTGGCAAAGAGAATAAGATTTTTGGGTGGTGAGGGAAGATTTTTCAAATTAAAAGTGAGAAGATTTTTCAAATTAATGCTATAAACTGCACATTCATTTTGACTATATTACCCTTTTGCATTGCAAATTTGCAATGCAACACGCGTAATAACTATTTTTCCTAAATTTTAGGATTAAATTTACACTATTAAATGTAATGCAATAGATAGACATGATTACTTCCTATTTTAATACAAAAATAATTTTTTATTTGAACGCACCCTTATATATTTATATATATATATATATTAAAATGAGAAATATGAATGATTACAATCATGAATATTTAAAATTTATAATGGTCAGATTTCAAAAATGAAAACTGTTATACATCAATATTATAATGAAAAAACTAGAAAGGGTAAACTAGTAAAATATATAGATTCCCTAAATTTTAGCATTTCTAAAAGAAATTCTACCAATTATTATACAAATTAATCTTATATCATGATGATATGCATGAATCTTTTACGGAAGATGCCAAATAAGAAAATTCCGGATTCAAATCTAGAGACGGTACTTTAAAGGATAATATTTTTTATATAAAATTTGCATAACAAAGTATACCAACATGCATTTTATCAATAAACGAGTGCATCGTGTTATAAAATTCATGCATACAATACAAAACGTAGGTTTTAATTTATTCTAACAAAAACACTTAATTAGTATATCAATAATAAATTTCATATACAATAAAATGTAAAAAAATCGAATGGAAAAATGTTAATAAGTGACCTCACCAATTCGTCAAATAGAAAACTACAGTTAAGAAGATAACAAATATTATTTTAAATCATAGTTAAGTAATGGAAATAATGATTTTATGTATAAGTTTTGCATAAAAATAAAAAACAAGATATGAGAGATAGAATAGTAGCCATAGCTACGGTTTTCATTGACGGGATGAAGCTAGTTTTTGTAAGCTTTCATACATTACGGCTGCAGGCCTAAGTTAGATATATATAGCAACACAAGAAAACCTTAAAAATAGAAAGAAGACAAAATAGTATAACTAACTAATAGGGAAAGACAAGACAAGACACTAACTTAAGTGTCTGTAGAAACACAGACCATGTTCTCTCTTTCCCTATGAGCATTGCAATTGCTATCACTAGAATCCCAAGCACTCTTGCAGTATAACAACCGTGGGCTTGTCTTGCATGCTATGCATGACATGTAGGCTAACACCCCCCGCAAGTTGAGTGTCCTCAAGTATATCTTAGTCTAAACTATCGCTACGGAAAAATCTAATCACGGTATGTGTTCTTGACAAGACTTCAAATCATTCCAAAATTGATCATCATATCATCACATCATGTCACATAGAGATCATAGAAGCAAATAGATCATCTAGACTAGATTATAATCAATTCGAACAATGCAAAATAATGATGCATAAGATGTTATTGAGATTACATAATCGGCTAGAGTTTTTATCCATCTTAAATAGCGCATTTTTATCTTTTCTTTACTTTCTTTCAACATGAGGAATATTTAGGACAATATTCATCGGGTGAGTACTCCGAATGATCGGATTTTCCCGGTGTGGTTTCCCATACCCATCTCTTTTATAAATTTGTATTTTGATTTAAGAGAGCGGGGTAGAATCCTTTTGTATTCCTATATTTTAAGAACTTCTAAGAAAATCACTTAGAACGATGTCAAGTTATATGATCATTGTCGCGAGGTATGAAAAATTAGGGGTTCCCTAATGTATCCTCACACGGTTTCCCGTGCTCATGGTTCCCATAGGAGCAGAGACCTCTTGACAAAGTTCATTTAATAAAACACGGATACGCAACAAGTGGTCATAAACAACTAGCAAATTGAATCAATCAATTTATATTATCATGCATCACTATTTTAATCATTCTACTAAGATCTACAATCCGGTCATAATGTTCTACACTTTCTTAGTTCATCTACGTTTCACAACATAAATCAACTCCAATCAATCAAGGAATTCAAATCATGTCTCATCTCAAACATATATCATGCTTCGATTTACCCACGATATATACAGATCAAGTGGCTTACAAACAATCAAAATTTTTGCATGCTCACAAAACACAAAAAATAAAACGACGAATGCATGCATAAAAAGACACCCCTCCCCGACAACGGTGCCAAAATTTATTTCAACTTATTTTAAACTTTCAGTACATGGCGTTGTTTAGACCAGACCCACTGTCCGATAAAGGGACTCAGTAACGGGTACGAGGAATATTTCCAGCCGATATACTTCCAATTTATTTTATTAAATTGCTCGCAAGAGAACGAGTTCGTTATAGATTAATAAGTTGACCCTAGTCGTATTCTCAAGGAAGGCTTAGCAGGGCGATTATATTTCTTTGTTCGTAAAAACGGAAAGCAATTAAAAAGAGTTTGACTTGGATTTTTATAGCTAGGCGAAGAAAGTAAATAAGAAAGCAATTAAAATCTAAACTAAGAATGAAAATTAAATCTAATCTAGGAAAGTAAAGAACTTGAAGTTTGAAGACGAAAGAAGAACGAAAAGAAATCTGGAAATTAAAAGCGATGAAAGGAATTGAAAGCATAAAATGAAACAAACGATAAAAGTAAATAAACAAAGCAATAATTAAAGGGAAAGAAACGAACTTGAATTAATACTTGAAATACGTCTGGAAATGACAATGAAAATCTGGAAATAACGGTGTTCGAATGTTGTAAACGGCTAACTCCAAAACAAAGAACAGAACGACAAATCATATCTAGAATGCTAAGTCTCGACCCTTGACTGTAGGATCGAGACGAACTAAAAATAATGGAAATATGCTGGAAATCTAGTCTAGGAATTCGTGCCAAAAGGAATCGGGACGAAGTGCGGAGAATTGCGATCTGTCGAATGAATGGCACGACGTGACTTTTTATAGCGAGAGGAAACTCAGCGGTCTCTGGAAGTCACCCGGCGCTGACTAGGGTTGTTCCGAGCGGCGCTAGAGTTCGTTGCAACAGCTCGCGTGAAAAATGGGGAGTCAGCGACAGCTTAGATAGGTCAGCGGCCGCTAACCCGTGTGCCGCGGCCTGGCATGGCCGTTGGCGCGCGGCTGGCTTAACGCTGGCTCAGTCTGGCTAGTCAGCGACCGCTGATCATGGGTTAGCGGCCGCTGAAACGGTTTGGCGCGTGTCCTCTCGGCCGCTAGCGCGGCGCTGACTCGGTTGCTGACATGCCCTTCGGCACACTGCTTCGTTTTCTCATCTTTTCTTGTTTCTTTTCCACTTTGGACGCTCGTTTTGGCCAACGATCCTGAAACATAAAATGAAGCGTAAATCGAGCCAAAATATCACGGAATGAGGGAAAATAATATGAATAAAGCTACGGAAAACCTAAGTTTAGACGAACAAAATGAGACTAAACATTGAGCATGACTAAGGAAGTAACGCCAAGTTTATTACGTAGTTGAGCGAAGAATTGAAGACTCAAGTGCTTAATAAACACATCAGCAACCTGATCATGGGAGAGAACATGTTTGAGGATGACTTGACGAGCAACAACTTTACCTCAAACAAAATGAACATCGAGTTCAATATGCTTGCTTCGAGCATGAAGCACGGGATTAGAAGCCAATGCAATGATGCTAAGATTATCCATCCATATTGTAGGAGCACAACAAGGAATGCCAAGTTCATGTAATAGATAGCCAACCCAAGTAATGTCGGAAGAGGCATGAGCAAGGCTACAGTATTCAACCTTGGTACTTGAATGGGAGACGACAGATTGCTTCTTCGAGCACCAAGAAACCAGATTAGAGCCAAGGTAGGTGCAATATCCAGAGGTGGATCGACGATCATCAACGTCCGAAGCCCAATCAGAGTCGGAGAAAGCTGTAAGATGTAGAGTAGAGCGACGAATGTGGAGGCCATAGTCAATGGAACCAGCTAAGTAACGAAAGATATGCTTGACTGCCTTCCGATGACTGTCTAAAGGAGAAGCCATATATTGGCTAACCTTATTAACACAATAATTGAGTTCGGGCAGAGTAATAGTAACATATTGGAGAGCACCTACAACACTCCGATACAATTTGCCATCGACAGTAGGAGAACCATCAACCTTAGATAACTTACATGAAGAAATCATGGGAGTAGGATATCCTTTGGCATCAAGCATGTTGAAACGTTGAAGTAGATCCTTAACGTACCTAGATAGACAAAGTTGCAAACCATGCGTGGAACGAACAACCTCAATACCGAGAAAGTGATGAACCTCCCCCAAATATTTCAATGAAAAATGCTGACTAAGTAAGTAACAACCGATGTAATATCATGAGCATGAGTCCTAGTAATCAATATATCATCAACATAGATGAGAAGATAAATAATAGAAAAACCAGTTTTTCGAATAAATAAGGAATTATCAGCACGGGACTGTATGAAACCAAGATGAAGAAGCGTAGCTCGAACCTTAAAGAACCAGGCCCTGGAGGCCTGTTTGAAGCCATAAATAGCCTTAGTCAGCCTGCATACTAGCGTAGGATCATCACTCTTGAATCCTAGGGGTTGCTTCATGTAAATATCCTCCTCAAGAGAGCCATGCAAGAAGGCATTGTTCATATCCAAGTGACGAACGGACCAACCAAAAGAAATGGTCACATATAGAATGAGGCGAATAGTGGTGGGCTTCACCACCGGGCTGAAAGTCTCATTATAATCAAACCCAGGTTCTTGAGAGAAACCTTGAGCAACAAGAGGGGCTCTGTACCGGGAAATAGTACCATCGACATTACGTTTGAGCTTGAACACCCACATGGAGCCAATCAAGTTCTTGCCTGTGGGAAGAGATGTGAGGACCCAAGTGTTGTTCCTCAATAATGCATCATATTCAGCTTGCATGGCATCCTTCCAAATAGGAATCTTTAAAGCAATGGAAGCATTAAGTGGTTCATGGTTGAGATAATCAATAGAAGTAGAGGCATGTAACAGCTGATGATTAGGGTTAGCCTTGGCTTTTGATCTAGTTATCATGAGATGAGGAGGAAGGGAAGGTTTATCTTTGTGGTGTGTAGAAGAAGGTATGGACTTCTTCGGAAGAGAAGGAGCAGACATGGAAGGCTTAAGGAAAGAAGCAACAACAGGCAATGGCAGAATAAAAGATGTAAAAGGGGAATCTGAGGCTGATGTGGAAAGAGACTTAGAAGGAAAACAAGACTCATAGAAAAGAACATCTCTGGAAATGATGACTTTATCAGAGGGAAGGAGAACTTTATAACCTTTATGATTGGAACTATATCCAAGGAAGGTGCTAGAGGATGAACGAAACTGCAACTTGTGATCACTATAGGGCCTTGTGTAAGGGTAACTAAGGAAGCCAGGAACTCGAAGGAGTGAGTCATCTGGAGGTGTGCCAAAACAAGTTTCAAGGGGTGTGGAGAAATTAAGAACCTTACTAGGAGTTCGATTTATGAGCTAAACAGCGGTGATGAAGGCATCATCCCAAAATCTAGGAGGTAACGAAGACTGAGCCAAAAGAGCTAAACCCATCTCTACTATGTGTCGGTGCTTACGCTCAGCTAAAGCATTCTGCTGCAGAGTGTAAGTACATGAGACACGATTCACAATACCAACCTCTTTGAGGAAACCAGATAGCCCTTGAAAGTCACCTCCTCAATCAATCTGAAAAACTTTGATTTTGGCATTTAACTGATTCTCAACCAAAGGTTTAAACTCCTTAAAAACTTGAAGAACTTGTCCCATACTTTTTAATAAATAAATCCAAGTATGTCGGCTATAGTTATCAATAAAAGTAACATAGTACTTGTAACCGTTTCTGGATAAAATGGGAGATGGACCCCAGACATCACTATGATAAGTTGAAGATGAGATGTACAAACGGAAGAAGAAGAAACATAGGGCTATCGATGGATTTTAGAAACACAACAAGGATGACAAACAAGATCATTGTGCATTGAAGAAAAAGAGATATTACATCGTTTTAAAGCTTGCCTTAATACATCAAAATTACAATGACCAAGTCTCTTGTTCCATAACTCTAAACTAGAAGGAGAAGAGCAACTAGAAACAGAAACAAATGGTGACAAAACATCATGAAACGAAGGAGCTGAAGTAGAAATGTCTGATGAAGAAGCCTTGATTGAAGAGGAAACCCTAGCAGGAGACTTGTGAAGCGTGAACTTGTAGAGACCTTGATCAACAATGCCCTTGGTGACTTGATCCTTAACAAAACAAAAGGTAGGGTGAAACTCAAAAAAGACATGATTATCTTTGGCAAACTGTTTGACACTTAGAAGATTCTTGGAAATTTGAGTAACATGAAGGTTAGACAAAAGAAACCGTCGAGTAGAAGGATTAATTGAAGAAGAAGTGAGAAAAGAAGAACCAACGTTAGAGATATGAACACCAAAATCATCACCAAGCTTTAGAGTGTACCTCCATGATATTCACTAGTCGAGTTGAGCATAGACAAATCATTAGAAACATGATTTGTAGCACCAGAATCTGGGAACCAAGTGGAGGTGTCAAAACTGTACTCAAATGAGGGAGAATGAAACTGTCCACGAGCTTGAGAAACATTCAAATTAGGGATGCTGAAAATGATGAGAAGAATAGGAAGGAGGAGCTTGAGGTTGCAGCGGTTGTCTAGGTTGATAGGGCTGAGGAACAAAACCTTGCTCAAACCGATGCCAACAATCTAGAGTAGTGTGACCTGGCTTGAGACACACTTGACAAGTAGGTTTATTTGAGTTGGAACCTCTGCCTCGACCACCTCTTCCTCCACGCACAGCTCCATTTCTGCCACCTCTAGCAAAATTGTTATAGCCACCTCGTCCACCAGTGTTATTGTTATTTGAAGCACGCTGACCAGAAGCTTGAGCCATGTTAACAGAAGGCTAAGAGCCATCACTGGAAGTTCCAAGCCCTTTCATACTATCAAGCCTCGACTCAAAATTTAAGAGAAGAGCATGCAAGTCAGGAACACTCCAACTATCGTTCCTTGAAGTCACACTGACCATAACAGAACCATACTCTGTCCCTTAGCCAGAAAGAATATGAAGCACTTAGTAACCTTATAGCCAGCTGCGCCAAGAAGGTAACAAAAACTTTTAATCTTGCTCAAATACTCCCGCCTGGACATTCCTTCATTCTTCATAGTTTGAAGTTGGAGCTTATATTGCATAAGCTGACTGACTGGAGAAATTTGTTTCAAGAGCACTCCAAATCTCATGACTAGTGGATAGACCAACCACAGGTACCGTAATGTTTTCAGTAAGGGAGGACTGGATCCAAGCCGAAAGTATCTAGTCCTGTCTGATCCATGAAACAAATTAAACTCTTGGTTAAGTTTCATCTCCTTCTTTTTTGGATCTCCAACTGGAATATACTCCGGTGGAACCTTTGCAGTGCCATCTAAGAAAGACTTGAGGCCATAGCCTCGAACAGTAGTCAACACTTGTTGTTTCCATATCAAATAGTTAGTTTCAGAAAGCTTTATAGAGATGGGATGATTTTGGGGTAGTATGAGAATGGTGGTTGTTGACGGTAATGAAGCAATGGATGAATCTGATGTTTCAGACTCCATAACAAGAAAAAGAAAGAAAACTAGAGGTTAGGAGGAATTAGGTAGCAGAGACATGTTCATAGCCTGCTCTGATAACATAAAAGAAAACAAGATATGAGAGATAGAGTAGTAGCCATAGCTACAATTTTCATTGATACGATAAAGCTAACTTTTGTAAGCTTTCATACATTACGGCTGCATGCCTAAGTTACATATATATAGCAACACAAGGTAACCCTAAAAATAAAAAGAAGACAAAATAGTATAACTAACTAATAGGGAAAGACAAGATAACATTAATGGAGCAAGGACACTGACTTAAGCGTCTGTAGAAACACAGACCGTGTTCTCTCTTTTCCTCTGAGCATTGCAACTGCTATCACTAGAATCCAAAACACTCTTGCAGTATAACAACTTCAAGGTAGCCGTTGGCTTGTCTTGCATGTTATGCATGACATGTTAGCTAACAAAAAAATTATACCAAAATGTATTATATTAATAACTTAATGTATTAATATATGTTATATGCATAATAACATAAAATAATATTATTTATTATACTCATGCATTTATAATATATTTATTGCATTAAATATACATATATAATAACAAAAATATGCTGATATTTAAGAAATTAAAGAAAACAATAATGTGGAAAAAATAGTATTATGTTAAAACATTAGTAAAGAATAAACTTAATAACTAAAGGAAAAAGTTCATATACATTGTGCATAGCAAATTTTACAAAGATGCATTATATTACTAGTAACTTAATGCATCAATATACTGTAAACGTATGTGTATAATTTTTTTTTTATAACAAATGTATTACATGGTCAAAACTCATGCACTGAAACAATTATAACAAATGCATTACATGGTCAAAACTAATGCGCCAAACAAAATATGCACTAATTTATCACAAAATATGGAATAAATAAGAGATTTTCTTTTTACCAAAATATGCATATTTAATTTCTAAACATAACCAAAAGGCCAATCATTATTTCTAAAAATTTGTTCTACAATTCCATAATTATTATGAATGAATAAGTTATTATACATAATTACCTAATTATCCTGTAATTTATTATGACTTATTATCATCCAACATGTAAGGTTAATTGAATAGAATCAATCCTGACCGTGTAATTTAAAAAGTTAATGGTATTAATTCATTCTCATTTATCATCTAATTTTTCATTCTCATTTGATCCATTTTTATATGTATATATATATATAGGGGTAAGATCCGATGAAAACCAAGTTTTATATAGGAACTAAGACCTATGCATATCACACATTAGTTTGATGCATTACACATAGAATCTTATTGCATAACATGGTAATACATTTTTATTCATTAACCAATGCATTATAATTTCAATACATTCTATGTATAGTTTGATGCACAATTAATCTGGACCATAGACTAGACAAAGATCAACGATATAGATTTGTTTGGGTTATTTGAGTTACGTTGTTAGGGCACTATAGAATATAAGAAAGACGAGTGAGTTAGAAGTAGAAACTTCTTTGTATCTCTGATCTGTTATTTATAGTGAATTTGGGTTGGTATAACCCTCCAGAGGTAGGCGGTTTTTGCCGAACTAGGTGAACAAACATTGTGTGCTTATTCCCATCAAGGCAGTAAACATTATTTGTTCCGGTTATTGTTCTTATATGCGTTGCACATAGACGAACCACAAAACTAAGTTATTTCAAATTGATATCAGAGCAGGTCACCTAAGTTGTTGGTGTTTGATCGTGGGAGTTATTTATTTTTGTGGTTCGATTATTCCGAGACAAACTCTATGACGAGTATCAAAGAAGGGATCTCTATCACAAGGCCACCATTCTTCGACGGATCAACCTATGACTATTAGAAGGTTCGTATGTCATTATTCATAAGATCCATTGACGAATCAGCTTAGAGTGGATGGACCCCACCCACGGACGAGAAAGGAAATCCAAAATCAAGAGACAAATGGACGCTAAAAGAAAAGACGGCTTCCGAGATGAATCAGAAAGCACAAAATGCAATACAAGGTGCAGTTAGTGTCGAAGTATTTGCAATCATCTCTAAGTGCGAAACTTGCAAGGAAGCTTGTGAAATCCTTCAAAACACATATGAAGGGAATACTAGAGTTAAGAGCCAAAGAATTTAACAACTTACAACTCAATTCAAAATGCTCAAAATGGAGGAAAGTGAAACTATTTCTGAGTTTCACACAAGGTTACTTAGTTTTTCTAACGAATGCTTTCTCCTTGGCGAGAAAATTCCTGAAAACAAACTAGTGAGAAAGATTTTGAGATCTCTCCCTGAAAGATTTGATTACAAAGTCCCATTCATCGAAGAAGCACGTGATCTTGATACTATGACCACCAACAAACTCATTGGAACTCTAAAAAACTTTGAGTTGGGAAGACGAGAAAACATAAGTGACAAAAAGAAGAACATGGCGCTCAAAACAACACAATTTGAAGATGATGTCACTGATCGAGAACTTTTTGAAGCCGTGGAATGTTTAACTAAGAAATTCAACAAACGATTTGGAAAGCAGTTGTTTGGAGATGAGAACAAGGATGAGAACAAAGGACCAAAATGTTACGAATGCGGTGGTTTTGGACACATCAAGAAGGAGTGTGCTAATCTGTTCAAATACCAAAGGGAAAGAAAAAAGGCGTATCTCATCTCTCTCAGTGATGATGACACCGAGGAAAATGAAGATGGTGAACCAATCAAAAGTCATACCGCTCATGTTGCAAATACTGATCCTGAACAGTATCAGGAACAAGACTGTTGTTCTGAGTTCTCTCTCTTTGATGACAACTCTAACGAATATCTTATCAACGAATATTGGAAGACCATGGAGAAGTGCGAAAAGGTTGACATGATGAACAAATATCTGAAAATAGAATTTGATGTAGTCGTGAAAGAGAGAGATACACTCAAGGACAAGATATTCCAACTCCAATCCACTTTATGTGACAAAGAATAAATTATCATCGAAAGAGACAAGGAATTGGCTCATCTCAAGAAGCTAACCAAAATGATGAACGGAGGATCTAACCGACTTGATGAGATACTCAATCAAGGAAAAGTGGCCTATGATAAAATGGGGTTAGGTTATCAAAAGAACAACAGTTCAACAAACAAGACAACTTGGAGATCCAAGGGTGACACCAGTAACGTCAAGTCTCAGGTATTGTCTTAACCACGTCAAAACAAAGGTTATCACTACATACGTTCCAAAAGCAACGGAAAGTTTATTCCTATTTGTCATTACTGTGATAAGTGTGGACATATTCAAGCGTGATGCAGATCGTTTCTAACATTCAAATCTTCAAGACACCAGTTCAAACCTAGAAGGGACTACAAAAGCTTTGTCGTTCACACCTTCAATCGAACAAAAGTAGGAACATGAGGTTGGTATTTAGACAGTGGATGCTCTAAACACATGACTGACAACAAGGGACTACTAAGAGACGTATCTCTATGCAAGGATGAAACGGTAGTCTTCGGAGATGGAGCAAGATGCACAGTTCAATAGATCGAACAAAGAAGACGTCTTCATCAGAGACAAAAATGGAAATAAAGGGTGAAGACAGTCTCAAAATAGAGAGATGAACAAGCAAACCAACCAAGGTATGACAAATTGAATATTGAATGTTATAATTGTCATCGATTTATTCAATTTTCTTAGGAATGTTGGCACGATGTGGAGGAAACAAATAATTTCATGGAGACCAATGAAGATAGCAATAATGACGATGAAGGTCCCACTTTGCTTCTTTCGTGCAAAACTAATCAAGAGGAGGAGAATCAGTGGTACCTGATTCCGGCGCAAGTTGTCACATTTGTGGAGAAAGAGATCTTTTTGTGAAGTTTGATGATTCCATTGGTGGATATATCACTTTTGGAGACTCATCAAAAGTTCAAGTCAAAGGAAAATGTACCGTTTTAATTCATTTGAAGGATTAAAGTCATCAATTTATCTCCAATATTGCTTATGTTCCAGATATGAAAAGTAACATTTTAAGTTTGGGATAAATTTTGGAGAAAAAATATGATATTCATTTGAAGGATAATAGCCTAACCATGAAAGATGAAAGTGGTAGATTAGTAGCAAATGTATCAATGACAAAGAATAGAATGTTTTTGTTAAACATTCAAAATGATATTCCTATGTGTTTGAAGTCTTGTTATAAGTATCAATCATGGTTGTGGCATATGAGATTTGGTCACCTAAACTTTGACGGCCTTACAAAAATGAGCAAAGGAGGCATGGTGAAAGGCTTGCCGAACATAAACCATCCAAATAAATTTTTTGAGGGGAGTCTTCTTTGCAAGCAAGCACGAAGGAATTTTCCAAATGAGTCTTTGACAAGAGCTCAACATCCATTGAAGTTGTTACACTCGGATGTGTGCGGTCCAATCAAGCCATCATCACTTGGTGAGAATAATTATTTTTTTTAATTTTAATTGATGATTATTCTCGCACAACATGGGTGTATTTTTTTAAAAAAAAGTCGGAGGTGTTTGAAACTTTCAAGAAGTTTAAAGTAATGGTGGAGAAAAAAAGTGGCTATCAAATCAAGGTGCTTCGATCCATAGAGGTGGTGAGTACACCTCGAATCAATTCAAAGATTTTTGTGAGGAAAATGGCATTCGGCGTCCAATGACTACTCCATATACACCACAACAAAATGGAGTGGCGAAAGAATGAATCGAACAATTCTCAACATGACGAGGAGTATGTTGAAGAGTAAGAACATGCCGAATGAGTTTTGTCGGCCGAATCTGTTTCATGTGCCGTCTACTTGATGAATTGTTGCTACACAAAAAGTGTGGGTGGAGAAACACCGCAAGAATTTTGGGGTGGTCATAAGCCAAATATCTTGCACTTAAGAGTCTTTGGATGCATTGCCTACGCACATGTTCCTGAGCAAAGAAGAGCTAAGCTTGATGATAAAAGTGTAAGTGTTGGAAACCCCACAAATTTATATATATGTTTTGATGATGATTATCGAAACACCACTAAGTTAAAATAAGTTCTTTAAAACCAAATGATCAAATCATCTTTTATAGAACAACTCGCTGTACAAAAAGAATAGGTCGTTAGTTATACGATCTGTATTATTCTTATGAGCTTTCATGGACATATTAATTACTAATATGATGGGTATAAATTTATTTTAACAGTTAGCTAAAATGTAAAGGAACATATCGAAGATAACGATTTGTCCCTATTTAGCAGCTAGCTGTACTTCCTTGTTTAGACTACCTGTCATGGTTTAGACTTAGTATTTTTCCAAGTATAGACTTTATCAGATCGATGTTGTAAAAAGAAAGTTTGTAGTTTCAAACTTACTTTTAGGAACGATCTGTTTATCTAATTCTTTAAAGAACAATGAGGTTGTTTGTAAAAGAACAGGTGGATAGAAAAACCCCATGTCCTATAGAACTAGTTGTTTTATAGTATTGAATCAACGAAGACTTGAGCCATCTTGAGTAAACAATCTTGGAACAAACAGGTCGTTTATCTCACTGCAACAACGCGCTGTGTCTCAACAACAGATTGTTATTAAAACGATCTATCCCAACAGTATCTCGCTGTATGACTCAAGATAGGCTTGGGAATCAAGAAAAATAATACTTGATTAGACAGCTCGAAGGCATATCGTAGGAAACGATCTGTTAGCTTAGGACATGCTAGTTGTTCCATACCATAACTATGGTGGACTGCCGACATACCTAAATTTATCAACTAGTCAATCACTCAGTGTATTGTCACATCAAAGAGGAAATTTTAAGGAATGAAGTACAAGAATATCAAAGTTGATGTACGGTGAATCATTCCAAGTAACGCAAAGCACTGGGGAAACGCGTGAAAGGTGGAACAAGACGCATTACAGGCAGCGCGTGTAACATCAACCATGCCATACATTTAATGTTGCCATTAATGCGAAGAAGAAGGACTCTTCTCTGTCTAGCGGATAGTTCCAACAATGGTGCTATAAATACCACATTCACTTCCAGGAACAAGCACGAGAATTCAAACGATTACATTGCTATTACTCTGCTCAAAATCCTTCAAGTTTTCAATGTTGAAAAACACTCCAAGTTCAAACCATAATTCTCTTGAGTGTTTATAGTAGCTTGAAGCTTTGTGTTTCTAGAAAAATATCTTTTCAAAACCAATGTTTAGGATCTAGCTTAGATCAAAGTTAAGTTATTTCTTAGATTGTAGTTTTCAATCTTCGAAAGAAGAAGTGTAATCACACGATAATATATAGATTTGATATTTTCTTGTGGCTCGTACTTAACAAGTAAAAAGAAATAAGAACTTAGTGGATTTTCGATCTAGTTCTTGATCGAGCCGTGGACGTAGGGACAACTTATCATGAACCACGTTAACTACTTGTGTTCTTTATATTTCTTGTTTACTTTATCATTCTTCGTCTTCTTCATATCATTCCATAAATTAACTTGCGAAAGTTCTGGAGTAAGTAACAAGAGTAGTAACCACCAAACTTCCGCATACAACTCAGTTTAAGTTTAATTTGCCTAAGTTATTCTTAATCTAAGGTATTATTTGTGTGAATTTTCTAGATTTACGTGGGTTGTTTTCATGTTTAAGAAAAAAGAGACATTGGAGAAGCTATCTGATCTTCTCAATAAGTTCCAACCAAAAAGGAACCTCCATCATCACCATTAGATCAGATCGTGGAACATAGTTCATCAATCATATGATAAAAGCCTACTGCTCAAAGATGGGAATTCAACGTCAAACTTTAGCAGCTCGTACGCCATAACAAAATGGAATAGTGGAACGATGCAACCAATCGCTAAAGGAAGCATCTTGTATGATACTCAAAGAGATCAATCTTCCCAAGAAGTTCTGGGCCGAAGCCATCAACACAACCTGTTATACACAGAATCAATCTGTGATAATAGGAAGCTTCACATCAAATATTTTTGTTCATTTGGTTGTAAGTGTGTCATTCACAAAAACGGTAAGACACAATTAAAAACATTTGATAGTAAAGCTGATCAATTTTCTTAGAATATTCTGACATCAGCAAAACATATCGTGTTTTTAATAAATGAACTCTTGTGTGGAGGTAACACCTCATGTGATATTTGATGAATCTACTTTTGAGGTTTCAGATATAGATTGTCTATCTTCTTCAAATGATGAAAACTCAACAACCAAGTTGAGAAACACCACAGATTGACTCATCGACGATATTCTATTATGGAGTCCAAGAAGAGAAGAAGAAGAAGTTGATCAACCTGCTGTAGAGGCAACACAATAAGGGGGAACAGATCGAGGGGGAACACAAAGTGATGATAATTCGCAACTACCTGTTGACGAACCACATATCCCTCAATCTACTCCAAGTCTATATCAACAACCACCTGTACAGGATATAAATAGCGAACTATCTAACCTAGATATTAATAATGATAATCCTTTTAATGTTTCATCCACAGATCATCCTGAGTTTGAAGATCCACTTGCTGAACCCGAACTCGAAGTTTCAGAGGAAGAGAACAAAAGGCGACGAAAATGGGTAGATAGCCACCCAACCGAGCTCATTGTGGGAACCCAACTGATAGAGTAAAAACACGAAGAATGCATGGAGAAAGTGCACTACTCAGCTGCTACATGTCTCACATGGAACCTAAAGATGCCTTTGAAGCTTTACAAGATGCAAATTGGACTAATGCCATCAATGAATTCAGAAGAAATGAAGTGTGGTACTTAGTTGATTGACCTATGCATCAATGAATCATAGGGGTGAAGTGAATTTTCAAGAACAGGAGGGATGAAACAGGAGAGGTTGTCAGAAATAAAGCACGGTTAGTTGAAAAGGGCTACTGCCAATAGGAGGGAATCGACTTTGATGAAATGTTTGCGACAGTGGCAAGTTTAGAAGCAATAAGATTGTTTCTTGCCTACGCAGTGTATCAACGATTCAAGGTGTTTCAAATGGACGTTAAGAGTGTCTTCCTCAGTGGAATTTTGGAAGAGGAAGTCTATTTGGAACAACCTTATGGGTTCGAAAAAGAAGATGGAAACAAGGTGTATAGGCTAGTCAAAGCCCTATACGGGTTGAAACAAGCTCCTAGAGCTTGGTATGAAACTTTGTCCACCTTCCTGCTACAATCGGGATTCAAGATATGATCATTGGATAGGACATTATTCACCATCAAAGTCCAAGAATATATCCTTCTGGTTCAAATATATGTAGATGATATTATTTTTTGTTCTAAATTTGAATTCATTTGTAACAATTTAGCAAGCTTATGCTGAATAAGTACAAAATGTCACTGATGAGAGAAATGAATTTCTTCTTAGGCTTGCAGGTCGAACAATCTGTTGAAGGGATCCTAATCAATCAATCCAAATACATCAACAATCTCATCACCAAATTTGGAGTGAAGGATAGCAAACCAGTGAAGATCCCTATGCAAACCAACAGATAGATCGGTCCTGATGTACTTGGCAAAGAAGCCGACATAAAACAGTATCATGGTATTACCAGATCATTATTATATCTAACTACTAGTCGACCCGATATCACTTTTGCTATTGGTATTTATGCTAGGTACCAAGCTAATCCAAATGAGTCTCACATGGAAGCAGTTAAAAGAATATTGCGTTATCTCAAGGGCACAACCGAGCTTGGTTTGTGGTATTCTTGAGATGACAATTTCGAGCTAATTGGGTATTCAGATTCTGATTATGCAGGTTGCAAGCTCGATAGGAAATCAACATCTGGGACTTGCCAATTTCTTGGAAGCAAGCTCATTTCATGGTTTCCTAAGAAGCAAACTTCAGTTGCAACCTCAACAACAGAAGCATAATACATGGCTGCAGGGAGCTGCACTGTGCAAATGTTGTGGTTCAAGCAACAACTCAAGGACTACGAGGTTTACATGGATGTAGTGTCCATCTTCTGTGATAGCTCCAGCAGGATAGCAATCACACACAACCTAGTACTTCACACTCGCTACAAGCATGTGGATGTTCGACATCATTTCATATGTGTTCACGTTGAGAAGAAGAACATCCAGATCGAAAAGATACACACTGATGTGCAGCGAGCTGATATTCTCACCAAGGCACTAGTAGAAGATCGTTTCAAAATGCTATGTGAGAAGTTGGGTTTGGTAAATTTAAATGAGCATAAAGTTTAAGTATAAAATACATATCGTTTTTCACTTTAACCATCTATTATAATTCTTGCTCATGTAACTAGTTGTATTTAGATATCTCAATTGCTATGATTGCATAACTAATAATACAACTGGTTAAGTTTTTGTAGCGGAACAACTAGCTGCCATCAATGAAGAAAACTTGCACAACGAGTTGTTCATCCCTTGATATCCAAAATAACGACCTAGAATAACAGATCGTTCAACAGATCGATCAAATGGTTAAATCAATTTCTAATTGGATGTTATTCTAACAGGTTGTTTTACAGGATGTGTCACAATAAAACACAGTTCGATCAACAGATCGATCCAAATTTGTATATCACGTGCAGCTAACTATTATAAACTCTAATATTTTTGAAACCATTTGTTCTTAGCTGGTGGTTGAGCAAAGGCTGACACAACCAAGCTAATAAAATGGTGAACGATCTGTTGGGCATGAATTAAGGGGGAATCAAGCTGGAGATATAAATGCTATTTATTTCTCTAACTCTTTCTATATTTATGTCTAATGATTATTCATTATTATCACTTATTGAAATATATACTCAATTAAATAATGTTAAAAGTCGCTTTTGTCAAAAAGGTAAGACGAAAGGACTAGCATTAAATGGTTGCACACCTCGGTACTAACATCGAGGAACTGAGACGTTTTAGGAGAGAGAGAGGAGATAGCGTGTAGAGACAAAGAATAGTTTGGGCCGCAAATGATTAAACTCATGGAGTAATCTCAACCATTAGATGATTTTACTTTTTGCGCTTTAATCTCATACATTCATTAATGGTCTATATATACATGTGTGTTTGACTGTCGTCTTCCTTACGCTTTCAAAACCTTTTGAATTCTAGAAACCATCATTATCACTCTCAAGCTTTTTCTGCAAACTCTGTGCGTTCAACTCATATCTTTATAAGACCCTTTCACAAAATCAAAACACATCACCATATCTACCTCTGCAACTCATCTTCATCTTCATCCTCTTAATCAACTCCAATCCCTCTAAGCAAAATGTTTCACCAAACCGAGGTAAAGCTTTCGTCTGAGCCTCGTGTAGTGTACAATCATCATGGATTTTGTACCCTTGATGTACTGTTTGCAAAAATACAGGCTTGGAAAGGTTTACAATTTAGTGTTCATGCTATAGATTCATGCTCTAGGGTTTCATGCGTTGAAATTTCTTTTCTATTAATGGCATGTTTCAACTCTATGAACATATAAAATGTCTGTAATCACGGCTTAATGGATTTCGTGATATGTTTAAGCATGTTTTGTCTGAAATTAACTCTTGCTTTATATGTGTCTAAACTGAAAAAAGAGTTATTCATGATAATTTTTGCTTAATTGATGCCTTAGTTGCCTTAATCTCGCTTAATTCTGTGTTAAAGCTGTTTATGCTTGCTTATTACTACATTTCAATGTATGTGAATTATTACACAACTTGTGAACCATCTGTTGACCAACAGATCGTCTACAATGATATTTGTTCGTTCACACTCGAGATACCTGTTAACAAGAACAAAGAAGATAATCTCTGCATCACAATGATAGAAATGATACGCCAAGTTTACGACCTGGAAGATACATGAGAGATGGTGATCGACGATGTCACAAATGATCAAATTCAGGAGGCATTGAACATCATTGTGGCTAAGACATTCACATGGACGAACAAGGCGTTCAACAGGGAGCTGATGTTGCAAATTTACCGTCTGTTGTTGGACATTGTACAAAAAAAAATTCTTGGACATGGAGGGACGTATGACTCTATCACACCAGCCAAGATGAATGTGATTATAGCAGTACTTCTCAACCTTGATATCAATTGGGCCAAATCGCTGCTCAAGTTGATAGTTGATGAAGTACAAAAGATCGACATGAGCCATAATGCTGATGGAAGATGCACCAAACTCAACATCAGACGACCTCTTCGTCTCACCACCAAGCTCAGCACTATCATTGGTGGATTTTTCAACAAGGAGAAATGACATAAAGGTGTGGACTTTGATCCGGAGTGGATAGTACCAAAGAATCGCCATCAGGTTGAGATGGTTATTGGGACAACATCTCAGATTTTTCTGAAGGTAACCGATGAGACAATAATAAACAAACTGTTATTGATTGGAAGGTCAAACCCCGAGTAGGTAATACCAAAGAAGAAACCAATGGTGGGAGAAGCAACTGCCACTTAGGCTGGAGAGGAGCGAGCTGCTAAGAAAAAACCAATTGGTGATCTCAAACCAGCTGCTGCTGCAAAGAAACCCAAGAAAATAGCCAATGAAACATCTCATGTGGCTGAGAAACTAAATTCACACAAGTAATACCTTGATATGTGAATAACTTAGATTAAGAATAACTTAGGCAAGGAAACCAGCTGCTGCTACAAAGAAAACCAAGAAGACAGCCAAGGAAACATCTCCTGTGGCTGAGAAACTAAGTTCACACAAATAATACATTGATATGTGAATAACTTAGATTAAGAATAACTTAGGCAAGGAAACCAGTTTCTACTGCAAAGAAAACCAAGAAGACATTCAAGGAAACATCTCACGTGGCTGAGAAATAAAAGAAGAAACCCACAAAGCAAGCTACCAAGAAGAAGAAACCACTTGCTCGCACATTGATAGATAAATTGGATGAAATAGTTATCAGTGATGCAGAACCCATTACCATCATTCCACCTCAACAGCTACCGGCTCAGGAGGTGGATACTAGAGAAGCTGGAGGAGAGAAAATATTGGAGAAGGATGTGGAGATGAATCCACAAGAACATGATGACGCAGATATTGATGCCAGATTGCGAGGAGCACAATTAATTTTTCAACAACTACAATCTAAAGCTACGAAAGTCGTTCTTCAGCTCATGCCAGAGATCGAGCGGACTCCAAAGGTGTTGGAGATGGCTAATAGGTTCCAAACCTACTTGGAGATCCAAGATAACCAATTTTATATACTTGAAGCAGTACTTCTCTTATTCCCCATCAACGATCTGAAGGTAGAGGAGAACCATTTTTGGACATTCCAGATGTCAATCAATACTTATGTACTTATGTGCTTATAAAGATAAATGAGGAGGCCAGTGAAATAAAGATTGACTTGGCACCATTTTACGCCATAGAGAAAGACATGTATGATCTAGCTGTAGATCTACAATCTGGAGAGTTTGATGAAACATTCTTCAATTTTTAAGAGCCATTTGTTGACAAGAAAGAGCCATCTACTGCTGAGACATCTACATCTAAACCATCTGCTGGTACAGACAAAAATGAACCACCTGTTACTGAAGAAATTGTTAATCCATCTGTTGGAGCAACTCTTGACGAAGAACAAGCTGACATTGATATGTCTCTTGCACCATTATCACCACCTGCACAAACTAAGAAACCAGCTGCCGAGTAGGAGTTCGTTCCGGTTGGAGCTCATTTACCAGAGATACCAGCTCGCTTCTCACGAATAATCACCGATCCATTGGTTGATGCAGAACCTACAGGGGAGGTTTATACAGTTAGCACAGCTCCTGAGGATTACAAACATCACTCTTTAGACGAGCTGCTTGCTTCCCTCCCCGGGCCGATGACAAATGAATAGATTGCTGACCTAATCACTATCAAAGTCAACAACAAGGGAGGAGCCTTAAAAAATCTTGCATTCGAAGCTGCTGAGAAATCCCTTCAAACGGTGGAAGAAAATTTCCAGAAAACCCACAACAAACTTTCTAAAGAATTACACAACATCCTGGATGGAGATCGAGCTGCATATGACAAATTCAAAGAAGAAATAAATGTTCGACTCGAGATGTACAAAAATGAAGTTGATCAATGTGAAACTACGTACAAGGAAGCTGGAGCAAAAATGGTGCTAGAAGTGAAGTTATGGAATAACAATATCTTGATATGGAGAAGAAGACAATACCAGCTATCGTGAAGCAAGAAGAATCAAATGTTCTCAAAGACATTTTGCCCGGAGCCTTGAAGGAGGCGGATGTGTTTACGGGTGGCGACATTTTCACCTTGAACAAAACTATCACAGAAATGAAAGTCACTGACAACGATCTGCTGGTGAAGCTTGCAAACTACAACAAATGCAATGACAAGTAGTTCGCTGACATCACTGGTAACATTTCTACATTCCTTCAATTCAAAGAAGATGCAGAAATAAAGATCAAGGAATTACAAGAAGAAGTGACTTCCCTCCGACTCATCGTCTCTAAAGATTTCATTGGTGATGTCGAAAAGGAGGAAGGCAGCCCACTGTACAGAAAAAGCCAACTGCTAAGAAGAAAACTATTGTTACTAAGAAGAAATTAACTGCCAAGTAGCTAGCTGAAGAGAGAAGATTAGAAGTAGAAAATGCTGCGAAAAAGCTGTTGAGAAAGAACCACTTGCCCGTCCAGATAAAGGAAAACACATATACACTGACAAGGACGAAGAATGGTTGGATATAAGGAGGATCAAGTATCAAATCCTGAGTTCAGGAAATTGTGGAGAGCGGAGAAGGCGAGGGAAAAGGAGATGGCTGCCAAAGCAAAGAAGGAAAATTAAACTCCTGAGGAGGAGGAAGAAAGCACAAACTCAGTGGCTAGATTATTTGACAAATTCTAGCTGTCTGAGTCTCAAAATTTATCATGGATGCATAGGAAGAAGGCGTCAGAATGCTATCCTGTAAAGAGTTTTGTGATGGAGTACTACTATCTACTGGAACCACAATATCAAGGTGGTTCAATAGATGAGATGTTTAGAGAGTATCTAAGCAAGCACAAGAACTAATCCTTCGTGGACTATCTATACACGCAATCTGCAATAACAAATGTGAGTCTAACTGCTCCCAAGAAGACAACAATGGTGTCACCACACATTCCAGGAACAGCTGAGAATGATCACACAACCATTCACAATGTGATAAATCAATCTGCTCAGCACATGGGATATCCCATTGACTTGGAGAACAAAGATTGCAGGAGGATTTTCAATGGGATCTACGCCTATTACAATGTGCCCTCGGAGCTGAGGAAGAGAGAATAGGTCGAGAGGAGAAGGGCACAAATTGCTGAACGACAACACCAACAATCTCAAGAGAAAGATCAACAACAACCACCTTCAAAATGAAGAAGATTTTAAATTTCATACTCTTTTTGTAATCTTAATTTCACAGTTAGTTGTTTGTATCAATTATGTCCATCTGTAACAGCTAATCGATATCAATGGAAGTTTGAAGTTTACCTTTCCTAAAAACAAACTGATGACAATATCTCTTTGTCCGGGCAATGTTTTTATGCTTGTCATTTAATGTTTTAAATATCTCTACATATTAACTGCTTGCTATTACCATCTGTTGTTTCACACTTACAAAAAATTTGTAAAGTGTAGTTTCGACATCATCAAAAATGGGAATATTGGGAACTCCACGAATTTATATATATTTTGATGATGATTATCGAAACAACACTTAGTTAAAATAAGTTATTTAAAATCAAGTGATCAATATCATCTTTTAAAGAGCAACTCGCTGTACAAAAGGAACAAGTTGTTAGTTATACGATCTGTATTATTCTTATGAGCTTTCTTGGACATATTAATTACTAATATGATGGGTATAAGTTTATTTTAACAGTTAGCTAAAATGTAAAGGAACAGATCGAAGATAATGATCTGTCCCTATTTAGCAGCTAGCTATACTTCCTTGTTTAGACTATTTGTCATGGTTTAAACTTAGTATTTTTCCAAGTATAGACTTTATCATATCGATGTTGTAAAAATAAATTTTGGAGTTTCAAACTTATTTTTAGGAATGATCTGTTTATCTAGTTCTTTAAAGAACAGTGAGGTAGTTTGTAAAAGAACGGGTGGATAGAAAAATCATTTGTCCTATATAACTAGTTGTTCTTTACTATAGGATCAACGAAGACTTGAGTCATCTCGAGTAAACGATCTTGGAACAAATAGGTCGTTTATCTCACTGCAATAACTCGTTGTGTCTCAACAGAAAATCGTTATTAAAACGATCTATCCCCACATTATCTTGTTGTATGACTGAAGATAGGTTCGGGAATCAAGAAGAATAATGAAAGTATTAACTTGGTCTCAAACAAACTAATACTTGATTGGGCAACTCGAAAGAGAGATCGTAGGAAACGATGTGTTAGCTTAGGACAAGATAGTTGTTCCATACCTTAACTATGGTGGACTGTCGACATACCTAAATTTGTCATAAGTAAACCACTCAGTGTATTGTCATATCAAAGAAGATATTTTAAGGAATGAAGTACAAGAATATAAAAGTAGATGTACGGTGAATCATTCCAAGTAAGACAAAGCACTGGGGAAACGCGTGAAAGGTGGAACAAGACGCATTACAGGTGGTGCGTGTAACATCAACCATGTCATGCATTTAATGCTGCAATTAATGCGAAGAAGAAGGACTCTTCTCTCTCTAACGGATAGTTCCAACAATGGTGCTATAAATACCACCTTATCTTTGTAAAGAAGAACTTAACTTACTACTCAAGCTATCTTAAGGTTATGAGTGTGCTTAAGCCTTGTTTATCAAACTTCAACGAGAAAACCTTAAAAGTTTGAATTGGTTAATTTCCGCCCCCCCCCCCCCCCCTCCCTCCCTCCATACACCAATCTTGCTCTTTCGCGACCAACAACAAGATATATTTTTATTGGCTATGATCAATTATCAAAAAGCTATAAATTGTATAACCCAAACAATAAGAAAGTTGTTGTGAGTAGAGATGTTGAGTTTGATGAAGAAGGTACACGGAATGGATTGTTGAGAAGAAAATCAACAATTATAATTCATTTCTTATTGATGGAGAAGAAGATGTGGTCGAGCCAAATACACCACCACCAACGCTAAATTTGCAAGATGGTCAAGCTAATGAGGCGGCTTCAAGTGAAGGACCTTGACGAATAAGAACACTTCAAGTCTTGTATAATGCAACCGAAGAGGTAACAAATTTGAATGATTTTACTCAATTTTGTTTATTTGCGGAAACTGAGCATGTAGGATATGATGATGTCGCTCTTGATAAGAAATGGAGGAAAGCCATGGATGAAGAAATAAGAGCAATAATAAAGAATGATACTTGGGAGCTAACCTCACTACCAGCGGGCAAAAATACAATTGGCGTGAAGTGGGTGTATATAATAAAGCAGAATGCAGAAGGGGAGATTGAGAAGTACAAAACAAGATTGGTCGTGAAATGGTACAAGCAAAAGGCTGGAATTGACTATGACGAGGTATTTGCACCCGTTGCTCGCCTTGAAACGATTCACTTGCATATTTCCATTGCCGCCCAAAATCAATGGAAAATTCATCAAATGGATGTGAAGTCCGCATTCTTAAATGGGTACTTGGAGAAAGAAGTATATATTGAGCAACCGTTGGGTATATTGAAAAGGGCCAAGAGAAGAAGGTGTCAAAGTTAAAGAAGACTCTCTACGGTTTAAACAAGCTCCTCGTGCTTGGAATAATCGTATTGATGCATATTTCCAAGCAAATGGTTTTTATAAGTGTCCACGTGAACATGTTTTGTATGTCAAAATAAATAGTAATGACATATTATTTGTTTGTTTTTATGTGGATAACCTGATTTTTACAGGCAACAATCCAAAGATATTCGATGATTTTAAGAGAGCCATGACGAAAGAATTTGAGATGACGGACATTGGATTGATGTCGTATTATTTTGGGATTGAAGTGAAACAAAGAGAAGATGAAATTTTCATTTCACAAGAGGGATATGCAAAAGAAATACTTAAGAAGTTTGAGGTGGAAGATTGCAATGTGGTTAGTACCCCCTTGGAGTGTGGAGCAAAGATTCATGCCGATCGAAATGGTGAGGAAGTTAGTTCAACTTTCTTTAAAAGTCTCGTTGGAAGTTTGAGGTACCTAACGTGTACAAGACCCGATATTCTTATTGGCGTTGGATTGTTCGTCGATATATGGAAGCTCCTACCGCTCATCACATAAAGTGGCCAAAAGAATACTTCAGTACATCAAAGGTACAATTGATTATGAAATTTTATATTCTCCTATTGATAATTTCAAGCCTGTTGGATATTGTGATAGTGATTGTGCCGGTGATGTTGAAAGTAGAAAGAGTACAACCGGATTTGTGTTTTTCGTGGGAAATTCGGCATTTAATTGGAATTCAAAGAAACAACCTATGGTGACTTTGTCTACTTGTGAAGTGGTGTTTGTTGCGGCTACCTCTTCTGTTTGTCATGCTATATGGTTGAGAAGTTTGTTTGAAGAACTCAACTTACCACAAGAAGGTGCGACGGAGATATATGTTGATAACAAGTCCGCTATTGCGTTAGCCAAGAATCCGATATTTCATGATAGAAGCAAACACATTGATACAAAGTATCATTTTATTCGGGAGCACATATCCAAGAAAGAAGTGGAAATTAATTATGTGAAGACATGTGATCAAGTTGCGGACATCATCACAAAACCATTGAAGTTTGAAGACTTTCAAAGATTGAGGGAATTGCTTGGAGTCAAGAAAGAAATTTCAAATTAAAGGAAAGTGTTGAAAATATAATTTAGAAATTTTATTTTATACATATATCTATTTTAATGAATTGAAGTTAGTGGGTATGAATTATCACTAAATGTGATGAATTAGTGTAGTATGAGTTACTAGTTAGTGGATGTTTATTGTGAGTGTAATGGTGTGTTTATTGTGAGAGTAGTGAGAATTTTCTTTAATGGGTATTAGATGAAAAATCTCATTTTGAGCCTATAAATATTGTTGTGAATCAAAGAATGATGTACTACACTACACCAGTGGCCCGTCAGGAAGAAATGCTGGCTGCCCGGCTACTAAGTCGCAACCTCTGCTCTCTCTCTCTTCTCTTAGCAAAATAGGTTCAAGTCAAACTTTTGTCTTGCTACAAGCTGGGCTCAGGGACTGCAGTCAGCCTCTTCCCCTGTAGTCGTCAGCTCCTTCTTGACACATTTTAGGATTCCATTTCCTAGTACCATGGCCAAAATGAACTCCCGCCTCCAGCATATCTTCCAAATTGATTTTCCAATATCTTCTTGTCATTTATCCCCACACTCCCTTCTTTTTTTTTTTCAAAAAAAAAGAGACGAGAAACCCCGAACTGAAATAAAGAATTGTTCCTATGGAACCTTCTCTTCTACCTTAGATTGGCCGTAGATAGACGAATAAGCCATTAGTCTTTTCCTTCAAAGTTCCTCCATATTTTATTGATTGTTTTATCTTTTTCATACGTAGTAGCTCTCAGCATTATAACATTCTCCATTTCCATTTCTTCATTTTGTGCATCATGAACATGTGCATTGTGTCATTGTCTCTCTGCATAAACCCTATACCAACATTTGTACATACATTTTTTTATATACACACCAACTCTACGTACGTCTCACTGTGTGGTTTTGATTTTGATTCTTTTTTGATCGAGTTGATCCATTTCTGAACTATGAGCGAGTTAGTGAACACAATAAAGTTTAACACGTGCCATGCTCCTTGTTGTTATAAAAGAATTTGTTGTTTCTTTCTCGTCAAGACTTTGGTGCCTTTGTGGAAGGCCTAAGCTATGTCTTGAATCGTTAGGTTAATCGAGTAGAAATAGGACTCTCTTTATGTGTGCTCTGCCTTTTCAACCTTGAAACTTAATTCTGTGGATATATTTGAGAATCTTTATGCATATTTATGCACACCTAAACTAATTTTGTATTTCCTATCCATTATCTTGTCGATAAATAACACAAGTTAAACATGATAGAAATGACTAGATGATATCGTTTATACTCAACCGGCCCACTCTTTTCTCTAAAAACAAAAAAGAATTGAAATCGAAAAGAGATTCACAGCGAGCGCTTTTATTTAGTAGTGTTTTACAAATATGCTTAGCTTTGAAGCTGCCATCAGTTTTGGTATCTAGTTAATTTGTCGTTTTAAGCTGTAGCAAAAGGTTGAATGTTGTGAAATTCCAAAGGCCTTAGATCTCTAGCTTCTTCTAAACCTCAAGCTCTCTGAAAATCCAGGCAAGCTTTTATGGAGTAGCTATACATGCACGTGGTTAACATGCATATATTAGTACTTTAAATGAACTAGCATCGATTGACTTTTACAAGTTATGATCAATTTATCTCTAGTCTTAATGAAGTTGCCGACTGAGTTGAGTGGGAAATAAATGCAGCCATGTCAGAAGAGGAAAAGGAGAGACTAGTGCATTGTGTTGTCGTTACCTACTGGTGTGTTGGCGACATTGAGTGATTTCATTATGAGAAATGCTATGCTCTTGTCAAAAACTACATTAGATAAAAGTAGCCACCCTCATTGAGGTTTGCCATTGCCCACTGCTTCTCTTCTTACTTCCTTAATCTAGTCGAGCAGTTCTAAAGAGCGGGGAAACAGAATGCAGTCAAGACCTCATCGGAGGTGACCCCTTCGTCTACTACAAGCATCTCGGAAGCATGGCGTCTGTGGGTCACTACAAGGCTCTGGTCGATCTCCATCAGTACAAGGTAGCTTCTTCACTAGAATCATCACTCTAGACTATATTTCAAGAAAATAGCATCAAAGCTTATGTATGGGAATTAATATTGTGGATGGCAGGATGCAAAAGGTTTATCAATGGCTGGTTTCGTGAGCTGGTTTATGTGGCGCTCGGCCTATCTTACTGGAGTAATCAGCTGGAGAAACAGATTCTACGTTAACGTCAACTGGGCAACTACACTTATATTTGGCGGAGACAATTCGAGGATCTAATCATATAGGCAACCAAACTTCTTCAAGGCTTGATACAACTGCTAAGATTTTATTCTATCAGGACTAGTTATTTACCCAGATACATCTAATGTAAGTTGCAGAGACGCATGCAATTTGAATATACTTAATGTTTCTATTTCTCAATTGAGCATAGCACAGACTCCAGTATAAAAAAACACATTGAGCAGCAGAAGCATAGCGGGTTATATTAACAGAATATTCAGAAGTTCAATAACAAAGTAGCAGATTTCTTCTTTACACTGATGCAATTAAGAGTTACGCAATTTAGAGTTACGTAGCAGACCTCACCTCGGACTATACAAGGATTTACAAATTCTCCAGACACAACATTGATACCTTCCCCATTTTCTTCTCTAAACTTAAACCTCTGCCCGGAATAAATCAAGGCTGGGTTGTTCCTAATCAGAAGTGGATTATGGATTTTCTAAGTCTAATAAAAAAGAGCATTATCTCTTGTTCCTATGGTGAAGGATGAGAATGAGAAGAGACCTGGCCCAAAATTCAGCAAAGTGTGACGACTTTTAAATATTCAAGAGTCATTTACCTGACATGGGAATCATAAGGATCGAATAGGTTATCAGGGACAATCAATGGCAACTTATCTATATACATGAACAGCCTCTTTAAATTCTCCCTCGTTATAGCTGTCATGTCTATCACATCTTTGTTGTCCAGAAGCACCCATAGATCACCAGAATTTACCCTCTTTAAACTGTCACGACAGAAAGGGCATGACTGTGATATGGAATGCCTGCGCAGTTAAAATGTTATGCTGTTTAGAGGAGAGGTATGAAAGGTGTCTTCGACATTAATTGAATAACAAATGTTTCGCCTAGAAGAAATGTAATCCAACCTAACAGGACAGGTATCAATATACATGAAAGAGCAAACAAGCATTCGCTATATATTTAAAGTTTAAACACTATTTGAGATGTAGTACTGTAAATGTTAGTGAAATAGTCTACAAAGAAATTCACCATAATGAAACATATTACCATTGTCATATTCTAAATTTTGTAAGAAATTTGTTCAAAAGATGTCCAAATAGAAGTCCTAATAAACCCTCACATTTGGTCAAAAATCCAACCCCCACCACATGTCAAGCTGGTGTACATATTTTAGAAACTTCAGATCTTCCAGATAAGTCTTTGCCTAGAAAACTTATCATAAGTCGGTCTTTTCAATAAAGGACGTAAATGAAATTAAAAAAGTGAATCACTTGATATACCTAGTTCTTTGCATTCTAAGAGAACCCCACACTACCAAGTGTATATAACCAACTAAAAAAGAAATAGGGGGACGGAGATTCTCAGATATGACAATCACAAGATTAATATAGTAATCACACAAGAAGGAAGTGTACAGAAAATTGCAGATACGGTGAAACCAAAAATTTATGAACACGTTTAAAGAAGGAGAAGTAGAGTACCATTCTCTGTAGCATTTCAGGCAAATGGCATGGTTGCAGTTTGGCAAGACAATCTTACTATTTGTCTCCATGCAAATACCACATTCTTCTTCCCTCTCAGCATCTAGTTCCGAGCAATGCCTGAGATCATCTTCATCCTTCCTTCTGTATCTCTCCAGACACACGGCTTTCTGTTTCTTATCTTCTGAATCCGTAACACCTCTCTCAAGTTGCAGTAGAGATGGATATATAACAGCTGGTCAAAAGATGAGTTTCTATTTCAGAACAGCTGATAATCTACTCCCTAAGAATAACTGTAGTGTAATCTACTAGAAATTTATAAACCAGGAACAGATAATTTACCATAGAACTCTCTAATGCTCGCTTTTCTCTCGTGAGTGGACATAGTGGTCGTGCCGTCAACATATACCTGTGCAACGACAAAAGTTCGCTCTCAAGCTGAAGAAGTTACTTAAGTATTGGAACTGGCATTATACATTATATGGGGTATAGATTGTGTAATCACATTAAACTTAGGAGAAGACTAACCTTATAAATTAAAATGCGCAACAGCCCAAGAACTCCTGCAAGGTGGCAGTCAGTCCATTGAACTAGAAAAAGAAAAAATGGAGCAGCCGGACTATACGACATTCGCATTTGTAGACATGCGCCATCATACTCCCTTGGAAAATCAGATGCACTGTGAGGACATTAAAGGATTATTGCTATTTCAAGTAATGAAAATGGATAGTCTTCAACAAATAAAGCATGCTTATGCGATGAAGATCCAGGAACAATTCACATAATTGAGAGGAGAATCTAGCTGATAGTGCTCAAAGTCAAAATATACAGGTGTTTTTCTAAATCACATCGAGAATTAATTTCATTAATGATAAAGTTGGTAGTGCAATAATTCAGGAGGTGTGTGCTTGAACTCTGCCTCGAAAATTCATGACCTTGAAAATCTCCCCAAGATTCAACCAAAAAAGAAGAGGAAAAATAATAAACTTTTTAGCACTTTGATAAAATATTCGATAATTTTATAACAAAAAATAGTCAGTCACTTGAGCTTGAAAATGATACCTTTACGACAAACTGAAGCAACAGATAAAGTGAAACCCAAACTATCATCAATTACAAAATGAAAATTGCCAAATCAATACAAAGAACCACTTGGATATTATAAAGTTAAAAAAGAAAAACAAAATACATGAGCTTAATATAGCACAAATCACAGAAAGCATAATTAAAAATTACTGCGGAAAAAACCTGGTAACTTTTACCCAAAAATATTTAAAAAAATCGCGTAACTCAAAGAAAATTGTGGAAATCAAAACTTGAACGATCATCAATAAGCATAACAAATTACCATAACAGACCTCGTCGAAAAGCTCTGGAAATCAAAATTGAGATTAAAAAGAAAAAAAGAAGAGGCTTTTACTGACAGAGTATTAACATGCTGAATATCGGCTTCGAGAACCTTGAGCGAGTCTTTGAAAGACTTCCGCATTGGACTTCCGCTGCTTACATACATCTCTCCTTGAAAAATATTCCTTTTTCCCCAAATTCTTTTGAGGATCAAACAATCATCAGTGCTGATGATACACGGAAACTTTTGATTCAGTTGAAAGTTGAAAATTTGAAATAGAAATTGAGAAAATTGAAGAGGATTAAATGGATAGGTATCTCTCTCTCTCTCTCTATGCAGAAATTGAAAAGAAAATTCTGAGACTGAAACTGACTCTCTCTCTCTCTCTCCCCCTCGAATTTAGAGTAGTCTTCTTTGGATGAAGAAAGAAGAAGGGATAAAGGGGACACGTGGACAGGTGCTTCCCAGTACTAAGAGATAATTACCACTTTCCTAATATTATTATTATTTTAATCATCGAATCATAATGTTGATAAAAAAATATTGAGCGACCATTATTGAATTTGAAATTTGAGTAATTACTTTCTTCATCATTCTAATTAAACATAATTGCTGGGACATATTTTTTAAAAATATATTTCAGCTGGCATTAAAAATGATCTAGTTTAATTAAATATGCAAGAATTTTTTAATCGAGTTATGTCACTTTTAATTTGACAGACAGAATAATAGAACTTTTAATATTTAAAAGATTATTATTTAGTACTCCCTTTGTCTCACTAATTATGATATTTTTTTTCGACACAATTATTAAGGAGAATGTATAAAGTAATGTGTAAGAGTGATAAATATGATAGAGTCCATATTTTTTTGAAGAAAATCTCATTCTTCACGCCATAAACGAAAACTTCTCAAATACTACTTCCACCAAAAACCTCTGTCCTAAAAACGAAAACTACCACTGTTGTTGTTCGAACAAGATGACCTCATCATCACGCCGGAGGTCTACAAGATTGTTGCAACACACCGGAGAAGATGTCCTCGACTCCACGCCGCCGTTCACGCCGTCTCCTGGACAACGCCGGGGAAGATGACGACTTCGAAGAGGGCCGTTTACCAGAAGCGACCATGATGCAAAATCGTTTGAATGTGAGTGCAACAACTCCTAGAAGGTTAATAAAAAACAGTGCATCATGATTATATTAACAGTGCAACAATGTAACTGAAGTAATGCAAAACTGTAGTCTGGTTCAATGCAAATTGTCGTGTAAACAATGCAACAACGTAACTAAAACAAACCATACTGCCATGAATTCACCGCCCCTTCCATCAATTCTTTCTCAATGCAAACTATTAAGAATACAAGTGCAACAACCCGTAGACGGTTAATCAAGAACAGTGCATCATAATTATATTAACAGTGCAACAATGTAAATGAAGTAATGCAAAACGGTAGTCTAGTTCAATGCAAATTGTCGTTTAAACGATGCAACAATGATCAAAACGATGTAAAAAATAAAATAAAAAATACTTACCATCACATTCTTCATTCATTATAAAACTCAAATTCAACAATAATTCTCTTCCCAATAATGTTTCAAACAGAAAGAGAAAATCTCACACATTTGCAATTACACGCCATTTATTGATAGAACCAATTAATATTCTCTTTCCTAATTAAAACCGGCGGTTTCTACATTTAATTGTTGTTTAATTGTTGTTCAATTACTGTAATACCCTTTTCATTACTAATCTTAATTAAAAAATTATATAAAAAAACGGAAATTGTTAAAATATCTCAACCACAAGATCTAAAAAATTGATGGTTTAGATAACTTCCTATTTTATACCCAAAATCCACTTTTTATATGAATTGTATCCTATGTATATATATATATGAGTACTCCTAATAGGTTCATTTTCCTTTTTTAAAGTCACATCATTATTGATTTGTTTTAAAAACACTACTATCTCAATCATGGAGTACTAAAAATGACATACTTTTTTTTTATTAGAATGTTTTACTAAATTTGACACATTTTTAAAATCAGTTTCCAGAAATAAAAACTGCAATGAGTTTTTTTTCCCTCAAATACCCTTTTGCATTGTGAAATGCAATACAACTTCAGTTTTTAAAAAAAATCAGGATGAAATCTGAACCATTGGATCTTATGAGATGTGTGGTTTGGATTACTTCCTATTTTATACCCAAAACTCATTTTTTACCTGAACCCACACCTATAAGGGGTGTGTTTTTTAGGGATACACATTAATTCACAAATTTATAAAACACAAAAATATATAAAACAAAAATATATAAATTTGAATATAACAAATATAGAAGAATAAATACTTACAGAAAGAGCTCACACAGAACTCTAAATATAGAGAGGGAGCAGGGACGGAGCACACCTATCCACAGCAGAAACAGAAGGAAAAATACTGATGAACAAATAAAACACACGTAAATATTTTCATTTTTTTTTTTTTATGTATATGGGATATATTATGAGAACAGAGAAGGA
>JAPKLX010000110.1:995692-1020601 GCA_026898415.1 Leonotis leonurus | reverse complement strand
CATTTTACTCTATTTTTCACGAATTTTCAAAGTTTAGAAAATTTCCAAATTTTCGCTGGAATTGACAGTTTGCGCAACCATTTTGAAAAATTCATAACAAATCGAAAACATAACGAAACGGGGTGATTCAAGTTGGAGATTACTCCTAACTCGATCTAGTATTTTATTATGTTAAAATTTTACACATTCTGTACTTAAAATGACGAAAGAAAATCCGGCAGAAACTGTCGCCCGAACTCATTTTTTTTTAAAACATACTCGATTAATTCTGTAAATTCAATTAATACTCGTATTTAACCTACATACATGCTCGTCTATTCGATTCATCCGAGAAAAATTGAAAACATATAAAACGACAAGTTCAAATTAACTTCTCAAAACCTAACATGCTTGATTTTATCGAAACTTAAAACACACGTTCATCTAACTCATACGAGCAATACTAATTCTCGACATTTTTCGATTCGGGTTCGACCCGATAAAAATCGAAAAGGGCAGCCCCTATTTCACTTTTTCATCGAGCTCAAAATATGAAAATGAAACCGTAGAAACGTAGGTAAGATCGAGGGCTACCTTTCTATCGGATTAGATTTCGAAGAAATCGGAAAAACGAGACGAACAGGACGAGAATCGGAGCAAACTCCTCCTCCTTTTCCTCTTTCTCTCTCTCACATAAATTGCTCTCTTAACTCACGTGAATTCTGAATAATGGGGGTGACTTCGTGGTCTTTTTATAGGCCACAAAGTTGCCCGTAAAATATCTAATTTCCGGGGTCCAAATCGTCTTTTAGATATTTTTTATCCGATTCTTTGTTATTTATCTATCTCGGTTGAAACGGGAATCAACACACTCGTCTTTCTTAATCGTTAAGACATCTTCGTCTCTCGTGAATTAAAGTCGGGGTTTGGCCCATTTCCTTATTAGGTAAACATTTGTACATGAGGTATTTTTTGGGTTTTGTGCTATAGGTAAATATTAGGTGTTTCTTGGTCTTCGTGTATAAAGTATTATTTATACACACAAATATAAAAAATAATTGGAAGGGTATTTTAATGCAAAAAATATAAAAATGACTAGAGTTTAAAATATTACTTGCTCCGTTCCACTATTATTTTCCTACTTTAACCAAAACTGTGAGAGTTGTATTATATTGGTAGCTATTATTTATTTTTAATAATCTTGTTGAATTATTTTAGATATTCACACTAAATATAATACTTTTAACCTATTATAATTGCCACTATATATAGAAAATGAAATTTAAGAAGAGAAAATAGGTTATACAGTCATTTACAAATAATAAATTCAAAAGTTAGTTAATAAAATAAAAAATTAAAATATTAACCATATTTTAAGTTACATACCATAAATAATCTTAATGATAGTGGGGCGGTGGTTGACAGAATTGGTTTATAAAGGATATTTTTGAATAAAATGATTAGTATTTATTATTTCTATATTGATGAATATTTTTTAAATTTATTATATAGAAATAATTAGTATAGAAATTAAGTCATTTAAAAATTAAAAAAAAATCAGAAAATAGTAAATACTAAATTAATTTATATTAATTTTATCTAATCATAAAGTAAACACTCTCTAAATTAATAAAATACAATCTCGGGTACTTGAGATATGAGGATGTCATGTTTAAGCAGATTGAGAGTTTGCAGATTTGGGCAATCACAGATTTGGAGTTCCTTGAGGAGCCGCATTCCACCTTCTTCAATGTCGATTTGTGTGAGCTTCCTCATGTGTTGGAGGCAGAATACTTGGAGGCATGGGAAAGCATTACGCGATAGTGCTATCCTCTTATTATCTCGGCAATCTATTAACGCGAGGTACCGTAGATTGGGTAAATTTCCTATCTCCTTCAACTCATCATCTTCATTTAGTATACACCGATTTAATATGAGATGAGAAAGGTTTGGAGGAAACATAGCCGCAGGCAGGCGTAGTAGATATGGGCACACCAAGATTACTCACTATAAGTGTAGTGAGACTGTTGAGATGACCAGGAATGACTTCTCCCAACGGTAACTCAGAAGCATAACGGAAGTATAGGTACAATTTCACGAGATTCGTCATCTTCTCCCACGACGCTTTCACCCTACTTGACTTAACATTCCTCCACTCGCTTAGTTCCAGATTTAGCACTATTCCCAATTCACGAAGAGGACAATTATCTGTTACTTCCGAACTGTATTCCAACCAATCCTGTAGATCGATGAATTTAATAGTCTCAATACTTTTACAATTCCCTATTTTAAACCCCTTCCCAAAAATAGCATTCAAGTGACGCAATGTTTCTATTTCTAGTGCAACGTCGTCCTTGGACATCAATACAGTCACATTCTCCACTGTAAGAACCTCCAGCTTCTTAAGCTTATTCAACCTGCAAGTCGGGAGCAATAACTCCTCAGTCCACGCATCACTTTTATATACTATTCTCAAAATTTTCAATCCAATCAATAATCCGAGAGATTCCGGTAATCTTCCAAACGCAAAGCCCTCAAGTTGCAGTGTTTGCAAGAGTTTAAAGCTCTTCCAGAAACCAGTTGGAGCACTACTCAAGTAATCATCCTCATTACTGACACTGAGTAAGAAAAGAGAGCGAACACACTTATTTTGATTTTTTGAAGTCACCAGGTTATTGCCATAAACAACACGATGGCGAGCTTTGTAGGGAGTTGCAGTTACAGTTGCAGTTGCAGTTGCGGAAGAAGACCCTGCAACATCCTTTCCCTTTACAACTTCCAAACTCATTTCCTCCTTTGCCTTTCATAAGCATACTTCCCGTACAAGATCGTGGATTTGACAGCTTTCCACTCGATCATCCAACCCTACATCCTTAACTTGAATCAAGCTTCGATTGATGAGCTCATTTAGATAACCTCTAGCTATCTTATCAGCTGCTCTGTTTTCTTCATGTGGGATCAAGCCTTGTGAAACCCACATATCCTCCAACCATTTAACGGGAATAGTAGCATCTTCCTCGAAAAAGGCAAAGCACAAGAAGCATGGTTTCAATTGGGGAGATAAATTCTGATAACTCAACTCCAAAATTGCTGATACGCTACTTTCTTCTCTTACCAAATGATCGTTTATCTCGTCAAGAACATCTTTCCATTCTCTACTCGTTTGTTTTCCCAGGAGTAGGCCTCCTACCACACTTATTGCCAATGGTAGACCGCCGCATTTTTCAAGGATTTGTGCCATTATCGTATCCATTCCATTACTGCCGTCAATATTTGCCTTCTTTAACAGTAATTCCTTGCTCTTCACATCGTCTAGAGCCTTCATCTCATGCAGATATTGATTATTGTTTGTACGAATCTCGTTGCGACTTGTAATCAGTAACCTACTTCCTTTATCTATCATAGTAGTGCAATTAGAATTTGTTTCTAAATTAAATTGTAAACAATTATCTTGGCACACAATCACTTAACATTTTATTAAAATTCGTTTCATACCAAAATATCATATTCTCTTGAAACAAAAATATATTTCAACTCAAAACTATATATATATATATATATATATATATATATGTACTAAGGTGTAATTCGTTGAAAATCGACGGGAAATTATCTTACATTACAATTGTAAGTATAAATTTAAAAAAATAATTAGAATTTTTAAACATCATATTCTGATAAATCACAATAAATTTTGTTACTAAAGTCAATGATTTTTAAATTAATTATTGCAAATAAAGATAAATCATCTCGTTGTTAGTGTCAAATAGTTCTCAAAAGATAATTGGAATAAGTGTTACATAAATAATTATCTAGTTGGTTCAAATTCATATAAATTAGTTTACATGAATGATCATCTAATTGATTTCGTTAAAATAGCTCTCGACGAATTATTGTAATTAAGTCATATGAATGATCAACCCGTCATTGTGGAAAAATATATCTATTGTTAAAAAAAATAGCAATTCAATAGGTCAATAATTTATTTTAAATGGTCTACTATAACAATTAATTGCAAAGAAACGTTATGTAATGCATTATTCCGTTGGTATGATTAAAATAGTTAATGATAAATCATTGCATATCATCAATATTAATGCATGATGATTTATTATATATATATATAAAAAGTATCATCTAGTTAATAAAGTCAAAATAATGCCAATTATTATTATAAATAAGTATATATCGTAAATAGAGTCAAAATAATTTAAACATTAAAACTTACGTTTGAAATTATAGCTTACAATTATTAAATATAAGAATAACTAAATACTTTTATCTTAAAGTATAAAGTAAAATAAATAATAGTGAATAATTTATTTTAAATTCTTCGTTATCAAACAAAAAGTAAACAAAGAAGCATGTATTCACGATTTAACTATGAATATTTTGTATCAAAATGGTAGAATCTAGTCTTTGCAAATAAATGTAACATAACTAATCATTTAGGTGCAAATAAATAGTACATAAATAATCACTTTTGTTGAAATAAGTGTTATACACGAACACTCATCTTGTATATAATTTATTTTGTATTAAATGTAGAAATATAATTAAAAAATGTGATACTTTATTTTAAAGTGATAGTATTCAAACCTTTTGAAATAAAAGTATTATTAAGTGAATAATATTTCGTTATTTTTTTGTCTCTATAAATTATTTCAGGTTGAAAATATTTATTGAAAAGAACTATTTGACCAAATGAAATAATAATCATTTTCAGAGAAAATTGTTTATATAATAAATTTTAATAATTAATGTTTTATGTATGAAGAATTATTTTAGTGGTTCAACATAATTGCTTCAAAAATATTACAAAATTACATATTATACGTAATGGTTATCATATTAGTTCTTAATTCTGTAAATTCATGTTGATTCGATCTAAAATTTGTATATTTTATAATTCATTGATCTCGTTCTAAATTGAATACTAATATTCAGTAATATGATAATTATTCGATCAAAATTAATTATTTTACTAGATGAAATAATAAACTTTTTGCAAGAAAGCTGTATATTTAATAAATTTTAATAACTATCACTCTATCCTCTCCCACAATTGTGTTCCACATTCCATGTCCCATAATTAAATTTATCATTTAAATTAATAATTTTTAAAATTTTAAAATTTATTATGATATAATGAATCGTAATTAGCATTTATTGAAAAAATCAAAATTTTTAAAAATCATATACCTTAATTTTGAATTTATGAACCCTAAAAATTAATTAAAAATGATACTAAATATTAAAAAATAATTATAAACCCTATTTGGGGTGGGATGAATCCTAATATTATGTATAAAATTAAATTAAAACATATAAAATTGAAATCAAAAAATAAAATTAAAAAACAAATTAAAATTTAATTATGGACATGGAACGTGGAATACAAATTTCTCATCCCTTATTATATATAGATCTAGGCAAACTTTTGATATATATATATATATTTGTATTTGTATGAATGAGGGTACCTTGTTGATTTGGGAATACAGTGATGAGATATTCCAAATGTTCCTTCTCCCATACATCATCGAGAACTATGAAATATGACTTCCCCTCCAATTGCTCATCAAGCATTTCAGTAAGATTCCTTTGAATGTATAGCACATCATTCATCGCATCCTTCATTCTCTGGAATTTCTCAAGTGTCTGCTGCTTCTCTTCTTCCGACTTTTGCAGCTCCAAGATCAGCTGCTTGATGGTCTCCTGCGGTCTATATTCACTCGACACCACAACCCACACACGACACTCGAACCGATTCGTGACGTCAGGGTGGTTGTATATTTCCCTTGCAAGTGTTGATTTCCCAATCCCACCGACGCCGTGCAAAACCCCGATCCCGAGTTCATTCCTGATCTCATCATCCGTAACAAATTCCTGCAGCACCTTCTTTACGTCATCTTTCATGCCCACCAGGTGTTCGCCTTTTTTCCTGGGATTCAACCGCCGCAACTGTTCAACTTGTGATTGCAGTGACGACTCCGAGGCCTCTCCGAGATCCATAATCCCGTATCTCTTCCGGCTTTTGTCCATGTCATCAAGCCTGGCTCGGATCCACTTGATCTCGTTCTTCAATTCATAGCGTTAGTACAAAGTAATTGGGTAGAAAATGATGCATCCCAGCGTACGATCGGTTATCTCTACCCTGACAACATACATCTCGATGACATCTGCAGCATCGTGAGCCACATCTCTGATCTCCATGAGCCAAGTGCGAACCCTCTGATCTTGAGCTTTCTTATTGTTGGCGTCTTTCAGGAAGGATTGAATCGTGTTTAGCTCGTCTCTCAGCAACCCGACCTCCCTACTAACTTCATCCTGGAATATCACATTCTCAATTAACAGATTTCCCAGCAGTGTTACCGCAGATGAGATCGCCGCTGCCATAACGATGGATGGATCTCTCTAAATATATTTAATTGCATGTGTATTGCTTTGAATTCTAGGAATGGAGTAGGCACTTATTTATATTGCAAAACTGACGGTGCCAATGGCAACAACTTCCTCATATTGATATTAGAATATTACAAAAGCAGTTTCTTTCATCTACCTCCAATTTTCTGCCTTTATTGCCAAGAGCAGTTGGCCTGCCGAGGTTGACTGTAACTTTGTTATTGTGTGAACATTTCTTTGGTAACTTTATGTTCAAATCCGAACTGAACCTAATATTATCATATACTCAAATTCGTTTCGTTTGAAAATTTGAACACTCAAGTCAAATTCAAGCTCCTTTCGAGTTCTGAAATTCAAACTTAAATTCGGTGTGATAAATAAAAGTCAAGTTCAAGTTCGAATTTGAATTCGGTTTTTATTTATTATTTGATTTAATAATGAATTTGAATCCAAGCTTGAACTCACCTTCAATTATTATTATATTCGAGACATGTCACATCATTCACGATCATATTAACTCTGTCCGTTGCTGACGGGTGAGTGTTTTCGTATTAAAAAAAAATCTAATTATAAAAATAAAATATATCGATACTTTTTACATATTGAATATTAGCCGCTAATATTATATATTATTATAATTGGTAGGTAGCAGCACTATAGGAAAGCATCTTTTGAATTCTTTAAAGATTCTTGATCATCCAATCCTATTCCTCGTGTGGGTTAATGATCGTCCACTTTATTATACTTTAATGTTACTTATATTCCACTTAAATTTATTTAAGCTAGTGGCTAGCTGTTTTATTGCACTTTTGAAAACTTTATCGGTGCTTGTCTGATCAATTACATTAATAACTTCAATAAATTTGTTGTTTTTATGTTTGGTATTTCACTGCTTACTAAAAGAAAAACACTCTTTATAGCTAATTAATCTGTAGAATACGTACGTACTGACCATTCCAGTATACGTACAGTAGACCTTCTTTGCCACGATATTAGTGGCTAGGTTAATGATATCAATGAATTGTTAGGGTTGAGTATGATTTGGTTTGGTTATCAAAATGAAAAAATAACAAAAATTGATAAAAATAAATAAATTCTAAAATCGAAATCAAACCGACATAAGCTTGAACTGAAATTTTTGATTCGGTTTCGGTTAAAAATCGAATTGAACATATTAAATAAATAATTCTTATGTAATATATTTAATAAGTAATATTACATATATATATTTATATGTATAATAAGTGATATTAAATAAATAATTATTATATAATATATTTCGTTCGATTTTTGAATTTTCAATATTTTCAATACTAAAATCGAAACTGAATCGAAAAATTGAATTTTTATAAAACTAAAAACGAAACTGAACCGAATACAAAAAAAATGTGTGAAGTTTGAATGAATGATGTTGGGAATCCTATGTAATAGTTTAGTTTTGATGATGGTTATCGAAACATACACTTAGATTTAATTTAAGTGTTTTACCAGCACATAACGTAGTGTGTTCTGTGTATGGAGTTGATATAGTTCTATAAAGTTGTTAAAATCTATCTATAGGAGATCAACTTAGACTTAAGTTTTATATTTGTTAGGCTACAGATGGCTATGTAAAGGAACAGAACGTGAGTCACGTTCTCGTCCTAATTTAATCTGTATTAGTCTTAGTGTTTTAAGATGTTGAAGTGTAAAGAACAGAACATGAGTCATGTTCTGTATCTATAAAGTATCTTACTTAGACTAGTTTTGGAGCACGTTAAAGACACAAAATGAATGAATCATTTTGTCCATAACACAGAACGTAGGAAATCTTCCGTCCTGATACTATCTAACAATAAAGTATTCAAATCACAGAAGGTGATTTATCAGATTATGGTGTCATCTTGTAATATCCTGCTAATTTCTAAATTATACTTTTAAGTGTTCTAATTATTAAGGGACCTAGGTATGATGAAATTAGAATTTTAGGAAAAATCTAGAGCCTGTTAGGACCTACCATGTTAATTTGGCAGACCGGGAAAGCTTTTTAAAAGGTTTATTTAAAAAAATAAACTTTTCATACATAAGTCACTCCTTGCATAGAGTTTTTAAAAAAAAAATATATTGGCACTGAGTTCGACCAAAAAGGAGTTCGTATGCAACCGATACGAATTTTTAAAGTTTAAGCACGTCGTTAAAAAAAATAGTTTTTCCATGCGTGATCGAAACTATATCAATATTATAGTCATTGTGTAGAGTATGAAGAAAGGGAGATGTTGACGTTAGGTTTGCTCGAAAAGGAGGTCGTGTGCAGAAGTTACGGCATTTTAAGATTAAAGCATTAATGATAATATAATAATTATTATAATAATAAAAAAATCAAAATTTTTGTATAAATAAGGGGAGGGGCCGATGAAATTTTTTCATATTTGAGCACAAGCAACTCTGCTTCATTCTCCTTCTTCTCTCTTTTTCTCCTTTTATTTTCTTCTTCTTTCTGCCATTTTCGAGTATCGAGGTTCTGCGAGTTTGAGAATCGAGGATCGGTTTAGGTCAAGGTGCGTCAGGGTAAGGTCGAAGGTAGGCATGGAGCTTGACAAAGGTGGCTCAGCCGCCGTTGAGTCTCCGCCGCCATCATTCTGATACCGTCATTTTCATACTTTCTCCACCCGTTCTCTTCTTCATTCATTTTCATGTTTATGATTATCGGTCTATCAGACGGCTAAGGTCCCTTAATGTTTTGAGTTTTTGACCATAAGATCCATTACTCTGTCGGATTAAATTTTAGATTTGGATCCCAGTTAAGATTATCATATCATGATTTATTGCATTATTTTCATGTTTTTCTAAAGGGAAAATATTCATGGTCAATCATTTTTCAATAAAATTTATAGTGCATGTAGAGAAAAAAATATAGGATTTTCTGAAAGAGGTTTCATTAATTTTCATGGGTCCAATTTTCATAGATCTGAAAAAGACTACGAATCTTCTCGATTAAGCTTCAAGGTAAAGTTGCATATTTTAAAAATATTTATACATATTCCTATAGGGAATAATGTCCGGAGTATTTTTGCCTTCTTGGCCAAAATCAGTTGAAAGTCCGGTTGCTGCCAAATTAATTTATTACGAGATAAAAAGAATATTATTAAGCCTAAAAATTTAGTACTACTTATCTATAGTTCCTTTTTGAAAATTAAAGTCAAAATATATTCCCTATGACTAACAGGTACCTAGCACTGAAATTTGAGCTCATAAGGATTTACGATTTTCCTGTAATCGAGGAATATCATCGGTGAAAGGTTGGGGATATATACATATTTTGAGTTATTAAGCTCTTTTCTCTAAATGAAAAATGCATGGATCTCTGTTAAAATATTTTCACGAAGGTATGGACTGTTTAATGCTCTTATCGACCGCCGGAGGTTCTTATTCGGCCTAACACGTCGATTTAAGGACTGTGATCACTTAGTCTCTACTGCAGTGGGTTGATCACTATCGGGTTTTGACTCATGCTATGTTAGGGTGTACGGTTCGCTGAGCCCTATTTGACTGAATGTTTATCATTCATCGGTGGTAAAAGGCCCGAGACATAACCTATATAAGAGTAACGTCATGTCGGGTCATGTTTAATTTATGCACAAATGTTTTGCTTACTTAGAAGTTATTTTTGTTTTAAAACCTTCTAAGGTAAGTATACTGAACAGAGACTATGTTTTTCGTTTTATGAAAAACCCAACTGAGTGCACTAGTACTCACCCCACGTTTTACAAAATTTTTCACAGGCTAAGGAAGCAGCATGATGTGTGTGGCTGAAGAATGGTGTTATTGGGATGACGATTGCTTCATCACGAGAACGGTTTACCGTTCTATACATAAGAATTTCCGTTGCCATGCTCACGTATGTTATAATATTTATGAAATAATTATCATTCACGTATATGTGTGTGATAATATATATGTTTAAAGTGTAAGATCATTTCTCATTCCACAAAGGCCTCATCGGCCATTATTAATAAAAGTTCATGTTGTCATATTATCATTGTCCATTACATGCATACACGTGCATAGGAGAGCTTAGAAGTAGTCGGCCCCTCTTGGACGCTCAACTCCTCGGCCCCTTGTGTAGTGTTCGAGCGAATGCCGAACACACTTGGTGAGCTGGGTGAGTGACTCATTTTGGCGAGCTAGGCTCACTAACCTCCGCCTTTTATCGATGGTTCTTATTGGATGATTCGGCCTCTCGAAGATTCTGGATTACCGTTCCTACGAGACGAGCTGTATTATCTCCAACCCCGTCTTTCATCTTGGATGATTCGGCTGCTTGGGATTCAGGATTACCGTTCCCATGTATCGAGCTGTATTATCTCCAATTCATTTCATCTTGGATGATTCGGTTGCTTGGAATTTTGGATTACCGCTCCCATGAATCGAGCTGTATTATCTCCAACTTGCATATGATTCATTATAGCTCAATTATTATAGACATTGTCTTTGCATTGTTTAGTTGTTTGGGTTGTAAAATGGCATAGTCAAAGTTATAGAGGAGATGTTGTCCGATTTTCAAGGACAACTCTCTCTTATAATGCACACGAACACAATGCCCCATTTCGTCTCCGCTTCTTTTATCCCCGCTCAGTCATGCCCTTGGCGCGTGCGCCGTCCCTCGAGATTTGGGGCGTGACACATCTGTTCAGCACACAGAACATGAGGTGTTCTGTGAGATGTTTAAGAACAGATGTTCTTCCCAAATGGATCATCTGTCTTCAAGTTTAAGGAAGAACTCTCTACATTGTAAACCCAGTAACCCAAGTTTGGATTTGTTGTAGTGACTGGTTCTCTGTCAGTCTAAATAAGCGAGGAGATTTTCACAAGTTAGTGAATTAATATCGAGATTGATAGTCTGTGGACGTAGGGGTGTTTCCCAAACCACGTTAAACTTTGTTTTCTTTCTTTACAGTATTTAAATTCTGCACATTATCTCATCATCTATATTTGTGTTAGTGCATATTCTGTAAACAAACATTTAAAGAACACTTGGCTTAATCAAAAAGGTTTTCATTAATTGAGCAACAGATTTAACCACCACATCCCGCACATTTTGTATCTCATTCTGTGAGAACAGAACACACTTCTTGAATCATCTTCTGTGTTTCTAAAACACAAAACCTGGCTAATAGATCGTCAGTCTTCTATAATGTGTGATCATTGTTTCAACTAAAATTGTTCGAGTTGCTCGCAATTTAGAACGATGTCATCTAGCAATAATAAGCCAACCCAAGTCGCATTCTCAAGGAAGACTTAACAGGGCAATTCAGATCTTTGTTCATAAACGGAAAGCAATAAAAAGGATTTGATTTGAAGTATTATATCTAGGTGAAGAACGTAAATAAGAAATGCAATTTAAATCTAATATAACTTGGAAATTGAATTCAAAAGAAATACAGAACGAAATCTGAAAATCAAAAATAGAACAAGAAATCAAAAGCATAAACGATAAAACGAACTAAAGCAATAAACGGAACAAGAATAAGTGAAGGGAAATGAAACGAACTTGAATTAAGAACTTGAAACGGTCTTGAATCCACAACGGAATTCTGAAAACGAAGTACGAAACTACGAATGTTGTAATCGGCTAACCTAAAGACAAAAAATATGCAAAGAATTATCTAGGTCCCGACTCTTGGATCAAGGTCGAGACGAGCTAAACTACGAAAGGAAAATGTTAAAAAGTATCTTTGGAAGTAGTCTAGAATTGTGTGCCAAATGACGTGTCGAAAGGTGATCTCTATCGAATGAGAATCTCAACGAGTATATATAGGCGAGAGGTAGGCCAGCGACCGCGTAGAGGTCAGCAGCCGCTGACCCAGTGGCTCCGTGCCATCCGCGAGTCATTGCAACGGCCGCGAGTCAGCCGTGGCATCAGCGGCCGCTGACTTGCTCTGGCGCGCGCTCCTCGGCTGGCTCGGTCGCTGGTTCGGCCGTTGGCACACATGGCCCAGTCAGTGGCCGCGGTGTGTCACGCAACTGCTAACTAGTGTTTCGGCACTTGTCTTCATTTTCTCTTCGTTTCTTGATTCTTCCTCGTTTCTTTTTCAACTAGTTTATGTACCCGTGCGATGCACGATAAAAGTTAAAAGTAATAGAGATAATTTTAAAAATATTGTTCCCTCCGTCCCGCTATATTAGAAGCATTTTCTTTTTGGGACATCCTGCTAGATTAGACACATTTCCTTTTTTGGTAACTTTTACAATTTAAAAGTATGTGGGTCATACTAAAAGCAAAAATAAAGCAAATATTGGTTTCCGATCCAAAAATAAATGCTTCTAATCTAACGGGACGGAGGGAGTAGTATAATTTAAATCATACATTTATAAAATAGTACTTATACATACAGAGACGTACGATAGAGTTGTTAAACTAATAAAATAATTCATATGTAACAATCTACAAATTGAAGTTAAAAAATAGTAACATTTTTTTTTTATATTTAATAGAGCGTGATTGTTACAACTAAATATAAACAATTTAGTATACATTAAATATAAACATGTAGTAAAAAAATAATTTATGAGTAAATTAATAGATAAAATAATGATATATAATATAAAATCAAATTAATAGATTAATCCAAAATAGATGGTTCACATATTTTCTCATTTTTCATATAATAATTTTTTATATGAGTAAAAACATATGAGTTACATTACGGTGTGTTTGATTTTGGAAGATATAATAGATAAAATTTATAACATCTTTTATTTCTAAATTCTTTTTTTTTATTCACAATTCATCATTCAATATCATTTTTTAGTAATTTTACCATTTTTTACGGTTTAAATGAATGATAAATTTAAATATATATATATATATATATATATATAAAGGAGAATTAGATGAATTATAATCTATTTTATAATCAAAACAAACAATTCAAATTCATTAAAAAATGAAGATAAACAACGATTTCACAATCCGACAATCAAATATTTTTGTTTCTTAAAGTTTTTCATATATCTTCGGTCTTGACAAAAATAAATAAAGAAAATGAAATTACAAAAAAATACAATCATTTATAAAAAAAAATTGAGGACTAAATATTTAGTGAAAGCATGTAACCAATAATTTTGGTAAAAAAGAGATAATTGTCGATAAATACACAAACTAACCACCATTTCTGGTATTGTACATGAACCATCATTTAGTCGGGTCCACGGATGCATTAGTTTGACAGGAAAAGTAGCATATCCGCCCTTAGGGTATAGACTCCTATGGCGGATCACCCATTATGGTCCGGTTTTGTTTAAATGAGCCCATGAAGTCGATAAGTTGCTGCAACTTAACTCTCCCTTCTAACGGCCGTTTAACTTCGTTAAGTAAATTTTATTTTTAGTGAAAATGAACATATAATATAATATACGTGATATTTAAAACATGGTAAAAATAGCATATTTGCCCCTAGGGTAGAGGCCCCTATGGCAGATCATACCTTGTGGTCCAGTTTTTGTTCAAATAGGCCCCTAAATTCGATAAGGTGCTGAAATAAAAAAATTAATTTACTTAAATCAACTTCAGGGACCTATTTGAACAAAATCGGACCATATGGGGTGATCCGTCATACGGGCCTCTACCATAAGAGTGATAACGTGTTCTTATTGGACAATTATGTATTCAGTGACAATTATCTAAAAAAAATATTACTCAATTGGTAGGCTAAGAGTGATAACGTGTTCTTATTGGACAATTTCATTAAAATTGATTACTTTTTCAGAAAGAAAAAATATCTTTAAAATATTAAGTCTCATTTTTTTAATGTTTGGTCCAATTCATAGTGGGCTTAGGTGACAAAAATAATATAAATATTATTTGAAGTAATATATTACCTTAAAAAAAACTATAGTGCTACTAATGAGAACATTGAACTATAAAAATTATCGTGAATCATTCTTTTATTTTTCACATTATGTAATAAATAATATATTATGTTCCTTGTAGAATTCTTATAAAAGACTCTTTTACACTATTTACAAAAAGATATTAATTTAACTTACTTCATAAAATGTTCAAATGAATAAAACAATTATAATAAAAGTAATCACTAATAATATAAGAACAAATGTAATAATCACATATATATTACAAAAATTGTGTATAAATATTAGTACATTAATTTTATATATATATATATATATATATATATATATATATATATATATATATATATAGATAGATAGATAGATAGATATAGAGGTAGGTAGTCTTATTGGGTGGGAAATGAAATGTATATATATATATATATCAACTATCTATTAAAAATAAAATTTTATGTAACTAATATAAAGTACTTATAATAAATAAATAAATTTTAATTATTAATTTTAGACTGTTTGAATATATATGATTTTTTTCCTCTCATATCAACCTAACTCCATATATAGGTAACACATATGAATGATAAAATATCTTAACCGTATATTTTACATAATGTGAATTAATAAATAGTTAGTCTTCTATATTTAATTTACTCATTTAAAATAAGTTTTTAATAATTATTTTTAGATTATTTGAACAATTATTATCATGATTTTGTAATGTTGTTTATATTATAACATTTTTTTTTCAAATTTAAGATGTATATTGAATATATTTCTACATACAAAAATAGATTAAAATTTTGAATTAATATAATTATACAAATATTTGGGTAGTTACTTTCATAACCTAGTAATTTGAAAGATTTAATTATTATTTATTAGTAGTTAATATCATTTAATCTACATTTATATAATAAGACATTAATTTGAATATAATTACATAATTGCCATTACAATTGATGTTCAATTGAAAACCTTGTTTTAATATAGTATATAGATTTCGACGCTCGTTTAGGCCAATGATCCTGAAACATAAATCGGGCCAAAACATCACGGAACGAGGGAAAATAATACGAATAACAACACGGAAAATACGAGTTTGGACTAACAAAAAGAGGTTAATCAACCCCTCCACACACAAAACCTTGCTTGTCCTCAAGCATAACTTAATCTAAACTATCGCTAGGGAAAAATCTAATCACGACATGCGATCTTGACAAGACTTCAAATTATTTCAAAATTGATCTTCATATCATCACATCACGTCACATAGAGATCATAGAAACAAGTAGACCATCTAGACTAGATTATAATCAATTCGAACAATGCAAAATAATGATGCATAAGATGTTATTGAGATCACATAACCGCCTAGAGTTTTTATCCATCTTAAATAGTGTATCTTTTTCTTTTCTTCTCTTTCTTTCAACATGAGGAATATTAAGGACAATATTCACCGAGTGAGTACTCCGAACGTTTGGGTTTTCCCGGTGTGGTTTCCCATACTCATCTCTTTTATAGATTCGTATTTGTGATTAAGAGAGCGGGGTAGAATTCTTTTGTATTCCTATTTTCCAAGAACTTAAGAAAATTACTTAGAACGATGTCAAGTTATATGGTCATTGTCGAGAGGTGTGAACAATTAGGGGTTCCCTAATGTATCCTTATGCGGTTTCCCATGCTCATGGTTCCCATATGAGCAAATACCTCTTGACAAAGTTTAATTAATAAAACATGGATACGCAACAAGTGGTCATAAACACTAGTTAATTGAATCAATGAATTTATATCATCATGCATCACTATTTTAATCGTTCTACTAAGATCCACAATCCGGTCATAATGTTCCACACATTCCTAGTTCATCTACGTTTCACAACATGAATCAATGCAAATCAATCAAGGTTTTCAAATCAATCTCATCTTAAGCATATGCCACGACTCGATTTACCATGATGTATCAAGACAAAGTAACTCTAAAACAATCAAAATTTTGCATGCTTACAAGATACTAAAATAAAACGATGAATGCATGCATAAAAAACACACCCCTCCCCCCTACAAAGATAGAGCAATGCCCTCATTGCGGAAAGTAAAAATCTAAAGTGAGGGGATAGAGAAACGTCCCTGAAATGCGGTATTCGAAGCAACAAACGGAAATAAAACCTGAAAAACATACACTAAAAGGGAAAATAATGGTTAGTCAATACACACTCACACAAAAAGAAAAGAAAGCAATAAAGGTACCTCAATAGTGAGACAAAGGCTCACTGTTGGTCGGGAGGAGGGTAGGTGGGTGCGCCGCCAAGGGTCCAAGAGGACCATTGTTATTGCATCTCACGGAGTAACCGATTTTGCTCCTCCATTGCTCGTTGCTGAGCCTCCCACTGATGTTGATGTGTGTCAAGGCGAGTATGGAGGTCGTGGATGTCAGATTGCATCTCGCGTATCCCCATGGTGACCTCAGATGTGAACTGCTCCCATTGGGCGTTACATTGAGATTGGGTTCCCCATTGAGATTGGACACCCCACTGAGACTGACCGCCCCATTGTGACTGGGTACCCCTTTGAGGTTGGGTACCCCACTCTGTCCACGGGGTCGTATCCTAGCCAAGCGGCGTCTGCCTCCTCCTCGGCTTGCTCGTCCTCCTCGTGCTCGGACTGAGCCTCCTCATCATCCTCCATATGCGCATCTCTCGGTTCTTCGGGTGCATTGGATTCTCGGGCTGCAACTTGGGCGTTTAGATAACACCGCACACAATTCCTTCGCTCTTATGGCACCAACTCAGTGTGAGAGAGGGCGAATGGCGCACCCCTCAACTAGTTGATGTCGATGTAATTCGTGAGAAGTGGCTCATGGTTGGGAGGGCCATTGGCACCGATAAGCTCAAGGTGCATGGCTAGTGGAGTGGCCAAATGTAGAAGGGAAGCATGAGCCCACTTCCGTCGTTGAATGGATTAGATGGCCTCGAAGATGAACGAGGATGGGGATATCTTCGTCTTCTTGATGGCACAATGGAGTAGGAAGCACTCCACTGTGTTCACTTTGTTAGCTTATTCATTGCCCGAGATAGAGTAGGCAATGAACTTGTGGAGGACGCCGATCTCGGGGTCCCAAAGAAAGCCACTGGACATTCTTCCTGATGCCCAATTATGAAAACATGTGAGCTCAAACCATGCTAAATTTAGGTTAAATTCCGGGGGCACCCGATGGAGCCCCGAAGTGGGAAATCCAAAGATGGATTTCATCATAGCAGTGGTTAAGGTATGAACAATACCACGATAACAGAATTTAAACGACTTAAAATTAGAGGCCACATCAAAAGTAGTGAGGAATTCAAGTCCTAATTCTCTATAGCCATCAATTTCTAATCTAACATATTTGTCCAAACCAAGGTTCTTCAAATAACGAGTCAATTTAGAAGCAATCCCTAAGCTAGACATAAGATCTCAATCCAAAGTACGAGTAAAAGTAAGATCAAGAGAAATAAATCGAGTGTAGAGTGGACCCTCTTGATTGTTATAAATTGAGAACGGGGCACCGGAAGTTGAGATGTGGTCACGAACGGGGTGGAATTCCTCGTCGCCGTCTCCTTGTCGGCTAGATTGTCCCACCTCACTAGTCTTTGATCTTTTTCTCCCCACTGTAATTTTGACAAACACTTGGTGTGCAAAAGTAGGATGGGATAGAATGATAGAGGATGGAAAAGTAATGGTGAATCCAAAAAATTGGATGGAATTATGGAGTATGGAAAGAGTAATTGGAGAATTAAAATGGAGGAGGGTTAGGGTTTGGGATAATTTGGGGACAAAGAATGGGGAAAAGTGGGAGAAATAAGGAGAGAGAGGCAAAATATAAGAAGAATTCGACCAACTCAGCGGCCGCTGACATGTCAGCGGTTGATGAGTGTACTCTCGTAAAATTCTATGAAAAATATGGATTGTTTGACGAAACAAAGGTCAGCGGCCGCTGAGCGGGGTTAGCGACCGCTGACTAGGCGTGTGGCGCACCCGCTGGCGCTAATGCGGGGTTGGAGCGCGAGGTCAGCGGCCGTTGAGTGTGCCGCGGTCACTGACCTTGCTCTCGGTAATGCCTTGGTTTTTCTCCTCCGTGCATGTTTCCGACTCGGTTTCCTCCCAACTCGTCGATACCTACGAACATAGAAAAATACCAAAAATAAATCAAATAAAATAAAATGGAAATAAAAATAAAAAACGAAAAAAAAACGAGCGTGGGTTGCCTCCCACGAAGTCCATAATTGAAAACCAGAGGCCACTAAGCCTCTTTCTCACGTCGCCATCGTCGTCCAGCTACATTGTCGCCGCCTTCTTCCTCTTCAATCTGTTACAGTCTCAGTTCCTTTATTTTCTATTTAAATGTTAATATCTATAGATTTCTTTTTTCTTTTACAAATTTTAAATTTTGTTTTTGATGAAGGCTCAAATTTCGGATTATTTTCAATGGAATTCGCCTTTATTCTTATTTAATCGGGTAAAGACTTCAATTTTGGACAAAATGCCCAATTTTTATTTTCAAGTCTCACACTCCTCTCAATCGGTTGACTCCCGTTTTGCTACAAGCATAAGTGTACAGTCCCTTCCCTCTTCGGTAGCCATGGAAATGACTTCGGGATCTCCGTTTTCAGCAATGAAGCAACGAGGGCTTCATTTGTAGCCGTGCAGTGAAGTCGAGGACTCCGTTTGCAGCAGGGTTGCCTCGAACAGGAACAGGGCAGCCCTCTTCGCGAGTTTTTGACCGAGACAGCAACGCCGAACTCATTTTCGTCAAGCCTTGCTTCGCCATTGATTCGGGCAGTGGGTAATTTCCAACTTTCTTCTCTTTGAATATCGTTTTAATTAATGTTATTGGTATGTTGAGAGATTATGCATTGTAAGAATTATTTTGGCTTAGTTTGCCCTTTTGGACTAAATGTTATTCATAAAGAAGGAGATATGTGAAACTAATCTTAAGTAGGGAAAACATCTTCTTTCTACCCTACTAAAGGCTTGATTATTCTATGTTAAACATGCTTTGTTGTTCTAAGTCTTAAGCATAAAATAGAAGACATTAAATTGGATACGAAACTGAAAAGCTAACATAGAAAAAGGAATTATAATATCTTAACTTAAATATAAATAACCTACTTGAAGGTTAAATGAGAATAGAAGAAGAATGTGTTGCTGCTTAGATGTCTATCTTTTTCCAGCCCTCTCTCATTTTCCTTGTTTCTTCTTCGCAGCACACACAGCAAAAGGATGTAGATATTTCTTATTTAAGAAAGGTTGTAAATGGACCAAATTATGGTGATGTCGATGAATCCTTATGAGTGGTGGAGAAAGCTTGAAGTAGGTACAACTAAAGGTTGTGTGTGTGGCAGGGGAAAGTCACACAGAAACGGACGACGTGGGGCAGTATTGAGCCTAATTGTACTCTTTACCATTTTTAGTGTATACAATCAAGATGTCGTATGAGGGCTCTAATATTTTTTTCTTGAATGGAAAATCGACAATTTAGGTACCTTAAACGCAAATCAATGTATCTTTGCACCTATCTGAATCTAAGTGAGGGAATTGAGTAATTGCTCTGCTAGTGGTAGCTGTCTTTAAGCACTCATGAGCTTTGCCACATTCCTCATTCAAGGAAGATTCGAACTTGTCATTGTTGCGGGGAGGGGTTGCTTCATAATCATATTAGTGGTTGTTTTAGCACGTGCATGATGGATTAGTTGGGGATGTAGTTTTGCCTTTTCTAGTGTTACAACATGCAATTTTGTTCCTTGAATGTCTAAATTAGTTATATGACAGTGGAAGCCGACCTTTATCAGCTGGAATCTTTCAAATTCTTTATGAATTGAACATTTTCAGATTTTTAGCTGTTGCTACTTCTCCTTAGATTATCCGTAGTAGCTAGGTTAGCTAACTCCTAAACCGAAAAACTGCATTTGTTGAAATTGATTTCGAAGGTGATATTAAAAATTACGTCCTGGGCAGAATGATGGCTTATTGGAAGATTTAAATGTGATTACGAAGTTATCAGACAGACATGCCTTATTCCTGTAAGGATTCGTTAAAGACAATTATATTACCAACTAAAAGTAACTCCTCTCTGGCTAAGATTTAACCCAATCTTTGCTGTTTCTTAATCTTCAGTTTTAACTCAAAGATTCCTCAGATTCACGTGTGATTTTGTTTCAAACTTATTTTATTTTAAAAATGGAATCTTTAGGAGAAAATGTCAAAATATTGATGGTTGACAATCAAACAATGGTTTATTTCTGAACTTTTGTTATGAATCAGTTGTTACATTTAATTTTATTGACCAAGTTAGGTGAATGGTTACATTACAAAGTTTTCGTATCTTGTGGTCGTCCTAGATGATTTTCCCAGTTGTCTGCTTATAAAATCAAGATTATGGTTAATTATTTTCTCAATCCAATATTAGCTACCAAGTTGATATGACAGCTTCTGTGATTTGCAACAAGTGCTTGATGTTGGTTTTGTTTTCTGTAGGACTGTCGGAAAGCTTAGTGCTCTGAGTACTAGGATTGATCCTTTAGTTGGCGATCTGTTATCTGGTCTTCAGGCATAGTCATATTCTGGTTCTTTCCGTCACTACGACCTTGAGGCTTTAGGGAATATCCCAACTCGTTATTGCTACCAGGCATCAGATGATCAAATACGAAGGAAGCTCCGTAGCTAGTATCTTGGGAATTCTATAACAGTACTCGGAAAGTGCTCTTGTTTCTGAAACACTTGTGGAAGTAGCAGATTCCTCCTCCTCAACAACATGGACTACTCTTGCCCTATCTTCCATGCTAAGATATAACGCTGCAATAGTTTGTGCTTCTCCATCGTTGAAGGATGATAAGGTACAACCTTTCATCACCATACTTTGCACTTCATATTTGGCACCAAGTGAACATAATACAACACTTGTGATCGTCAATGTTTGTCATAACACAGACATATAGGAGAAAGTGACATCTTTGCTTAACTCATGGTATCAATTGCGATATATTAGGAGTTTGATACAGTGGCTTTGGAGTACTTGCATGATGCTTAATAATTTTTGATCGAGTGAAAGTCTTCTGAAAATGCTTCTTTAGTCCACAATTGTCATTCTAAAACTTTTGTTTCTTTATAGTTCCCTGTTCGTGAAGCATCAGTTGGAGCTTTCAGAAGACTTCTTGGTCCCGTGTCGCCTTCAGTTCTCAACTCCCAACTAATCCCGTTCTTCTGCAATGTTTCTTAACAGACATGGAATATGCTAGAAGAGTAGCAAAGCTTCCTGAACACAGGTAAGGGCTGCCTCCCTTCTTCAAACCAACACAATAACAAAGATGATAGTTGATTGTCGACAGTTGATTGTCGATACGGTGAAGATGCATGGGGCGAACTGCTGAATCGACAGTTGATTGTCAATACGGTTTTTGATTGATTATTGATGATATATTGAACTTTGGGGGTGAACACCGGCATATCCTATTTTGTTGAGAGAGACCTCACACTCATATACAACATACCCATTATCAGCACAGATGTAGTAGTGTACACACTTGTTCCTAATACTAGTTGTTTTCTTTGTGTAATTTTTGTACACAGCCATTTTGACACTGGAAAATCAGAGTGAGTGCCTGCATGTGTTTTCTTTCTATACTAAAAAACCATCTTTCCAGTAATCAAACTATTGGGCTTCTAACGCATTATGTTATGTGTTTGTATTTTGTTGATTTTAGCCTTTATTAACACTGAAAAATCACTAAGCTACATCAAAACTGGGTGCAAAGAATTAACTAGACTGCCTTAGTAGATAAATCAGGAATACAGAAACAAAAACAACAATTGGACTAGAGAATGCGATTGCATTATAAGGTCGCAATTGAACAGACCGAGCAAACTCAAACTGACGTAACATGAAACTTATTATTCCGAAAGCGCCATGTAGAGCAACAAAATACCACTCAATTAACACTAATGAGTAATATCTTATTGTGATTCAGGACCCACGAATAAAAAAAAAGGTAGTGTATTATCATTAAAACCGAAAAACATTTATGGTAATTATATTGAACATTACAACATGTGATAATTATTATAAACATTTATCGATTTGTAATTTTAGCATTGGTGACACCTTTTCAGTTCTTTTATTTTTTTGAAACAGATAATGTAGTGAATTGGTCGTTTAGTAGTAATAACATTGTAGCATGTAATGAAACTCTAGATAAGGTTGTAAATAATTAGAAAAGTATAATCAAGTCTAGCAATTATGAAATATTTATTTTATTTAATACGACTTGAAAGTCATTATGCACATGAAACTGTGTGAGAGAGTCAAAATTCCAGAGTTCCAGGCTTGGAGAGTTAAAGAAGCTGACACCTCCCAATATTATTAATTATTACTAGATTGTTGCCCGTCGAAATTCGACGGGATTAATATTTTATAGAATTTATAAAGGTATTCAACATCATTTCATTTATTACTATTCCCATTGTCCACCAAAATGGTTTACATTTTGCTATTTTAGGACGTCCATGAAAATTATTTACATTTGAAACCTTTCATTTATAGTAAAGAGACATCACCACTAACTACACACAATCCAATTTAAAACAATATATCAAGTGGGACCCAAACTCCACTAACTACACATTGCTATTAAAGTCAAAATACATTATTAAAACCCGTGTCGGGTCAAAATGTAAACCATTTTCATGGACGGATGGAGTATTTGCTATCATAGATATATGTATTACTTTTTCGTATACTAAATATGTATAGTAAAAGTCGTTAATGCTTATCATAAACTTGCAAATCGTTCCAAAACTAATGAAAAATAAATTTACAACTTGATATATATATATATATATAATATCATAAATATTAAATTCTCGTAAACTTGTCTATTAGTAAATTCGTACTAACAACTTAATATTTTATTTTTTAATATATTTGAATTTAATTTATATACTCATATTCATTATAAAGTAAAATAAAAAATGATTCTAATATTCATTAATATTAGAGGTGTTTAAAATAATCGTAATCGGCGGTTTTGAGAACCGAAACGTGAAAGATTATTAAAATTCTGAATTGCAACTGTATAAGAAACAGTTTGCTTTAAGTTTCGGTTTCAAATGTTCAGAATCATGAGCCAATTTTTCATTAATAATTTTTTTCTATCACTGTTTTTATTAATTATTATTCAAAAATTTACTTTATAATTTGTAAATTATTGTAAAAATATACTTTTTGTAAGACGAGTTTAAAAGAACCAACAATTTAGAATCGAAATTTGTAATGTCTTGTTGCTCGTTCTTATATCGTAATTAATCATTCATAATCATGTCATGCCCGTATAAAAATAAACTCATTTATTTATATGCATATATATATATATATAATTTGATTAAAAGCTAAATATATATGTTCGTGCTTGCTTCAAAAATTACATATATATATATGTGTGTGTGTGTGTGTGTGTGTGTGTGTGAATTTTATTGAGAGTGGAAAATGTATTAAATTATTTATTTGTAACTACAATGCATACATTTACGTCAATGAGTTGTTGATGTCATATAATATTAATCTAAAATTTCTCACGATTTTGCATGTTATCGAATGTAAACAATTATCTAAATTCATGTTTTAACTATGGAATAACAATAAAAATGACTTGAATTGAATTCAATAATTGTTTGACGGTTGTAAACAAATCGAATCGAACTAAATATAATAATATTTGATGTTGTTCGTGAAATTATTTTGACCATTCGATTTGTATTATATTTATTTTTTAATATTAAATAATGATTCGCACGTATTTGATTTGTTATGAGTATTCTTCTTCGATTTGTTATGAATATTGTAATTGAATATTTAATTTGTTTAATATAGTAAATAATGATATTTAAAATATTAAATTCAAATTTTGATCTCTTTCGTTAATATTCAATTTAATTCGAAATATCACTATAACAAAAATAAAAAATTAAGTTAAATTTTATTTTGTTAATATATAAAATAAGCTTTACATCTAAATAGTTATATGTTAATATATATATATATATATATGTTATTAATAATTTTAGTCGAATATTTACGATTAAATATCGAATCTAATATTTTTGGATTGAAGATAAAAGAAAAAGGGTTATTTATGATAAATACCCTATTTCATAACTAAAACATGAAAACTACCCACTTTATAAAAATAGTGTGAAAACTACCCAAAATACCTTTTATACCATTAAACTATTACTCCCTCCGTCCATGAAATTGGTTAACGGTTTGACTCGACACGGGTTTTAATATTGTACTTTGACTTTAATGAGGATATGTAGTGAGTGGAGTTAGGGTCCCACTTTATATATAGTTTTAAATTGGTTGTGAGTAGTTAGTGGAGTTTGGGTCCCACTTAAAGTATTGTTTTAAATTGAGTTGTATGTAGTGGATATGGTGGGTCCACTTACTATAAAAGGAAAGTTTCAAATGTAAACCATTTTCGTGGACATCCCAAAATGGCAAAACGTAAACCATTTTAGTGGACGGAGGGAGTATTATTTGAACACTTACATGTGTTGGTCCCGAAAGAGCTAGATTGGTGTATGGGGGGGGGGAATACATCAATTCAAACTTTTTAGGTTTTCTTGTTCAAAGTTTAAGTATAAGGG